>CM053509.1:133389277-133542408 GCA_028627145.1 Eidolon dupreanum | reverse complement strand
AAAGTTGCCCTACCGAAACTTTCAGAAGATTCAGATCTGTTCCATGAGTTTAGAGGTTTATTCACTTGTGTTACAATCCTAAACTTCAGTCAAGAGGTTTGTTTGACATATTTCTTCATTGGCCTCAGCTTTGCAAACTCATGAATAGTGTGATTTTCTCCATTCATCTCGTGTGGTGCTCTGGGAAAGGAGATGCATTCCAGGACCCACGGATCCTAGGAACACCCAGCAGCATCAGCAGATGCCACCTATGTAGGACATATGGCACTTGTTTTTCAAAACCATTGCCTCAAATTGAAACTCAACAAAATATCTTAGGGATCTACATTGTGCTTGGTTTTGTGATCACTAAAGTGAACAGGACATGGTTTTTGTCCTTAGGATACCCAAAGTACAGTGGGGAAATAGAAATGTCAACAGATAATTACCACTGAAATGGGAAGTGCTAGAAAGAGTTAAGCACAGAGTGCTGTCGGAGCTGAGAAAAGAGAGTGGCTATGTGGGGATCTCTTCTGCATGCTCCTGCAGGTCCACTCTTAACCTTCCTTGACCAGCTCCCTGCTCTGGGAGTTTGACCAGCATGAACTACATCAATAGATTTCCTATCTTCCAGCCTCTGGTTGCATTGGTCTATGGGTGGCAGCAGTCGGTGATGCGGGAGGGGGAAGGAGAGTGAGTGGGGAATTTGTTCCCCCTGCCTTTCTTTTTGCAATGTGGCCTTGGGTTGGCTGCATGCCTCCAACAAGAGTCACAGCTCTGCTCGAGGTGGCCCTCTCCTCATGACTCTCTCTTGCCAGTTCCAACAACTACTGTCAGGCCTCCGGTGGTGATAGCCCTGCTCTTTTGACCGGGGTAGTGCTCCAGCTGTTGTATTCTCTCTGTAAACTGCTCATCTTTCAGTAAATAGTCCTTTTTTTAAGCGTTTGTCAAATTATTCTTCTGGGTTCCTGGCTGATATTAAGTCTAATCCAGTTGAGGGTAAGCCAATGTGATGACCCAGCAGGGAGCCTTCACAAAGGAGGTGACACTGAACGTAGAGTTTAAAAGCTAAATAGAATTTTCTCTAACACTAAAGTAGCCTTAATTTCTCACAATCTGAAGGCAGTAGTTAAGCTGATACATCCCCAGGCACGATCTCTCCATACTGTAAGTTTTCCTTATCATCAATGGTCCTCCTTTTTGTAAGAACTCTTATAAACAAACAAGTTTCAAGAACAATGGTAGTTGTTCTTTGGGTATTAGTTGATTGAAAAAATTTTATAATGAGGAACACTTACCTTTAAAATGAATCAGAATTTAATTCATCTCAGTAATACCTATGTAAATTTAAAAATAGTACGTATATGTGCAAAATATTTTTATTTAGTCAGTGGATGATGCTTGGCTCATGTGTGGATTTAAGAACTCTTTGAAAAAAATCTTTCCCTTCTCTCCTAGGAGTCCATGTCCAAGTTCAGGAACCAGATTCTTTATATCCTTCCTCTCTGCTGCCTGCTTTCTTCCCAAGCACAGGTATCCAAATCATTGAATGTTAGACCTGGAAGAAGACCATAAAATTTTCTGAATCCAATCACTCTATTTTGCAGATGAGCGAGGGGAGGTAAAGTTACTGTCTCAAGAGTCACATAGTTTTCAGGCTAACTAGTTGGCCTCACAACCAAAAGCTACTAATAGCCAAGTCAACAGTAAAACTTCAGTCCCTTGTCTCCCAGTCTAGAGCTTTTCCTAGTACTAAAAATTTAAAATTGTCATTCCCCCATGGTAACATTTTGTGCCAAAAACTTGATCTCTCAGTGTCCCCCAGATTGAACAGATGGTAAACATTTCCTTCCTCTCTCCCTCCCACTCCCTGCTCATTCTAAGGCAGCAAGTCCTAGAATGCTCCTAGCCAAGGATCAAGTCCTACACTGTGTTTCTAAGACCTTTTATAGAAGCTGCTGGCTGCTGGTGCAAACTAGCTCATAGCCAAGGACCAAGTCCTACACCATGGGAACAGCAGGTACAACTAGGCTTAGCTCACTTCAGATTAAGGGCAAGAGTGGTCATCTACCCCCAATCCCAAGGACCAAAGGGATTTAAATCAGTCACATGCAGAACAGAAAGGTATGGGGCCTCAAAATGGAGGACGCTTTTGGTTGTGAGGCCAACTAGTTACCCTGAAAACCTCTAGAAAAGACTGCAGGCAGGCTTGTATTAACAGCCATTCTATGTCTGCATGGCATTTCACATCTCAGTTGTATATGGTAATCTGCATGATCCTACCTGTGCCCTATAATGTACAAATATTGGGTCTCTGAGTCTTAAGAGAAGTGACTTAGCCAATGGCATCTGTCCAGAATTTGGATCTGTTATCTCCTTGTCATTCACAGGCTTCCACTGCACCAGAATCCACAAGGCAGTGTAGGGGCTTGAAGATGGAACTTTGCCCACCAGAGTTAAATATACTTGCTTTTTAAATTTTCATCCCCCAGACTAGCAAAACAGAGATTTAACCCAGTCAGTGGTTAGCACCCTAGACCAGGAGGGCTCTAGCCAAACAGCGAGTAAGTTTAGAAGACAGAGGAGTCTTCACAATGAAAAAAATCTGGACTTTTCTCTGCAATCAGAGGCATCTATATACATTTGAAAAATGTTATAGCCTATCAAAAAAGAAATAACTTTTTCAGGAAATGCTTCCATCTTAGAATGTTCTACATGTGAAAGAAACTTGCTCCTTTGGAAGTAGTAGTAGATGTTTATTGTTTTATCTGTCAGGAGTTGCTTTAGACATACAATTTGAATTAGATCTGCTGTGTTTTTATAGGTCTCAGTCTTTTGGTCACTGCTTATTGGCCAGAGATGGACATCTGATGCAAGTTGAGCCAAGTATGTTCCCCATCTCATTGCCATAGCTGATTTTTCTGGGAATGGGCACTTGACTCAAGCTGAGTCAATCAAAACCCTTTCCTGGGATTGTGTTTTCATGGGTCACGTTTGGTGGCAAAACTGGGTGGGATGAGCCTGGGTACTGCTAGCAGTCATGTTTCCAGCAACTCAGAGAAGGCTAAGAGAAGAAAGCTGACATACAGAGAGAGGCTGAGATGAGAATTCAGGAGGGTGTTCTGGTAGCATTCTATTTGTGGTTTTAGTTGGCTTTCAGATTATGAATTTTCACAATTCAGTTAACTTTTTAAAAAAAAAAAACCATTTGTCACTTGCAAATAAAAGAATTCTGACTAATTCTGTTGTGGTGTAAAAAAGGTAAATTTCTTGAAAATAAGTTTTACATCTTATTCATCTTAAACTCTCCAGTGTCCAATGCCACTGCATGATTTTCTTTGAGTAGATCCAGAAAAATATATTAAACAATATAAATTGAGTCTCTTTTATTCCAGGCTCCAAATATATATTGAATGTCTATCTCCAGATTTATATAGGGAAATCTACATAGTGAAAACCCCTACAGAATTGAGTGTTATTCTAAGAAATATTTTGTGTTTAAGAAATGCCTTCAGATTCTAGATCTGGAATTACTATCGTACAGGCTGGTTAAACCCTGGACAGGATCAAAGCCAAGCCAAGAGAACAGTCAAGGGCTAGTCCCAGAAAGTAGGATCCCGAAGCTTTCCCAGACTCAGGAGGCAAAGAGGTCACAACATTTGTAAGGGAACTAAATTCTAAATGCTATTCTGTTGATACCACTCGTGAGTCCTGAGTCTGACCCATGTGTTGATATTTACTTGGCTGGCCTCTCTGAATGATTTTCTTTCCAGCAAGGGTTCTTGGCCTTAGCCTACAAATAGATTGTCTTCCATAGTCATAACTTTGCCTTCTCATCAACAGCTCCCTCCATGGGCCCCAGTGTGCTCACAAGATGAGCAATGAGCCAGAACAGCACCCTGCTTCCAAGGGGAAAATTGTTGGAGGAGGGGTGCTGGCAGGGAAGAGGGGGAGATCAAAATGGATAGCCTTTAGGCTCTGCAAGTAAGAAAAGCTCTGTGGCTGGACAAGAACTTTTTAGCTTTCTGGCTCCCCAAAGAAGAGAGAAGAACCCCACTCCGAGAAGGAAGTCCCTCCCATAGGATGAAGCCCTAGCCCTATGCTCTCCTCATTCTGCTCTGCTGAATTCCTACTGGGGTCTGTTGATCTGTAAAGGTATAACCTGAATTCATAACATAACCCTGTCTAAATGTGAGCCTAGGCATGGAGAAAGGGTGGAGGAACTTTGCCTCCAAGTACCATGAAATGGTCTTTCTTTCCATGACTTAATAAGGTAATTTTCAAAGTGTGGTCCTAGGACCAGCAGTATCAGCATCACCTGGGGACTTGTTAGAAATGCAAATTATAAGGCCTTACTTCAGACCCACTAAATCAGAAATTCTGGGGGTAGGACCAGCAGTGTGTGTTGAAACAAGCCCTTCAGGTAACTCTGATGCACTCTATGCTGTGAGAACCACTGGCCAAATAAAATGGGTGGAATGTGACTCATCTCCTAGGTGATTCACTGCCCAGGTGAATGATGATTGGTGAACAGAGTTGTGCCAAAGTCCTATCCTTTAGAACCCCAGAAAAAGTTACTGGAAAACAGAAGTTCTGCTATGCGTAGATCTCCCCTTAAGAATGTTACTTCCAGTTTCACATTGGCCCAGATCCCTTGAGGATCAAATCTTAGAAGACTGTTTCCAGGTGGAGATATTAGGACCTTGCTGAAACTTGTCCACCTTGGGGATGTGTGATCTTTTGACCCAGGGTCTGCTTAGGAGAAGTGACTCTCTCCCAGCTTGGAGGAATCATGTAGCTGAGTAAGATTCAACTCACACTATCTGAAAAGGGTGCTCGCAGGAGGAAGAGGTTAATCCAATTTTTCCTTTCAGTTTCATGTAACAGAAAGAGTGTGAGATTAAGAGCCAAAACATTTGGATTTCTATCTGAGATTTTCCACTTACTCACTGTGGGATTTTGTATTTAATCTTTCTGAGTCTCAGTTTACTCATCTGTAAAATGAGGATAATAATAATACCCACTTCTCAAGGTTTTTGTGAGGATTAAATAAGATAAGATAAGATAAGAAAAATGCCTTGCTCCGGTAGGGTGCTCAGTAAACACTAGGTTGTTTTGTTGGTAACTCTCCCTCCAGGCTTCCAGGACTTTACTATGGAGATAACCTGGGAAGCCCTGTGATAAAGTGACCACCAGTAAGACCCCAGAAGCCCTCTGTGTCTCTATGCTCTTTCTCGTAGCTGATCCTTGACATGTGTTTTCCCAACCAATTATAGCCTAACATAGGAGGGCTCCACAAATTTACCTGTCTTGCTCTTAGAAAAGAGTTTATTTTGTCCAAGGCTGCTGTGATTGTAGATAAAATTGATAATTAAATTAACCCCTTGCATAAGAATTTTTCTCCCACTAAACCTTTTCAGATTCAGAGTTGGGGGCCATCTCGAAAGTATGGACCATACTGTCATTCAATGTTACTCTTTTTATCTGTTTAAGATAGTTCGTAAGTTCTGATGGTTAGAATAGTTCAACTCTGTCATTATCTAAAGTGCTGGTTCTCAACTGTGGGCAATATCTAGAGATATTTCTGGTTGTCACAACTGAGGTAGAGGCCTCTCTACTAACATCAGATGGGTAGGAGCCAATGATGCTGTAAACATCCTGCAATCAATGCACAGGTACATGTCTGTCTAAATGCCTGGATACAGTATCTTCCTACTGGAATGGGAATGGAACCCCTAAAGACACAATGTTCTGTACTAAAGGATAACCCCAGAGGATTCCAAGAATGACCCCACCACTTTCTCTGAGGCTGCCTTATTGTTGTGGGGTGGATTATGTCTCTCAAAAAAGGTATGCTGAAATCCTAACCTCCAGTACCTCAGAATGTGACCTTATTTGTGATAGGATCTTTATAGAGATAATCAAGTTAAAACAAGGTCATTAGGATGGGAGGTGAAGGCAGAGATTAGGGTAATGCAACTACAAGCCGGGAAATACCAAATATTGCCATCAAAACACCAGAAGCTAGGAGAGGGGCATGGAACAGATATTCCAACTCTCAGCCCTCAGAAGGAACCAACCCCTGTGATAGCTTGATCTTAGTTAGACTTTTAGCCTCCAGAACTGTGAGGAAATAAATTTCTCTTTAAGACACCTAGTTTGTGGTACTTTGTTATGGCAGCCCTAAAAACAAGTATTACACTCATGAACCAAACTATGAGGATGCTGACCACCACCACCACACCTGCATCCCTGAACTGTCCTACCTGTGGTTCACATGGGTAGAGCTCGTATCAGTGGTACCCATCCCTGTTCCTGGAGCAGTTCAGGATCTTACTGCTGCAGCTGTTGTCAACTGCAAATGGGTGTAAGCCAAGGCCACACTGAGCCGCCTCAGCGGTACTGGATTAGTTGGCAGACAGGCCACGCCAAATCCACTTTAGAAATGCCTGCTGGTTCCTTAGCAATGGCCAGCCTGCCCTCCCACACCTCACAGCTGCCAGTACCACCCCCTCAGCTGTTCTTATTCCTTCGTTGGGAAGCTGTTGCCAAAGGCTGAACCTTGCTCAGCAACCCCTCCTCACTATACCAGGCTCTCTCAGAAGTTCCACCACCACCCAAAAACCCACAGATTCAGAGCTCATACAGTTGCATCCCCACTACCCTCTGCCGCCACCAGAAACTCTCTTCTTTATGGGAGTGGGTCACAGCCCCATACGCCTAGCAAGCAGAGGCTAGACCTTCCAGGGTTGTAGGTCTATGTGTGAGATTGCATATGTTATTCTTGGCCTTTGTATAATTCTATAGATCCAAGGAGAACCCCTAGTATTACCAGTTACAGCTACACAGAAATATCAATAGGCTCAATTTATTGGGCACTGACTATGTGCTGAGCTCTCAATGTATGCAATTTAATATACTCTTGACAAAACCCCACAGGAAAAGAATTATCATTCTCATTTGTTGGTAAGGAAATAGGGGATCAGAGAACTTGAGTAACGTGCCCAAAGTCATAGAATAAAGAGGTTGGGGAGTTAAAATTCATACTGAAGTTTGGCTGACTCCAATGCCCATCCTCTTACCACTTCAGGACACTGATGCTCATTCAGGCCTCTTGTTAGAAGCACTGAGCTATAATGCAATGACCATATTTTTCTCTTACCCATGACCCTGTGGCAGTTGATATGCCCACATACCCTTGTTAGGCAGACAGGTGAGCAGCCTGTCTCATGATCCGTATAAAATAGAAGGATCCCACTGAACACTGCGGTGAGTGTTAGAGGGTTTTTTGGGAATTAAGTCACTGACCTCTTCACTCCAAAGTAAAGACTCTGCAAATAAAATCAGCTTGAAGTCCACTGATCTAGACTGTACAGTTTCTATCAATTCTAGAAATAGACACTAAAAGATAAATGAGGCTTAAAGTGTACTGTCAGATCTGTTGTCTGTGACAGAGGGCTCCCAATCTATCACACTGGAGAACATGGCTTGGACTTGAGGCAGAAGGAGACTTCCCACTACATCCTTTCTGCCTCAGCCTAGACCTGAGTAGTCATTTGGGGAAAAGGATGAGTCTACACAGTGAACTTCAGGCCCACATTCCCTACAAGCTGCCTGAAAGGAGCTCACTTTATATCTTGACAAATACAAGAGAGAGAGCACTCCAGAAAAAGAGTAGAGCAGAGTGAGAGAGGCAAGCCGGAGAGCCAGAGACAGCGGTGAGGGATGCACTTGGTTGCTTACTGAATGCAGACCAGAAGCACAGGCATCCACCATGCAGAGGCTCAGAGCAGGTCTGCAGCAGCCAGAAAACCAGAAGGTAAAGGCCAGAATTGTCCTTATTCTAACTCAGGACCAGCGGAAGTCAGGATCTCCTTATCCCATCAGATAAGTTTCCCTTTCTTCTATGTGGAAGAACCAGTGTAAAGGAGGAGAGAACTGGCAATATTTCCTCCAAAAATGGCTTCCTTTTGGGACAATCCTTACATGGGAACAAGGGAATAACCGAATTCCCATCAGTACTAAAGAGTGGCTTATCCTGTTGGGAATACCTCAAAGGGAGTTGAAGGGAGGCTCAAAAGGGGTAAAAACCTAGCCTAAGAGTATGGCATCTGAGATTAACAGCTGTCTTACACTCACTCTCAGCAGGTTGTAGTCTTCCATCCATGGGGTGTGAAGCTCCCCAAAGTCCCACAGTTTCCTCCCTTTGGGTGAGGCCATCCTGTCATTATCTGCCTTCCTATTGTAGTGCGTGTACAGTGTAGATCAGTGGACTTCAAAGTGGTTTTATTTGCCGAGTCTTTTCTCAGTTATGATCTGGAAATGAGATGTGAACATCAGATAAAAGAACTTCCGTAACTGATATGGACACATTTGACACATGTCAAAATGGCAGGAAAGTCTGAATCCACCTGAGGACACTTACAATGTCAAAGGCAGGTATTGAATGGCACAGGATGCAAGATGCTCACAAGAAGAATGATTGGATATCTCACATTGGGAGCAATGCTTGTACTTGTAGCTTTAATTCTCCTTTCTCTCCTGGTTCTTTGCTGCTTATCAGTGGTTGAGGATGATTGCTATTATGCAAGGAGATTAGACTGGGAGGCGAGGATGGTATTTTATTTTTTTAAATGGGAGGAGGTTGAACTATATATGAATGTAGAGGGAGGCTTAACCTGTATAAGTCTTTGTAACGTTTGTTTGTTTGTTTATTTGTTTGTTTTGAACTGAGTTTGAATTACTTGCTCCCATGATGCTGGCAGGATCTCATTTTATTTCCTAAGATTCTGAAAGCCAGACTGGCCTTCTGAATTCTGTGTCTCCCCTTAATTCTCCTCACCATCTTCCTCGAGCTTAACATATGTTACTAGAAACCATCGTGACCCCACATGTCTTTTCAGACTCTGAAATAGATTGCTGCATTGAGTCCTACCAGAAATGGGCAACAAGTTCAAATACAGAGGGAAGGAGGTCACCTAGTATTCCCTTGATACCCAGCAAACAGATTTTTTTTTTTATGCCAAACAACACCATTAAGTCACCTTTCTGGTCTCTTCTAGCTCTAACATCCTACAGCACTTTACATAGTGTTGTGAGGAAAATAATCAGATTTTATCACATAAAATTGATGAGACAAAAAGCAAAACATCCATCTATGTGTTTAGAGTTGGAATTAAATGTAAATATTACTTGTAATGTCAAATCCAACCAGAAAATAATGTAAAAATAAAATTTCAGTTCTGAAATTTAATATGTGCCTCTTAGAAAATCAGTCTCTTTTCACATTTTTCACATCCTTTCAACACCTTTTGTTCTAGGAACCCAACTGCTGTAGTCTAAAATGCTCAAATACTCTGCTAAATCAAACCACAGCTGCTCTGTCAGAAACATCACATTAAAATGTGTTCTGAAACCATTTGGCAGTGTTCTGAGGACAACTTTCATTTCATGAGCTACAAAACCAGCTCTGGGCGTCATGAAGACTTTGAGCAGCCCCTGCAATTCTTGAAGGAGCAGGGAAGCCAGAGGGAGGGCAGTGGCAGAGGCCAGCCGTAGCTGAGCCAAGCAGAGTACTGAAAAAAGAATAAAAATGGATTTTTTAGATCCAATTTTGTTTTTTTATTTTTTTCACATGATTCAAAATTCTAAAGGTACAAAAGAAAAGACAGTGAAATATCCCGTCCTTTCTAGTCTCTCAACCACCCATTTTCCCCACAAACAAGGGTGTTAGACGAACCTGCAGATGTATTTTATGCATATACCAGCAGTTGCTATATTTTTTCTCTGCATAGGGTACTTCACTATATATACTATGATGTGATATCTCAGTACAGTGTTAATTGCAGCTCCCTTATTCTGAAGGAGGTTGATTATGTTTTTTGATGTTTTAAGTGACATTTATTTCCTTTCCCTTGGAATGATCATATCCTTTGTTCATTTTTTCTACTGTATTTTCAGTCTTTTTTTCTTATTAATCAGTATTGATCAAGTGCTCTTTTGTACTAGGGAACTGACCCTTCCTTTGTGATATGAAGAAACATATTACAAACATTTTTTCCCAGTTTGTTGTCTTTGTTCACGTTGGATTTTGCCATGTAGAACTTTTGATTTTTTTTTTTTTGTGGTCAAATTTATCATTCTTTTCTTTTATAGCTTCTGAGTTTTTATTATAGGTCTTTCCCACTCTAAGATTATAAAACAATTCCTCCATAATTTCTTCCAGTGCTTTTATAATTTCAGTTGTTACACTTAAATCTTTTGTCCAGTTAGAACATTTGGAATTTATTCTGGAATAAGATGTTAAGTGTGGATCCAATTTTGTTTTTGTCTTGATGGCTAACTAGTGTTCCAATTCTACATATTTCATGACTTAACATTTTCCCCACTGATTTCGGGTGCCTATAAATATTGGGTCCATTTCTGGACTTTCTACTCTCCTGTTGATCTGTTGATGTGGTCATGTGCCAGTATAATGCAGTCTTAATCATTATATTTTTATTATATGTTTTGACATCTGATGGTGATGACTTCCACTCCTTTTTTATCTCATCATTATTTTTGTTTGTTCTTCCATTTAAACATAAGAATTATCTTGACTGGTTAAAAGAATTCTGTAGGTATTTTTATTCACACTTCATTAAATAACAGGAAGAACCAACTTATTTTTATATAGTCTTAGGACTATATTATCAGGGAGGAAAGAGCCAGAGAAAGCAGGGAAAGAGAGTAGATTATCCTTTGTGCTGAATATATCCCTTGAAGAAATAAAAATAAATACAATCAGGACTTTGTTCCAGGACGGCCTTTCAAAAAGTGTGTAAGAAAGATTCTTGGAATAGTAATAGGAGAAACTTAAAAGAAAGAGGATTCCATGTTAAAAATATTTGATAAACTTTGCCCACTATATTGCTCCTTGGAGATTTACAATGAATAATAGCCAATAAAGGCTATTAGAAGTCCTGCAGTAAAGATGCTTGTTAACTTCTGTTTACCATGTTGTTTCCCAAACTTGTTTCAATATGGAACACTTTCTTCAAATAATACCTCTTAATATTCCACAATTCACTCAGAAAAACTCAGTTTGGAGATTTTCAGGGCCATTTGTAGATATTCAGAAAAGAATCTCTGCATATAAGTTTCTTTTCAATGCTTTGATTTTACACATCAGGTGAGTAAGGATCTAGGAAATTAACTTTTAGGAAATAATTTTTGGATCCTCAGGTATATCCCCACAGTGACAATAAGCGATCAAATATTGTTTCTCCTTCTTCCACTATTGGACTCCTCTGTGAATTCACTAAAATTGAACGGAATTCATTTGTTCATTTATTTGGCACTTATTACATACCCACTATGTGCTCGGCCCTGCCTAGTCCCCTTTCATGAGGGAGAGGGGCCTCTACACCAGGCCTTTGAAACTGAGACTCTGGACACCTCTCTTGCCTCATCATCACCTCCTCACTTTGAGGTGTCTATTGAGGTATATATTTCTATCAGCAATTGCCCTGCAAACTATCCTATTCTGTATGGGAAAATCATAATCCTAGGTCTCTGGCAGCAGCATCTGTGTTTCTGAAAATGACTATGACATAACAAAGTCTGACACTAGAGAGGATGAGGAAGCAGGAAAAAAGAGAGGAATTCCTGCAAGTGGGCTCAGCTTAAAACACAAATGTTTCAGAAATAGCATTTGCAAATAGAAAAGGCATAAAGGTAACTTTAGAAAAGCATGGAAAAATAGCAGGGGTTCCTATTTAAGTATCATTTAAAATTCGTCTTCTTTGGTGCTAATCTTCCTCAGTTCTGAAGTCTCTTTGAAATAAGTACAGGAAAATGAGTAGAGATGACACCACACAGAGGTGAAGATCCAACCTGATGAGTGGGGTGACTCAGCACCAAGATTCTGCTGGGCCCTGAGATTCTGGAATAACATCCTTTGTCAAAGACATCAGATTCTATACATGGTCAGCACTGACTTGGGATGGGGAGTCATCCCTGGTTTTGATGTGGTCTCATGTTCTTGATATAATTCAAATAGCCCCCTGTAGGGTACAAAAAATTCAAAGAGACATTCCAAGAGTCTTAACAGAAGTACTGAAAAGCATCAGGATTTGCTTTCAAAAGTATGTCTAGGAGTGTGTGTGAGAGCCCACCCTCCATAGATGAGTGAACCAGGCTTTGCTAAAGGCATGGCAGAAGCCAGCATACCTAGCCAATCAGATTTGGTTGGTCAGTCTCTTTCTTTTCTTCTGCTCAGATGGCCATTCAACTATACACCTTGCTTTACAATTACAACTTTAAAGGTCCATTAATGTGGTTTTTCCTATAGCAGACATATGGCTTTTTAACATAGAATTTATGTATGATTAAAAGCTTCCATATCTACTAAGTTCAATCCTAGAAACCAAATCCAGGCTGCCTTAGAGCAAATGTCAAATGGCATCATAAGTGAGTCTGTGTGCATCCATAGTCATTTTCCTGGTGTCCTCTTGGCCACCAGGTATTCTGTAATTTCAGAGAAACCAGTGTATTTCCTAAGCTACAGTGCTATAGCAACTAAAGATGAGAAGATGAAATAGCTACAGTTCCAAAGGTTCATAGTAGTGCAAGGGGCCTTGCAATGGTTTTCCAATTGTGCCCCACAGACCCCTGCAATTCTGTGTATTTGCCATAATTCTTTCATTTGAAAGTGGCATAAACACAATTCATATGGTCCAGAAAAAATCAGGGTTAATATTAGCATCAGGCATGCCTGCATCCAGATGCTCAAATAAATAATGTTATTAAGTCATCTACTCCCTGCTCTCCTCACTCTTTCTCTTAGTTCTTCCTCCCTCATTTTAGAGCTTAATTTTCAGGTAGACTCTCTCCCATGAAGCAACAAAGATGGCCAACAACAGCTCCAGGCTTTTATTCTACCAACTGAGCAACCCCAGAACAAAAGGTATCCTCCTTCCTGATATTTTCAGTATAAAGTCTTAGAATTGAGTCTCATTGATCCTGAATGGATCATGTACTCATTTCCAAACCAATCATAGTGACTCTCCCTTGCCAGATCTGGGTCACATTCCCATCTCTAGTGTTGGGAGCTGGGGTCAGCTCTATGTGATCAAATGGACTGGGGGTTAGAGGGGAGAGAGGTAGGGTGGGGGGGGGAGAGAGAGAGAGAGAGAGAGAGAGAGAGAGAGAGAGAGAGAGATGTTGTTCCCCAGAAAAGAGATAGATGCTGTTATCGGAAGAGATTCTGGAAGATTAAAAAGAGCAGATGGCCACCAGCTCAATGACACTGTCTCAAGGATCAGCCATGGCAGAGAGGAGAAGGGGAGGGAATCTAGTCCTCTTACACCTGCTTCAAAAGGAGCATTTCTGGTCCCCCCCCCCTCAGTTTTATTGAAATATAATTGACATATAACATCGTGTAAGTTTAAAGTGACTTGATACACTTATTTACATATTACAAAATGATTACCAGCATAGTTAGCTAATGCCTCCATCATGTCACATAATTATCATTTCTTTTTTGTGATGAGAACATTTAAGATCTACTCTCTTGGCAACTTCAAGTATATTATGCAGTATTATTAACTATAATGACCATGCCGTAACTTAGATCCTTATTTACCTTATAACTGGAAGTTTGTACTCTTTGACCAACATTTCAATTCCCCTCCCCATACCCCCTACTCCAGTCCTTGGTAACCGTGATTCTAGTCCCTGTTTCTATGAGTTTCTACATATAAATAATATCACACAGTGCTTATCTTTCTCTGCCTGACTTATTTTACTTAGCGTGTCTTCAGGATTCATCCATGTTGTTGCAAGTGGCAGGATGTTCTTCTTTCTCATGGCTGAATAATATGCCAGTGTATATATACCACATCTTCTTTATCCATTCATCTGTTCATTGACACTTAGGTTTTCCCCATACCTTGGCTATTGTAATTAATGCCGCAATGTATTTCAAAGTGCAAATATCTCTTCAAGATCCTGTTTCCATTTTCTTTGGATATATACCCATAAGTGGGATTGCTGGATCATATGGTAGTCTTATTTTAATTTTTTGAAGAAACTCCATACTGTTTTCCATGTGGCTGCACAAATTTACATTTCCACTAACAGCAGGTTCTCTTTTCTTTATATCCGTTTTTTTTTTTAAATCTCCTTTACATACTTTCTTTGAAGAAAATAATTTGTAATTTACTGCTAAACCAGAATGTTTAGAAACCACAATTTAAACTCCTTCAGTTTGTAAATTGAGTTCAGAGATGTTATGCAATTTTTCTCACAGTCACACAGTTAATTGGTGGACAAATTGTGATGGCATTATGGCAGAGATATTTAGCCAACCAACATGTGTGAAGACCTATTGTGTATAAGGTCTAGTTGAAGGCACTGCAGAGAAGTACAAAGATGACTATCTCAGAGAGCTCCCAATAATTTAGGGAATAATTAGGGAATAAAACAGGGAACAAACACATGAAGAGAAATCATAGAGAAAAAGTGTATGGCAGTCTGTATTTTTCAAAAATGTTGCAGCCGTCTTTCTGGTCCCACATTCCCTGTCAGAATTTTGCCGCTTGTCAAGAGGTGGAGTCCGTTTTCCATCCCCTTGAACCTGGGCGGGCATGTGAGGCTTCAGCAAGTTGAATGCAGCAGAACTTTTGAAGCTGGGTTAGAAAAGGCAATTCGGTTCCCACCTGGCTCTCTCTCTCAGGAGGCTGACTTTGGAATCCAGCCTAAAGCATCTCACACAGAGAGCCCACATGGCGGGACCATGCGGAAAGGAGCTTAGCCCCCACTGGGAGAGCCAGCAGCAACTTCCAGACATGCTAGTGAAGGAGCCTTCAGATGAATCCAGCCTCTGGCTTAGGCTCTTTCATCTCAAGCCCCAGACACTGTGGAGCAGAGACAAACCATCCCGGCTGTGTCCCAGCCAAATTCCTGACCCACGGTATCTGTGAGCATAATAAATGGTTGTTTTATGCCAGAGAAACTGGAACAGAGTAATTCTGTCTGGGTCTTCTTAGATGGTGAAATGAACTGTAGGAACTATTGCTGTGAACTACCCAGAAAGTTTTTCTCCCATTCTCTTCTTCATGTAACAATCTAGTCTCTTTGTTGTGGTTGATCATAATACCCTATTTTCTTGGACTCTGCGATTAAGGCAGGGGCAGGCATATGGCCCAAATAGGGCCAATCAGGGCCCTTCCAGGATTGATAAATGGAAGTGGCTCATACTGCTGAGGTGATTAGGCTGGGAGGGGGTATAAGATGAAAAATAGGGGGAAAGAAAAAATTCTAGCTACATTAAGTCCCTTTTATAGCCCTAATTCCTGCAGCAATCCCTTTGAACATATATGGCCACCTCATATTCTTCACAACCACTAAAACCAATAATTTCACTTCTTGTATATTGAATTTTTATTCCTTTCCTCCAAAGATTCTGCCTAATTTAAAAGGCTTTGTGGAGGATGTAACATTGGTACTGGGTCTTGGAAGATGTTAGGGTATCGGCATTCTGAAATGGACACAGAGGCTTTAGAAGAAATATCCATGGAGGAGAGGAGTGCAGCTGCTAAAAGCACACTTTAGTCTCTAGTCCGAGGTCCAAATGCACCTCCATCCTTACTCATTGAGAGAACTTGGATTTTACCTCACCAAGCTACTTTCCTCACCTATGAAATAAAGACAACCCCTACGGTGTGGAGTTATTGTTAAGATCAAGTCACACCCATAACCCATATTACCCCAATGCCTGGTGCACGTTAAGGTTTAGTTGTGGCTACTATGCAAGGACAGCATGAGGGGGGATGAGGAGCAGCGTATGGCAGGAATGTGGCTGAGATAAACCTGGAACAGGAGGCTGGAGCAGAGCTGTAGCGGGCCTGGAATGCCTGACTGTGTTAGGTGGACAAGGAGGAGTCATGGCCGTTTTCCTAGCAGAAATGATCCGACATGTGAAAATACGTACCTCTCACATATAAATCATACTTTGATAACAGGAATTTCATTTTAGTATAGCAGTATACTAAATGTATAGCTTCATGAGTATACATAATATATTTGTATGTACTTGTGAGATTGGTTTCAAAAGCATATGGACTCAAGGGTCAGACGGTCCCCTTTTTTTGTACCTACAAGCACAGTCTCTGCTTTTATTTCCTGGATGCATATGTCAGCTCTTTTATTACCATGAAGAATTGACTCATGCACAAGCATTGGTGAGCAAAGGTACTCTTCATTAAAGATTTTAATAGTGAACAATATCAGTGATCTATCAGATCTCTTCAGATCCCCTTTACCATATTGTGCTCTGCCTCTTGCCCTGCTCCTTTGGCTTCAAACATTCGGTGCCTTGTGCAACTCTACCTCAGAGAATACTGCAAGTGCTCTAATAGACTGCCTTCAGGCTGCTGGAGCCATGTCTCTCCATAACTGAGTTGGAAATGCTTGAGAATTTTATCCCCTTCCTTCACTCCACACTTGACCAGTGACTGATAGGTGTGAGAGTGTGGAAGCCCAACTCTCCTACCTCTGGTGGGGACAACTCTGAACTGTACTTATACTCCAGAGAACCCCACTGCAGGACCAGGCTGGAAGGCTGCCTGGATCTCACTTTAGCTTGACTTTCCCTCATCCCTGTCTCATTTCCCTGTTCCCTTACTGGTCTCCCCGGAGAGCACCTCTTTTATAAGTCCCTTGCACAGGAACCCTAGCCTCAGGATCTGCTCCTGGGAAATGGTTTTCTAGGGCAGATGGAAGGATGAGTTTACTGTGTACATCCTACAGCAAATAACTTCAGCATTCCCCTTAGCCATCTCAACTCTCCTGCTCTACTAATAGTACCTTTTTCTTTCTTTCCTGTCTTGTATACAAAGTCTGGCTTTATTGGTTCATACCTCCTTCCCTGAGTCCTCCATCCTTGGTTTCAAAATTTCACCTCTTTATTTTGCAGAACAATTCTACCTCAGCAATCACCCAAACGTATTTACCAAACCATCACTATTAATTGCTACAATATTAGAACCTTGAAATCAGCAAGACCCTCTCTTCTTAGAAAGCAATTTAGGGAATATCTGTGATCATAAGAGCACACCTCTAGGCGTCTCACCCTTTACTCCAAGTGACTTAACCTATATGTCAAATCTTATACTTTCTCTCAGAGAAACTACCTTACCAGCTGAGCTAATAACATTTTGCTCACTCATTTTATATATCTATCTATATGTGTATCTGTATCTATCTATCTATCCTACCTACT
The DNA here is from genome assembly GCA_028627145.1 of Eidolon dupreanum. Classification (NCBI taxonomy): domain Eukaryota; kingdom Metazoa; phylum Chordata; class Mammalia; order Chiroptera; family Pteropodidae; genus Eidolon; species Eidolon dupreanum. Next base: position 133,525,166 of record CM053509.1, on the reverse strand, counting down.
TACCTACCTACTTAAATAGAACAGTATAAATATTTCTTTAATAGTCTGAGACAAGTATTTCCAAGCATTTTATTTCTCCACACTTAAAAAAATGACATTGGGATGATTTTAAAAAAACACACACACACCTCTTTTTGGCATGGGAGAAGAGCTTTATGATCAGGAAAGTAGACTGGACAGAAAGGACTGGCATGGAGTTTCCAAGACTTCTTTTGTCCCCAGACATTGAAGCTCAAGTCCACTGGCTTCTCTCACTATCCAGGCTGTTTGTTTCCACTGCCCCAGAAGTTCCACTGCGAGCAACTTGATCTACACCTCCTGCAGCATATTTCTAAGACCTTTCAAAGAAGCCACTGGCTGCTGGTGCAAACTAATGAGTATTTTCCTACACAAAGCCTCCAGTTGAGATGATGAAGTAATTTATTAGGCTCCTACTGCAGTGAGCACAAACTGTTCCTGCTCGAAATGAACTAATTAAAAACTTCCTTACCATGTACAATTTCAATTGCATTGAAAAAATAAATAAACAATACCTCTGTGGTAATTTTTCATAAAAAGGAAATGATAATGATTTCTAAAAAAAAAAAAGACACAGCAGCCTTGCTTTGCTTAAATAGACAAATCCAGCATCTGTGGCTTTTGGTGTATAACTCAGAGGATGAATATCTTTACTCAGAATGGATCCAATTCCCCACCTCCAACTCTGATGTGATGTTTTCCCCTGAGTTCGATCTATATGAAGGCAAAAGTTAATATTACTAGTTGTAGGGAAGAAGTGGATATTAAAGGTAATTTTATTTTGAGGGTGATGGTGACATTTGCATAGCCCCGATGGCCCTAGTTGTTCCAGGTTCAGGAATCTTTCTCCTTTAATAGCCAAATATCTATCATCTGAGCCCCTAATATTCTACCAGGCAGGCCTCTCCAGGGCGCCCTGGAAATCTCTCAGAAACATGTGAATTAAAAAATTCACCCTGATTGTTGTTCGTCACCTTGGCCTCGAACTGTGGCCACTTTCTGTGTCAATTTCAGACTGTTATAAGCTACCTGTGTACTGTTTTACTCCAATGAAAATGTTAAAGAAAAATTTTGCCAAGTCTCAAGCATTCATGTTCAAATTTGCCCGCTGACACTGAGACCTCTGGAGCCTTAATGCCCATCCCAGACCTGTTGAAGAATTGCACCTGTGCCTCAATGAGTCTAAATCAGGAAAGTAACCAATATCAAGAGAGACTTTACAATCCACTTTCAAATCAGTCTGAAATTTGGAAAAACTTTCCCTTCTTCATATTATATCTGTCCCTTTCATATTCGGCTTAAGGGAAACTCACTGACTTTTCTTAAGAAACATAATTCTCCTTTGCCTGGGCGGTAATAAATTCTGTCTCCATTTTAGATTATGTTGGTGATCTTTCTTTTGATTCTGTGACAGTGAACACTGGCAGCTTTATTAATTTTCTGGAGTTTAAGATGGGGCTGTGACATTTTGTAAAGCTTTACTGAAGAGTAATAGGGTAGTGGAAGGAATGACACGGGACTCAGGGGTGCCTTAAAGCTGAACATTAAATGCATCTTTTTTCAGTTCCTTTGGCCATGTCCTTCCACAAAGATCCCCTCCTGGCTATCCCTCCCTTTCCCACCAGCCCGTGGCTGTGAGACCAAGTTGCTTCCCTCCAAAGTGAGTGCTCTTGCCAAGTTCCTGCCTGTCTGATTCAGACCCCTACTCCACCAACAACCAAGGAAACACCCCATTTCTTCAGTCTTGGCCCATGACCAGTCTCTCAATAGCATGGCAATCTTGAGGATGGCTCTCCATCATCATTAAGGACTACTTTTTATATTTTTATGTGAAACGGTTTAGCTCCTCACTATCTCCAGAAGCTTTCCATTGCAACTGAGGATCATAGCTAGCTTCACTTTTACATAAAACATCAATAAAGTTTTCCAGAAACAAAGGAACAAAGTGTGCCCTCAAAGGTGAATCCAAACCTCCATTTTTAAAGGACTGGATAAATTGTTGATGGTTAAAAAAAAAAATCTGTCTTGTTCCCTTCCTCCCCTCTGCTTTAGAGTCTAGTTGAGAGTATTCTAAATCATTGGCTCTTACTGTGTGCCAGGCACAATACCCAGATCTAGGAAGCAGAGAAAACTAAGACACAATTCCTGCTCTCAAGAGGCTCATGACTTACTAGAGGCTGCCAGTGACAAGAGGGGGATAAGAATAGCAGATGCAGGTGTAAGAGGTAGAGACAAAAAGGAGAAGGAGAGGCAGGAAAGGCTTCCAGGAAGAGGATGCACATCAGTGGGTTTTGTAGCACAAATAAGAATCTACCAGATGGATGAAGTGGGAAAAGATTTTAAGCAGAGGAAACAAGGGCAAAGACATTGCGACAAGAACTAGTATGCCACATGAGGATTACTAAAGATGGGTAAACATAAAGCACAGCTTGAATTCAGGGGAGAGGGAGAAAGTCCAAGAGTCACATCCCTCCTGGGTATTACTCCACAGAGGATGAAGAAAGCTTGAAGCATTTTGAGCAGGATTCAGGATAGGGAGTGGGGACAGGTAGAAGGTGACACAACCAGATTGGTGTTTTAGGAATATCACACAGAGGTTTTTAGCTAGAGGTCACGATACTAATCAGCAACTAATCCAGAGGAGGGGAGCTAAGACCTCGGAAGTGGCTGTGGAAATGAAAGAGAAAAAAGAGTTGTGAGGACTCTCTGGAAGGTTTAATCAATAGGATTTGTGGTCTGGTTTAACGTGGAGGGTGAAGGAAAAGAAGCCCAGTTAGACAGCAACGTTTCTGATGGGCAGATGGTGGTGCCACCAGCTAAGAATGGAAGTATGAATGGAGGAAAACTAGTTTGTTGATTGGGGACGGGGTTGGGGGAAAGATGAGAAGGAAGGGTCAGGGGTTTGTCAAATGATGAATTCTGGTCTGGACATACCATGAACCTAGTTTCTAGGCAGACTGAAGATGACTGGTTAATGGTTGGACATTCGGCACCAATATTTGGACTGATGAGGTAGACTTTAGGCTGTAATTATAATCATGAAAAGGCATTTTATCCTCCAAGGAGAAGTGCAGAATGAGAAGAGAAATAAAAAAGCATTGGCTATAGTATTATGGGGTATGCCACCTCTATTCTTGTCATTTTTATGGAGTTTCTGCTTTTACATTTATTTGGAATATTTGGTAAGTAATATAATAGAAAGGTAATCCATCTGCAAACAAGATGTTTTTCAGATTAAGTAAAACCATCCTGAGATACCAAGCAAGCACATATTAGTGATCCATAAATATTTTTTGAATGCACAAGGGTGAATATTCATTTTGCTCAGTTATACAGAAGCACCATGATAGTAGGGCAACACTTCTGCTTTAATTTGTGTGAGGATGAATAACACAAATAAGTCTTGATGGTTGTGGTGCTGCAACAGAAGACTAAAAAGAGAAGAGCAGCACACGCCTAACCATAGCAACGAGGTTGGGGATAGCACCATTCAGAAGGTTATAGATCTCTGAGAAAGAATGTTTGCTCCCGTGAGCCCTTGCAACTAAGCAGCAAGGACATTGCTTCATTTTGAATAGTGAAAAAAATGACCTTGGTGATGTGAAGGAGTAGTGGTAGCAGTAAAGTATGCATTTATTTCTTGGTGAGAAAAAGAATCAGGCACAGTCATTCTCTGGGGCTCTTGACAAATAACAAGTCCCACTTTTCCACCTTTCTGTACCTTGATCTCTAATGCCCCTGGTATCCCACAGAAACATACGTTTTTGTAACTTAACCAAAGCAGTGTCCTGGAATTCATGGCAAATCTTATAGTATGAAATAGAACAACATTTCCATTCGCAGGGACTTGATGTCATGACAATACACAATGGCCGTTTAGCTCAGCTCCAGGGGCTTCGGAGATCAATGATTGGAGAGGTCCTTACAACGGCATTTCCAGGCCAGATGGGAGTTTTCCAGCCTCTGAAATACCTGATCTGGTATCCCTTAATCTCACAACATTTCCGACTTAAAATGGCTTAGTTGCTAAAGGCTGGTAATGCCAAATATTTTTTCTAGCTCAGAACTCAGCTAATGGACAGAGGTGACCCTGTACAAATAGAGCTGCCTCAACAGGTACTTCTTCAGACAAAGGAGAGACATAGCAAGGTCACAGTTGCTTTGTAAAACCTGCCACTTCCTCAGGCAGTTTAACATGACATGTAAAGTCTATTGCATATTAACCTTTGGACTTTGGGGGCCATGACATAGTCAGAAGCATAACAGTACATTTTGTACTTAACTGTAATTTCTGCGAGTAGGTTACCAAACACCCTCTAGGTACTCTAGCCTGTGGAGTTTTAGGTGAAACTCAACTTTTGGTTGGACAAATTTATAGTGATCATCTAGTGTTCTTTATCAGCCATTCTTTGCCAAAACATTCCTTGTTTTGACAAAAATATTACATTATCAATGAAGTATGAAAGTTAGTTAAAGGTTTCCTTTTTCTCTTTGTAAATGAGAACAGAGTCAAAATTATCCTATGATAATGTTTCTCACACTCTGATTGACTTTTTGGAGTCGGGGAGCAACGGGTCCTACCCCACAGTTATCGCAATAGAAACTGAGCACAACTTAAAACTTATTCTCTCTATGTAGTCTCTGATAGCAGTGTGTGGGGCACTAAAACTCCATCCATTTTGTGTTGCTTTGGAATGTCTGAGGGACTGAGTTTCAAAACCACTTCAACATCTCAGGGTGTGCTTGGATACCCCCAGCAGTGGGGAACTTACTACCTTCCCAGATGGCTCCTTCTTTTATTAGACACCTCTCATTGTTCATTGTTTTCTCTTCCTCTATCAGACCTGGTTCTCTCCATTCAGGTCATATAGAGTAATTCCAAGTCTACTTCTGGATGATTGGTTTCAGTATCTTAGAAGGCCAATTTCTTTTCTCATTCTGAGTATTTTCACAAGTGTGACTTTGCCTGTCCATTTAGAGGTTCTTCATATGATTAGCTGGTTTCAAATTCCCACCTATCCTGTTTGCTTCATCAGAGTGCCGATGAGTTTGATAATATCTATCACAGTGAGTAGTGTCCAGTATTGAACACTCTACCTCTCGCAAGCCCATAATTTCTTATCTAACTCAAGTAAAAGGAGATAATACTGCCTTCCTTAAGAAGCGGCTTGAATCCTGGCTATAAAAATGTGTTAATTCTGAGGTTTCTGAAGAAGAGAGATATTAGTGGGAAACTGAAACCTATCACCTCCAACCCTCCACACTTATCTTCCTGGTATGCATTCCCACTCATCTTCTTCCTCTCCAGCCTCACTCATCCCTTCTTCTCCAGGTGAGAACTCCTGGCCCAATGGGTTTGGACTAGATGACCTCCAAGGTATGTCCAGTCAAAAGTTCAGTGCATTTCTAAAGCCAAATATTAGAGCTTACAATTAGGAACTCTGAGAAGTATGAAACCCTGATAATAAGGTTCGCGTGGGTAACATTCCATTTTTCTTAAATGAGGAAGGTGTTGCCCTCCAAGTAGACCTTTAAAAATATGTGTGAGCATTCTGTCACAGGGATGGGAGGCAGGTGTCACTGGTATTAGAGTCATGAATGTGAAACATTTTATAATGCTTGGGACAGTCTCAGAATTGTCCCATTCCAAATTCCAGCAATGCTCCCTTACAAACATAAATGGAGGGAGCATAGGACTAAATCAGAAGACCAGATTCTAGTCCAGTTCCTGCTCTTACTAGCCTCATTTTACTTATTTGTAAAATGGGCGAAAGCACAAAGCTGTTGAAGACTAATTCTCATGCATTTAATCAGACTATCTCTTCTGTCACCTACTCAAAATTCATTCTCCTTTCAGTCCACGTGGTTTGGGTGGCCCAGATCCCACACCACCTGGAGGTGGAGGCGTGTGACCTAGGGTTACCCGTCAGCTAATTCCATTCTCATGGCTCAGGGATTGGGTCATGTGAGAGTATATGGCCATCAATCAGGCCAGGGATAATCAGGCTGTGATTTTCATTAAATCTTGTGGGAGAAGAGAGCCCTATTTTCAGTTCAAATCAGGCCTTGGAAGGTAAGAATCTGACACTAGGAGAGGCTGCCACAATGGAACCTGAGAGTGGATGCCAGCCTGGCATGAGGCCAAGCCAAGGGATTCAGAGAAATGACTGGTGTACATTATTCCAGCCCCTGGATAAAGCTAAATCTGGTTTTTCAAGATACCCCTGGGCATTTTAGGTATCTGAGAAATATATTTTCTTTGTTAGTTAAGCCAGATTGAGTTGCCTTGAATTATTGTTACTAGTATCTTCCCCACTTGACTCCAAGCTTCTTGCAGGCAGGCATCTTAAAACCCTCCCAACTAGCCTAATACTAGATGTGAGTGTAGTATAAAGAAGCACCTCAAAATAGTTGATGCATTAGTAAAATAAAATAAAATGGTATATATGAGTTTTGTTGACTCGATTATCTTACAAATAAAACAGCATATTATAGGTAGCAAAGTTCTCAGGAAATATTTCCTCTTCAAACCCTTGTCTACGAGAATTTCTAGAACAATAAGATTAGTATATAAGCAATGGAATTGCTCACTCAGTTTGGTTTTCACATATTTCTCCTTTTCGCTCTGTACTAAAGCACCTTGTCCTTGCTATTGTGTCCCTAATAGTCTCCCTCATTAGACTGAGCTTCTCCGGTGCAAAGAACTTTTCCGTTTTATCTCTGTGCCATCAGTGCACATGGGAAGTGCTCAGTTGTTTGGATGGGCTCCTTTCCCTTCTCTGTCCTCCCAAAGACAGCCCATTACTGCTGTGGACTTTCAGGTGGCTCAGTTGCCAGGAAAGTGTATCCCTGTAGCCCAGTGGGCATCCTTGGGGACTTGGGCATGTTTTTAATTTTCATTCATTTAAAAGACATTCAGAGTGCACTGATTACGTGCTGAGCGTTGTCTCTGGGGAGTCATGTTCTTGTGGTGCTCACAGACAACTACATAGACAATCATAATGCAGTCTGGTAAGTGCTAGGATGTAGGAAATTTGGGGTGGTTTGGGAGTAAACAGGAAGTTGCTAGGATGAAGAGAATCAGAGAAATCTTCCTGGAAGAAGTGGCATCAAGCTGAGGCCTAAAGGGCAAATAAGATTAGCCAGGCGATGAGCAGGGAAGAGAGCCTCCCAACCAAAGGGAATGCCGGTGGGTGAGTGGGGCAGGGGAGCAGGTGTGTTTGAGAAGTGGGCATGGTGCAGACTGGCTGCAGTGTGCTTGTAGATGTGGTTCCCCATATTTTTTCTCCAGATTAGGGTCTCCTGACACAGCCCAACCAGGCCATGCCCATCTATATTCGATGGTTTTCTTGGCTATACCTATGAACTTCAAATAATGTCAGTGTGCCAGGCTATGTTGTACCTACTTCAGTTGGGTGAAAGGCCTGGCTGGACTCTTTCCTTTCACCCTTTTCAGAATTCATTGATTAATCTCTCTGGAAGAATTCAAGTGTCAGCAGAGTATAGGCTGGACTACCTAGCTTAGAATCAGATCCTTGATGACTGCAACCTCCTTAAAGATGATTCTAGGTGTTTTCATGAAAAAGATACCTAGGCCTTAGGGAACGTAAGGTCTGGAGGATGGGAGGGAGAGAGACAAAAAGTGGGTGTGTGTGAGTGCGTGCGTGTGTGTGTGCTCGCATGGGGGACATGCAGTTGGGAGGGCAGTGAGGGTTTGGATGGGCTGGCCACTGGCTCATTTGTTCAGTGATAGATCCTTATCTCCACACTGGACAGCTTCGAAAACCTCCTGAGAGCATCAATCAGGTGGGAAGTTGTCTTGGCAACCCATGGACTTTTACAATTTATATTCCTCCCCAGATGGATATGGAAATTGAGCCTCACGAAATGCAATCACTATTTTTTGCTCTTTGATGACAAGTCATTTCCCCATCTTCCACTTGGGGGTGCAATTCCTGAGTTTGTTTGGGTTTACAGCTCTGCTTTTAAATCTTTCTGCCAGAATAGTGCTCGTGGCAGGAGAATGTGGTGAGAGCCTGGAGTATATGGGTGGCAAAGCCAGAAGAAGCTTGCTACAAGTATAAATTTTTTAAAGATTCGTGTTTTATTTTTAAATTTTGTGCAAATTTGGATTCCCCCTCCATAATAAATGCAAGTTTGCTATAATAAAAAGTGTTTTAAGTTATTTACCAGTAAATAAAATTGACACTTCAGAGGATGTGCTGTGTTTAACCATGTGGCTTCTTGTGACTCTCGACATGCTACCTTGTACACAAGCCTTGCTTTGAGAAACAGAGACTTCACATTATACAGATCTGGGTTATTAGATATGTAACCTTGGGCAGATCACTTCACCTTCCTAAGCCTGTTTTTTCATCTAAAATATGAAAATAATGAAACCTCCATGACAGGGGTAGTGTGAGGAGTAAACAAAATAAGTATATGAAGTGGCTGGCCCATAGTAGGCACTCAAGAAATGTTAACAGTTATCCTATTATTAGGCAGATCTCTGTCAGCTTTACTTTTCCAGAATTCTGTGATTCTGACTCAGCTGACTGAGAAGGTAACCTCATGGGACATTTGCTACTAGAGGGGTTTTGAGGAGAAACAGTATACGTCACTGCTGGTTGACATAGTTGATGACATTAGCAATCAAAAATAAACTGTATGGGGAGAGGAGATGTGATATGGTTTTAGGGCTTATCATAGTCTGTTTTCTCATTTTTAGCTCTTTCTAACCTGTGAAAATTGGCAATTGGGTGACACTCACAGTGTCCCATCTACTGCCTAGGTATTCCTGTCATGTGGCAGCTGCAGGTGAGTCACTGGCCCAGAGAGAAAGTCAGAACCTGGCAGCTCTCCCCTTCCCCAGACTCACCTTTCAGTCCTGCCGCTGAAGAAGATTTAGGTCATGGTCACAGCTTAGACTAATGAGTCTATCTCAGGGTGTGTAACAATAGTCTTAGGTAATTTGCTTCTAAATTCTGGAATGATATATGGGCTGCCGGATTCCGGTTAAAGAGGAAATTTCACATTTGATCCCAATCATTAATGTAAAAACTGAACTGTGAACTTTAATTTAGAATATCCAACCACTCTTGGAAAAAAGCCTTCTAGCTGTATGGTAGGTATTTCTCTGACTCACCAGGGTCAGAGTACAGTGGGATCTGAAGGACATGTGGATACATAGAGAAGAAGGAGTGGGATAAAAACCCAGTGTGGAAGTAGATACAGGTACCCAGGTAAGGGAGTAAGATTGTCTGGAGGCATTAGGAAAGCTTTACAGTAGACATAATATCTTAGCTCAAGATTCAGATTCAGAAACCTAGGTGAGGCTCAGGCATGGCTTGTTGTTTTTTTTTTTTCTTCTTCAATACCTCTGGAGATTCTGATGTAAAGCCCGGGTTGAACCTCCTGGCAGACATTGATACTTCTGTTTGGGAGTGTTTCCCCTTCTGGGCCGTGAGCTCCTTGATGGTAGGGTCTTGCTTGCTCTCTGCTCAGCATCACTGTTGTAGCCATATGGAGCCTGACCCCAAGTCCAGGGCTGAGGCTCCTTCTAGGGTGGCTCCCATGCTGTGATGAGGCACCCAGCACTCCAGGATTTAGAAGAACTCCCTGTCATGTGTTCTAAAAGTTAAAATCTCTGAATCTGTAGTCTTACTTCTACCATGATTGCTCTGCTTCTAAGTAGGAACTCATAACATTTGATGAATGAATGAATGCAGGAATGAATGAAGTGTCATACAACCCTGAATGGCTACATACAGACCACTTTTTTCTGAGCCAGGGAAAAAGCTAAACCCAACTCAGAATGGAAGAACCTGGTGTGGAAAGCTGGTGTTGGCATCATGTAATAATAGCAGAAGGAGATTTTCTCCTTGGCGCAGGAGAAAAGGCTCTGTGGGTGGAGAAGAGAGAGACACAGCGCATTCCGGGGGCCACACGTAGCAGGTTTACCTCCTCTATAATGGAGGGTAAGCTCTATGCCAACTGGCCTCAGGGAAACAGGCAGACAAAGCACCCAAAGAGGAAGGAGCCAAGCATTGTTCTTGAAAAGGACTCATGCTGGCAGAGCAGCTGGCAGAGCTCCTGGCACGCTGGAGAGCTGGGTACCTGAGTTCCCTGCTGGCAAAGCCCAGGAAGGCGCCCTTCATCCTCGGGGGCCATGAATGTGGCTGAAGCAGCCCGGCAGGACCTTGGTTTCTATACGCCATCCACAGCGTGTGTATGTTCATGTGTGGTCTAAACCTCTTCTAGTGATGGTTTTTAAGCCTGTGCTGCGGTTCGGAGAAATAAGGAGAGCAGAGGAGCTAGACCTCACTGCAGAAGGCTGGCTGGTCACCCCATACATGCCCACAGAGAGATATGCATACCTGGGAGCATCCGTGCCAGTCCAGGGCCTGATCTTTATTCTGCCAAGGATGGGTGCCTCTCCAGCGAGAGAATCTCGCTATCCAGCTCACCGAAGCGGTAAAGGAGCCCTGAACGCCTACTGATCCATTCACAGTGAAAACTGTAATAGAAAAAGATGCTTCCTGTAGAGATTAAAGTTGTGTTCTTTTCGTAAGTCCCCTAACCCTGCCCCGAGTTGTGAGATGGTCACTGGAATCACAGCATCACTGGGTGGGTGCATTGACCCCTGAGACTTACAAAGTATTGAGCAAAACTCGCATGCTTGTTCTGTGGATATAGAGATGGTCTGGTGCCATCCCAAGAGGAAACTGCCAAGGCAGGGCCATGTGGCCTTCCCTGGGGAATGAGGTTCCACAGGAAGATGAGAGCTGCTGCATAGCTTCTTCTCTGCGTGCAGGATTGGGCTACCCCAGGCACCAAGTGGTTTCCATCAGGGGAAATGTGAGTAGCAACTGAATGAGTTTAGTCTACAGAGGTGAGACCATGTTCAAATGGGGGTTGCCATGCTAGTCATGTGTCCCCCCTGACCCCATAATCTGAAAATAATTCCTTGTGTCAGAAATAAACAGCGGATTTCTATTAGAGTCTTTACCTTGGCTTTAATGAAAAACTTTTAATTTCCAAGGAGACTTTCCCAAAAGACATTGTCGAGGATGAAACTATGACACAGTGTCCCCCGGATGGGAGCAGGAGTCCCAGCTGGTGGCTAGAACCCACCAAAGTAGTCTTCTGACTCCTCAGGTGTGTCTGTTCTAGAAGTCCTCTGGCATCCAAGGCTGAAGGAGCCAGTGCGCCCTGACTGGAGCCCGGGGTGGGGGTTGGGGTGTGGGTAAGAGGACCAGGTGTTTCCAGCAGCCTATTGCCGAGTGTGCAGAAACGGACGCCCCGTTGAGTCTCCCCTGTTCCAGTAACTGGAGAGTCTCATTAGCCTGTGCACACTAACAGCTTTCTTTAGGGACAATGAGGTCCTTGGGAGATGTGGAAGCTGGAGAGACCCTGGAAAAGCTGATGGAGTTTTCCAGGTTTCACAGAGTGCAGCTTGCATTTATCCTTCCCTCTCCGTGCAGTTCCAGCTGCCTTCCCTGCTTCTTTGTAGCCAGTTCGTTGTTGTTTTTGTTTTGTTTTGTCTTGTCTTCTGAAAGCCCTGACAATAGGACATTTTGACATCATTATTAAGAATGTGGACCCAGATATAAGTGTGTTAAAGGGGGAAAATGAACAGACAGGGAGCTAGGAAATAATACCTCGGTGCTTATAAAAAGCAAGCCAAAAAAATGTGCTAACTTAAACAGAAAGGGTAGTGTCAGCAGTTTCCAGCACTGAAATATATCAAGCCGTCAGGGAGTCGCCACAGGCTTCCAGCCCTGAGAGCTCCTCTGGCCCCTTTCTATCTCTTTCCCTGGGTACCTCCTTTTTCCTTTCTACCAGCCCCAGGAAGTTTTAAAAGAGTCATCTTTTTAAAGCGCTACATTCTTTCCAAGGTTTGGCTCCTTTTATCACAGCAGGTGGAGTTTATCTTTTCTGCTTCATTCAGGAAGGGTCCCGCCTTCAGCACCTGGACCTAAACACCACTTAAATCTGACAATGAGATATTGCTCCACAATTTCACTTTAGTTTAATTATAAAGTGAGATCCATCTGTTTATTTTAGTGAGGTATTTATCTCACTCCTTGGTTATAAGATATATCTTGGGTGAGACATCTGTAGCTGCTCCAGCCATGTAGGATAGGGTTTGTCTCCGATGTGCTGGTACCTCAGTGGCACAGGTTGGTAAGGGGGGGGTGTGGGTGTGTGTGGAGGGAGGTGGAGGTCAGGGGTCATGGCAGCTAGCCAGCAGGGTTGCCAGAATTTAAAGAGCAAATAACACTTGAATCAGTGTGGGGCAACATTATGCTCTGGGTCATCTGTCCATTCAGGGCAAGACCCCAGCCAGAGATGAAAGCAGGTGTGGTAACCAGGACTGAAAACTTGGAGGGAAGAAGCCAGTCTAGGTTTGGAAGTAAAAGAGTTAAAGAAAGGACTTTTTTCTTCAGCAGATACTCACTGAGCATCTACTGCAGGCCTGGCTATATGAGGGTACTTTCCCTATCTGTTCTCATTTAATACTAGTCTGAGAGAACACTTTTATATGAGGAAGCTGAGGTTCTGAGGGGCTTATTGCTTGCCCAAGTTTACATAGCTAAGTAAGAGCTGGGGCTACGACCTCTGACCCAAATTCAAGGCTCTTTCTACCAGGCTGTCTGCCTTTTTCCTTAGTTGCAGTGGGTCCCACATAGTTGCTCCTTAACTTCATATAAATAGCATACATTTACTTCCTTGATACTGTATCATGTCTTACTTTTTATTTTTCTGCCATTTTTGTCAGGCTCTCAACCCAGGGGACTTCTTCCTTCAGAAAAAAGTGGCAGTACTCAAGATGGCCTTAGCAGAATTCTTAACATCGTCTTGGTCTATGGGGTACCGGTTACTCAGTTTACCAGGTACTTTTGAAGATGTGAATTTTCAGAATCTGTGCTTTTCATTTTTCTATCACTCAAGTTAGTCTCTATTTCAAACCCCAGTTTGCTTCCTGGCAGAAAATTTAATCTTGGTTACTTTCAGGTAAAGGCATTCATTTCAGGCTTTTATGCTTATGTACTTGAGATAATCCAGGAGTTTATCATCCCTAATCCCTGATTTAATACCACAAACCTAGAGTTGGCATCTAAGATTTAGGGGCCTTAGGTAGCATCAGAGCATCAGTGGCAAGGGGCTCAGGCTCCTGGCTATTGGCACCTTTCTATACTGGTGTCCACTGAGATGTACAAAACTCCTCCTGTGGTCAGCCTCAGCTGCTGTCCTGCCACTGGGCGTCTACTGAAACATCAGGTTCTTAACTGGCCTCCAGCCATGTAATCCTCTCCACTTCTACTGTGGCAAGTCCCAGCATCAGGACAGTAATATCCCTATAGGCTGGCTTTTTCTTTCCCTTGGTGAAATTTCCTCACACTCCTCTGGGGCACAGGGAAGGTTTATTGCTCCCACACCTTTTGGATCAACAGCAAATTCAACGTGGGTATTTCAGGCCTTCTCTGTATCAGCACCATCTGCAACTACTGCCATGCTCTGGTGGAGCAAGACATTCCGTAAGGCTGACGCTACTCAAGTCCAGTTGGGATGCAGGACAGAGATCTCTTTTCTCAGGCTCTCTCTTTTGTTTAAGGGTCCTACTGTTACTTCATGCATAGCAAGTCTTAGGGGAGTGGGTCCATGTCAGAGCCCAAAGATCTTCCTCAGATATCATCACCAGCCTCTTTGCTTCACTTCTAACTCTTCCCTCCAACCTCAGGTCAGAGAAACTTTTTAATCCTTTCTCAGGCATTGTGGGAGAAAGCTGGTTCTGCAAGTGTTCTCCCCAAGGGGTCATGACCAACATCAACATTCATCAACATCTTGACTGTGGTTGCTAAAAGACAGCCATTGTAATTAAAAAATATATCCTATTCCAGGAAAATAGTTTAAATGAATGAGGCAATAATAACATGTACTTTTAAAGTGTATACTATGTGCTAAGCACAAGGTGCTGCCCCTTAACAATTCATGTATTTTATCCTATTTATTCCTTAAGTATTACTTTATTGTTATTATTATTATTATTATTATTATTATTATCCCTTTCATCAATGAAGAAACTGAAGCAAAAAGAGATCAAACAACAGATCTGAAATTTGTGAGATTAAACAGATAGTAACCATTGGTGTTAATCGTCAAATCCAGACATTCTGTGCTCTTAACCACTGTATGGCTTTACTGCTTACATATGTAAATAATGATTTAGTCTTCTTTTAGGCTGGGACTGAGGCTGCTTCTACTTTTGCAGTGCTCTGTGGATTGGGGCAGGAAGTTTTCATTGAAAACTTATGTTAGCTAATTCCCTACCATTCCTCCTTTTTTTCACAAACATGTTGGCATCATGTCCTCAGTTGTGGAGTCTCTTTTCAACCCACATAGAGCTTACAATTACTTGTCAAATCTGGTGAAAAAGGAAGAATGCCTGGAATGAGCCAGTGAAGGAGGCTGTGTGTGTGTGTGTGTGTGTGTGTGTGTGTAGTGAGGAGTTGCAAGCAGATAGGCCATACTCTTGATATCTACAAGAAGCGTTTATTTCATTCTACGTATTGTATTCTATCTACTGTACTGAACACATTGTGGTAACACAGTGATGCAAACTAAAGCTGGCAGTTTTGTTCTTAAAAAATAAACATTACAAATGAAAACAGTGTCAAAATCTTTTCTCTGCACCTATCAGAATTTGTAGAAGGCAAGCGCATGTGACTGTATGTATCACTTCTGTTGTATAAATTCCTCTTCTGCTTTCTCTCCAGGCACCCAACAATATTCTCTTTTCCCTATAATATATGAAATAGGAAAATTGTTGGTGACATTTTGCAATATGGTATGACAACTGGTGAGTTTGGGAAATGATGATGTAATGGAATTAGGTGAAATTTCTGAAATTCTTATTTTCCCCATGGAATTCTGCCAACATTTGTTTTCTATAATTCTGCAGAAATACTGTGAAACAAAATTGGACTTTCTCATCAGTTGGAGAAATTGCAACTTATATTTATCTAGTTGTCATGACCTGCAAAGTATTTTGTCATGGCTTAGAATTAGAAAGGAGTCAGAAGAAATTTTGGATATTTGTTGAAATTCTTGAAAACGCCCTTGAGTGGTAGGGAAATGCAAGTGGTAAATAAATAGCTGTTAGGAAATCACGTAGAGGGGAGTTCCCAGAAAGTGAAGGACTGGGGAAACTAGAGTGGTTATTCACAGTAGAAAAGTTGGCGCCCACACAGCCATGGTGGTATAAAGCAGTGAGAATGATGTCTCCCCAAACCCTCTCTCACGTTTTCAGAGATGTGGAATCATCTGAGCACTGAGAACATTGACGTGTGAGGGATGTTTAACTCCAGCATTAACCTCCTAATACAAGCTCCAGTTCTATATGTCAGGCTCAGCCCAACCGCCAGCACCTCCGAAGCCCTTAAAAGCTTCTTTGTCTTAAAGGCACCAATTCTCCCCGTGTATGGGCACCTGCTAAGCCAGACCAGTTTTATCTTGTCCCTCCAGACAAAGAGCAACTGGAAGCATCCTACCCTCCTCCATCCACTTCTGACCCAGCTTCTAAATCTGGGGTCACTTTGAAAATACCCTCAGGGTCCAACTGGAGAGGAAAGCCCACTGAACAGAATCTGGCCTGTCCTTGCTGGTGCAGCTGGTCCTGCAGACATGAGAATAGAGATTGGAGAAGGACCAGTTCCTCCAAAAGGCTTTTGTCCGAGACACACTGGCTTAGCCAAGGAACTGTATTCTCTGCTGAGCTGAGAGCTGGCCATCCCATGGAAACCCACAGCAAAAGTCCTTGGGAAATGGAAAAGGGACAGGTTTGAGGGGCTCGGTGGTTTTGGGGAATGCTGAGTGGAAACCTTATGTTTATCTGATTGCAAAAGAAGTTACATTTAAATTTATGCCTAGTCAGTGCATAGATAAGAGGTCTTAAACTGGGATGCATGAAAACTCTGAAATTATACATAAATCTGTGTGTGTGTGTGTGTGTGTGTGTGTGTGTGTGTGTGTGTGTAAGCATTTTCCAGAAAAGAGAATCCATCTCTTCCACTGGATTTTCAAAAGAACCTGCAACACTTTCCCCACCCCATTGTCACCAAAGTTTAAAAACCAGTAACTTAAAACGATCATAGTATTTTGAGCTGAAAGGAATCTTGGATGATGTTTAGTTCGTTTTTACTCCTCTTTTAATTTTTCTGATATAAAATATTGAGTCTAATTAGCGTGAAATGTTTCACGAACATTAAAGTCCTATAGGACTTTCTCTTCTGAAACACCTTCCAAATGGGTCTTGCAAAATACATCTGAGAAAACACAGAATAAGGCTGAGAGTGGTGGGAGTGACAGGCACACTTCTGTCCTCTGGTTTATCTTCATGTCTCACTTGGAGTACAGAGATGAGACTTCATGGTTTAGAAGCCCAAGTCCTTCCGTTTCAGAGAGAACTGATGAGATTCATCCTTTTAGTAGAACCTAGAACTGTCCCACCAAATAACTTCACTATGATGATTTTGGTGGCCCAATTTTCCTCTGAACATTTACACATTTATTTTTTTTCACTTTTCTGTTTAAAGCAGTTCAAAGATACATAATTCAAGATGCTTATAGTTTGAAAAAAATCTCATTTGTTCAACACAAATATTGAAAAAAGAAATCAGCTTTACACCTGGCACTGTTCACTGCAGCTGGGTTCACTCTTCCCAAGTCCAATGTTTTCATTCAGTGACTGGAAATTATATATGAAGAACAGGGTGAGCAAATGACAGAATTGTAATTTTCACATCAGATTTCTCTGGAGTGAGGTGGAAAGTAGGAGAAGAGTCAGTTGATTCTTTTAATAGTTAGGTCAGAAATGAGGCTTTCTCATTAAGAAGTAGAGTAGAAAAAACTTGGCAACCATTGGTTATAAGGGCAGGGATCAGGGAGAAGTTAAAGATTGTGACAGCCTGCTGAAATGTGATAAAGGTAAAAGGTAATTAAAACCTGAAACTAGACAAAAGAAGGCAATGCTTTAGGCCTAGTTCCTGGAACCCTTAACCGAAATCTGTTAATCATGAAACTTGTAACAATGAGCTCATATGCTAACTGCCGATTTTAGCTTGTATAACCCTGCTTGCTTGTGTGGCATGAGAAACAACAAATTGTATATAAGCTAGAGATTATTGTTTGACTATCTCTGTGGGATCATGGGCTACTAACTGTGGGAACATAACATTCTAAAAACCTTTCTTCTTCTGTACCCCTCTTGCACACCTGACCTATGGGTTAATAAGTAGTGAATAGAAGAAAAATAGACCTCTGTGTTGAGACAGAATGAAGAATGGGATTTAGGGCTTAAAAACCTTGTACCTCTACATTTCGGGGCTGCTCCTGGCAAGGACAGCCGCCGGCTAATAAACAGCCTTAGAGAGCATACTTGGTTTGGTCTATTCTTTACTGGCCACAACAGGATGACTCCCAGGCTTCTGACTTGTCATCTGGGGTACACAGAAGGAAGAGTGTTTGGGAGAAATAAGTGAAACACATTTTGGATATGTTATATTTGGATCCAGGTGAAGAATGGGGGTCTGAAACACCAAGTTAATTCAAGTGTTGGGCTGGAGATATGATTTAGGGTCACCAGAATGCCTACAGCCTACACACCTATAGGAAGTTAGAGGAGATTTCAAAAAGGAGAGCAGACAATGATGCCAAATATCTTAGAGAAGTCAAGTAAGAAAGAACCAACTGTCCACTGCCTTTAGCAATGAGGAAGTCATTGATGACTTTAATAAGTGGTTTCTGTGGATTTGTAGGAGCAGAAGCCAAATCATATTTGACAGAGGATGGAATGAAAAGCAAAGAAATAGCAAAGCTGAATGGGGATGATTCCAGAAGGCTGTATAAAAAGAGAAAAAAAGATGGAATGATGCCTGGAGGAAGCATGTAGAATGATGGGAGTTTTATTTATTATTTTTTAAGTTTGAAGAAACTTGAACATGATTAAGATTAAGTGACGATGAAAAGAAACCAGAAAAGGAAGTTGAAGAAACAAGAGAACAAATGAATTATTGGTAGGAGAAATTCCTGGATGGAAATGGGAAAAGTAAATTAGAGAGCACCATGGTGAGACTGGCTTTAAAGCATCCCTCCTCCAAGACATCAAGGAAAGAAGGATATGTGTGCAGGTAAACTTGTGGATGAGGGGTGGGAATGGATGGAGTTCACGCCTGGTCATCTTAATTTTATCAAAATTAAAGAAAGTGGAAATACTAGAGGTGGCTATGGAGCATGTAAAAAGTGGCAAAAGTTTGGACCTAGCCTGGAGAAGAGGGAGAAAGGAAACTGACAAGGGAAAAACAGAGAAGGTTGGCTAAGGAGCACTGGGGGCCCAGACCAGACAAAATCCTAAATGTCTGGTAGCATCCATCCACGCAGCTGTGTATATTTCTCTAATGCTTGGCTACCAGTGTGTAGTGCTGGAGAAGATAGATATGTTTGGATTAACCCAGGGATGAGGATTTATAGATCAGGAGTAAAAGCAGGAAAAAGGAATGAAGAAGCTGAGTTTTCTAGGTAGAGTAGTTGAAGCAATAGACTGTGGGATCTGAGCAGGAGAAGAAGAAAAAAGAAGCAGGAAAGGGCTGAAACAAAGTAGAAATACTCAAGTTGCTGAAGATCTTGTGAAGGTCAAAGAATGGGTGGGTCAGAGAAGGGCTGGAAACATCTGGGAAGGCAAAAGAGTGTGGTCAGAAAATGCCTACACTAGAATGTGTTTTCCAAAACTCTTTACCTCTATTTCCACATTGTACTGTAAAATGTAAAAGTGTATTACAAATGAAAATATAAATGTCTGGTAAATTACTTGTTATGTTGTATTCTCTATGCCTTTGGCTCTCTTCCATATAATAAATACCATTCTCTTTTCATTGAAACATGAAGAAGTGAACCAGGTCTGAAGAGTATTATTTCTTTGATGTTTTGACCATTTTATATACACAATGATATTATTATTACTATTATTACTACTACTATTATTATTATATTACCATTATTACATTTTTATTTTAAATATAATCTTTTGGGAAAGAAGCCAGTGTTTTCTATTTCAGCAATTCCAGCATCTTTATAAGCATAAGCCAGTCTTCTGTACGTCTGCTTTCTCTGGCTTTGTCCTTTTCACTAAATTTAAGTTGATTATAGGAAATATTTAACCTGTAAATCTCAAGAGGACAGACCACATCAATAGAGCCCACATGACAAATGACTAATGGTAACAAACTGGACCCATGGGATGACGGGGAATGTCAGGAAGGCTGTCATATCACTGTGACCTAGATCGAAAGCTGAGCCTGAAACCCAGTTAGATACATGCAGATTAGACGCATCGCACGTAAATAAGATAGAGGTCACCCCCAGTAACTCTAAGGCTGTGTCAGCTGTATTTTTGGAAGAGAAGTGAAGAATTAAATGTGTATATAATTTGAAAATAGTTCAGTAGGAACATAAATATGCATTCTTAGCATCACCGATTCTGATATACATTGCCAACAGACCACAGTTTGAAAAACAACTTTAGATTAGGACGCAAGTTCATGTGTGGTTATGGGCTCTAGCAAGGGACATTTTCGATTCCTGAGAACCATGTTTCCTCCCCCAGCGGAGTGCAGCTTGATGCTCCCAGAGGAAGGGAGTGGGGGCAATGAAGCCAGTGTGGAGTAACAAAGGGGAGAAAGAATTGGCGGTGACCCTGGGATGAACCTGGAAGACTTTCTGCAGGAACTTCAGCTGTCTGCCTAAAGGACCAGTTGCAGCCATGGGGGGGGTGACATGATTTGGTCTGCCTGACAGGTTAGACCTGTTGCCACACTGCCTTGGGCAGAAGCAGATTTCAGGTTTAAAGGGATGTTTACTTTAATTTGGCAACTGTTGCTTTGGCAAAGTGCAGAGACTCCCTCAAGCTACCTTAAGTAAGGGTAGCAGCATGTGTTGTAAATTTGTATGTGTCAATAGGGCTTCTTGCTCTTGTCTTAGAACCCATCAGTATTGGAATTTCTCATCTATGTTTAGTGCTAGAAGTCTTTATTAACTGGTACCTGGTAATCTAATCCAGAGAATCATAGAATGCTAGGGCCAGGGCTAATTTACAGAGTATAGTAGAGCTCCTCCTCAGCTTAAAGATGAAAAAGCGGAGGCATGGGGAGGATGGATGATTCACCAATGTTTAGCAGCGTCTTAGAGAAAGAGCTTGGACTATAAGTAGGTCTGCTGTCTATGCAGAGCACCCTGTTGCCTGCTCCTAAACCACATCCACCAGACAAGTGCCTGCTGAATCAGCACAGACTAGCTAGATATACTGGTTTGATAACTGTTTAAGTATATCATACAGGTAGCAGACACTATTAGCTGCTTTGCATTTCGATTTTGTCCATTTAATTCTACATAATACTTCACTGCCTTAAGCAACCCCTCCTTTTTAAACCAGCATTCCTTCTAAGTCAGCATTCTTCCTAAACTAAGTACAATTGCCATCTACTGGCTTAAAGATAGCAATAAAATTTCCTGCAAAAGCTTTTTATGTAGGCTAAAGGAACAGAGAAGTTTTACGACCTGGAAGAGGAGCCTCCTGGATCTTCATGTCCAACACCCTCATGTTACAAATGAGGTTCCAGATGGGGAAAGTGACTTGCTGAAAGCCTCACAGTAGGTCACGGAGCCAGGAGTGCCCTTGACCACACTGAATTCAAGATGTGGGCATTGCCTGGTCCCACCCTCTTGCAGTAGGACATGTGCTCCTAGAGGCAGGAAGGTGTTGGGACTCCACAGTGCCTGGCACAGAGACTGACACACAGTAGTGACCAGTGCACATGTGATGAGTGAGTGGGTCCTCCATTACTAGATTCATGTTGTTAGCCTCCATGGTTTTTCTCCATGATTCTGTCAAGCCAAAGCAGTTCTCCACATGAAGGAAGCTCCATCAATGTGGTTGGTGGCTGGGCTGACACCTGCTTTAGTCGAATTGCCTGAACGGTATGCTGTGGCTTTCAGTTGGCGGGGTATGCTTTCTGCCTCACCTTCCACCATACACTTCTGCACTCTTTCTGGTTGAGCATCTCTTGCCCAGGATACTTTTGTGTTCAAAGCGAATTTCCTGACAGACAGCAAATCTAAGCATCTTCTGCTGGAAGTGCCATGAGCCCTCAGGGTCTTATCCCCTTCTATTTATACCATGCATGGTGACAGACAGCCCAGAGGAGGGTGCTCAGGGCAGAGCTCAGGATGTGCTTGACCTACAGGAAGAGGCTGTGCAGGGTGGCTACAAGTGGGATGGGAAAGGGTGAGAATTTTGAAAGGCTGCAGATGGTGAGGGTGCCCTGGTGACAGACTGTGGGTGGCAGTTTTGTTTGTATTTCAAATAAGCTGAAGATTTTCTTTTTTTCACTGAAATCTTCTGGAAGAAAATGGGGTCAAGAAGAGTGGCAGGCAGAGACAGCCCCTGTGGTGACGCTTTTGTATCCTGGGGTCCATGGAGGGGCTTCCAAGGGGGGATGAGTTCTGAAGCCCCTGGAATTATACATACAAGTTTTGTGTTTGAGAGATAAAAGGTCTCTATTTTGTATCAGCTTCTCAAAGGAGTCCATGACCCAAACATATCAAGAACCACTGGTGTAATAACCAATCTATCTCCAAAGTCTTCGGAATGAACGAATTTTTTTGTCTCATTCAGGAAGAGAAGTTTCAGTCACAATTGTTGTTTTCTCTTACCACCCTTCTCACCCTTACCTGATGTCGTTTTTAAAAGTTGTGTACACATAGCAAACAAGTATGCAAGTAAAATCCTACATTCTTTTATAATGGGTACACATCTAAGTCCTGAACTGAGGTGTGCAGAAAATATACATTTCTTTTACTTTTCTAAAATTCAAATTAATTTCTATTTTTAGCCCCTATTCCATTCATGTGGCAGAGACTTAATCTCTATGTTTGGAATTTTCTATTTCTCTTTCTTCCCCAGGGGATTGTGTCTGAATTCTGGGGCACTTACCTAGGATTGGTCTGCCTAGGACCATCTGTGTTCTATGTCCTTTGTACACAAAGTCTTCTGCTGAGATCCATCTTTCACCCCACAGAGTCCTTGTTCGTGGGACCACACAGGTCATCACTGAACTATCTGTCTTCTGGTCCTGGCCCTGGCAGACCCCCCACTGCCTTCATGAAAAGGCTTTGGGCTGCACGGATCTCTGTCTGTCTGAGCTGAGACTGTTTTGCTTCTTTCCAGTACCCTTTGATCCAGGAAAGAGGGTGCTTTGGACCTCTCTTTGAGGTCCAATTCTTCCATTTTATTATTCAAGAAGAAACCGAAAATTTTTACTTTATGCAAACCTTT
This sequence comes from Eidolon dupreanum, assembly GCA_028627145.1. Taxonomy (NCBI): domain Eukaryota; kingdom Metazoa; phylum Chordata; class Mammalia; order Chiroptera; family Pteropodidae; genus Eidolon; species Eidolon dupreanum. The sequence goes on along the minus strand of CM053509.1, from coordinate 133,502,758 downwards.
CTGATTTTAAATGCTAGAAGTTAAGTCATTTTGGAAAAAATCACTGCAGGTCAAACAAACAAACAAAATATCTGTAGCCCAGCTTTACCTCTCCCTTAAAGGCTTAGACTTATGGAAACCAAAGCAGGGAAGACACCATTTTTTCTGCTTTCTGATGTGACCCCTTCTCCCCAAGGCAATAAGCACATGATTGTCTGCTTACTTGAACAGAGAGACGGACCAAGGGGAGAAATCTAGGGGCAAAACATTAGTTAATATTTCAAAACTATGATTCTTCTACACCTTTGAGCTTATAAAGACAGGTTCTGTATTTTAAAAATATAAACTTCTTCCAGGAAAATGGCTTGTGATTGCATTATATGTTTTCAGTAGAGCAATCCTGCCCAGCAAATTCTTTCAGTGGAATTATAGAGCTTTGTATTGAGTCTCTTTAATAATTGTTTAATCTAATTCCTGAGACTGAATTAAATAAATACGAAATGAAGCCTAGAGAGGTAAGTGACTTGGTCTTGGTCACCCAGCAAGTCACTGCTAGTCAGACTTAGAGTCTCTGCCTCTCAGCTCTTTCTGTCTAGTGCCTGCTCTCAGACAAGCCAAGGCCCAGGGCACTGTGCTCTGCTCAGGCTGGGAGTAGGGTGTGGCATGGGAATGGATGCTGCTGAAATGCAGTGCATAAAGTCAAGGAGGAGAGACCTAAAAGGCGGTGGCCCCAGGAGAAGTCAAGTCGACGAGGACTGACAACTCTTAGGCAATAATGATCAAAAGGGATTCAGGAGAGAGTGAGAACCCATGGAGCAGTGGCAGGTCAAAAACCAGGAAGTCATGCTGTCCCGAAATTTGCAAGCAGCTGGCAGGACCCAGAGCCTTCATACCAGCTTGGATTTTCTGTAGGGGCCTGACACCTTGGGTGAGTGAGTGGAAAGGACCGACAGTGGCATCAGGGCAACTGGGACACTTTGTACTGTAGTTGGGAAATCCCTCAAAGGGACACTTTTTACCTGAGAGATCTTTCTGAAATATAACTTGGAATTAGGTTACTCCCCTTCTTAAGACTGTCCATGGTCTCCCCATTGCCTATGGGATAAAGCTCTAACTGTTTGCATACCAGCTGCTTTATAATCATGCCCCCTGTACATTTTTAGTATTTTTAACACCATTACTCAACTTTTTAATGCTCTGACCCAGTAGTTTTTCAACTATCATGACTTAAAAAGGTGCATCAGAGTTACCTATAAAAGGCTTGAAAAAACATGAATTGCTGGATTCTCCATTCTCAGAGTTTCTAATTCAGTACCTCATGGAGTGGGACCTGAAATTTTGTTTTTCTTTCATGTTTCCAGGTAATGCCTGTGGTCTGGGCACCATACTTTGAAAACTACTGTTCTAGTCATTTGCTGTATGTTCTGTGGGCCAGGAGCATCAGCATCACCTGGGAGCTAATTAGAAATGCAGATTCTCAGACCCACCTCAGACTTACTGAATCAGTCTGCACTAAAGAGATCTTTAGGTCATTCAGATGACATTAAAATCTGAGAAATACTATTCTAGCCTCATAGTTCTCTATCAGTGCTGTAACTTTGAATTGCCTGGAGAGCTTTAAATTTAACATTTTAAAATATGGAGACCTGCGCTCCGTCCCTACAGATTCTGATTTAATCACGTGGGTGGCAGGCATCTGTAGTTTTAAAAGCTCTCCTGGTGATCTTCACACGCAGCAGGGAGGAGGAGTGCTGTAGCCTTACAGAACCAGCACTGTTCTCCAAACGTAATGCAACCACCCTCCCTGTTATTGTTCCGCACTGGCCTTCCCTCAGCTTGCAACAAAACTTCTACTCATTCTTCAAAACCCTGGTCACCACATCTCCTCTAGGAAGATGTCCCAGAAATGTTCCCAGCAGAGTTAGTTCCCCTCTTGTGGGTCTATTCTTTGTGCTCCTTGTTATAAATTTGTCACATGAAGTCATAATTAGGTATTTTTGTGTCTCTTTCCTTCACTAGGGAAAACTAATCTGTGAATATCTTCAGGGAAGGGAATCTGGTTTACTTTTTTTTTTTTTTTTACTGCGGAGCCTAGCTTTTGTACAGTTTGTTCTCTATATCTGGTTCTCTGTATCTCTACTGGTGATCAAATGCACAAATGATTAAGTCAAGCTTTGAGAACCAAGTATGTATCTTTCATGTGTCCACTGTCCCCTAATCATCCCCACCAGAAAATTGTCCCAACCCTGTCAGCTCTATTGTTCACCCACAGAAAACAAAAGGATGCAAACAAGCAAATGGTAAACAACCCAGAAACAGATGCGTGTATACCATACATGTTCAGTCTGGCTGTTCAGACAGAACAGCTAGGAACACATTGTAAGATCCATAAAGGTAGAATTTTTTTTCCAGTTTTGTTCCTTGCTGTGGTTTTTTTTCCTTGCTGTATCCCAGTTGCCTAGAACAACAGGATCCAGCATCTAGAAAGGGCTAGATTGAATGAATAGATGTTGAAAAAGTGGTAATTGTAAGAGAGTTTGCTTTTCTCCTCTTCCTTTCCAATTTATCATTCACTCCAGTGATGCTGGGCTCTGTTTTGGATGTTGTGCCTTATCCCAATTCAGGGTCCCTGAGAACTCCTTCTAAGGATGTTCTGACTTTGGAAATTTGCTGACCCCAACCACAGTATTTTCAGACAAAATGTGAATCAATATCCAGTAATATCCTAAGTGCTTCTTAGAGACAAGATTACCTTCTGATTGATAGCATGTAGTCATAAGACCCTAAGTTTTCAATTATTCATTCTTACCCCAATTCCTTTGCGCCTCTCTCTCTCTCTCTCTCTTTCTCTCTTTCTCTCTCTCCCCCCTCCCCCACCCCAAGGGAAGAGCCCAAGTTACACTGAGCTATTATACCTGCAGCCTCACTTAGGTTTGGAAAACTGGGACTCCACACTATGTTCCACCCTCAAGAACTCAGAAGCACCTCCTGCCTACTGGCTGAATCAGCACCAAATTTGACCATCTCTTGATGACTGCTTGTCTTGCTGAATCACTGACAGAGAATGACAGCATTTTTGGAGCTGGAAGGGATCTTAGAGAAAATCTGGTTTAACCTCATGCATTTGATGGATAAGAAGGCTGAGATCCAGAGACATGTCACTTGTCCAAAGTAACGTAGCTCATTAGTTGCTGAATAAGAGTGTCAGCCGGTGCCCTAGCTGCTGGTCACCTGCATTTTTCGTTTACCCTATTACCAGCACTAGAATCTGCTTATATTGGGTCTAAATTATTTAATGTAGGAAGGGCAAGTCAGTCTTTACTCCTTATGATCAGAAAAAGAAAAAAAGAAAAAAAAAGAACTTTGAAAGACAGTTATGATCCCTTAAAAATGAACTTTGTTAGGTTAAAAAGGAGGTTAGAAATGCATCAAAATGCATTGGTCTCACTTTGAAAGAACAGATGGTGATTTTTTTCTTTGTTTTGTTATTCAGCTGAAAGCATTAACTTCCATTAAGTTTTTCTCATTTTTTTCCAGATTTAGAACTTCACAAAGAAACAAAATGATAACAGTGTCTTAACCAAGCTGATTTATTGACTGTCCCACAAATACACTTTGTGTTTGTAGAGTATCCTGTCTTCTGTCCTGGCTGACCTTTTTACAGTCACATCCTACATGCTTTTCCAAATATAGTAAATTTTCTCTCTTCTCTAAATATTCTACTGGCCACCTGCCTTGCGTGGAATAATGTCTTATTTTTCCTAACATCTTTAACATATATGTATATATATAAACATTCAATAATTACATATTATTTTTATTGTATATTAGGAAAATATATTACTGGTATGTTAGACTCATGATTTCACTGTTTTTTTTTTTTTTAAAGGTGATTTAATTGAAAGTTGTATTAGTTTGTTATTGTTGCAAAACAAACTACCCCCAAACCTAATGGCTTAAAACAGTAATACTTTCTGGAGCTCATGCTTCCCTGGGTCAGCAATTTGGGCTCGGTTCCGTTGGGCAGGTCTTTTTGTTTTCAGCTGAACTCTTTCATGTGTCTGTAGTCAGCTGCTGGTTTGCTAAGTGGTTAGGCCTCTGGGGGTTGGCTTGTTGTCAATTGGAGCCCCTCCCTTCTCCTCCATGTGGTCCTTCATTCCCCAGGAGTCTTGCTACCCTTTTTCTGTGGCAGAGCCAGGGGTCCAAAAGATACAGTAGAAGCATTTGAGGCCTGTTGAGGTTCCTTGGAGCTGGTACAACATCCAGTACCAAGATCTGCAGGGATCTTACATGCGGCTAGAATTCTAGAAATCCAAGTAATAAAGGTCAAGACATAGGAAATGCATTGATCCAGCTGGTGCTTTGGGGGGTCACAAGCTGCATTCTACTGGTTCAAGTGAGTCCAAAGGCCAATCCCTCCCTCTAAGTAGGAGGAACTACAAAGTCACATGCCCCTTTGGAGAGGGGTGCTGGAGACACATTGCAATTGATCTACTACGAAAATCAGTTTAAAGAAAAATACAGGTAGTATTTAATATAGTCATAAGACTCTTAAGTTTTTCATTAATCACCCATGCACCACCACACACACACAAACACACACATACACACTCACACACTCTAAGGGATGAGCCCTTAGAGACAATGGTACAAATAGTGAAGTTGTTGTTCAAATGGCTGAATACAGATAAACACAATCCATCTGACACTTAATCATTTACTACCTTATAACTATTCTGGTGTGACTACTCGATAGCACCAGCTTGGGGAACAATTGGAGTAATGCATTGCCTACGTTTTGATCTTTATTGCTTGGATTTCCAGAATTCTAGCCCCATCTAAGATCTCCCTTCGGATCTTGGTATTGGAGTGTGTTTGGGGGTGCAGGAGGGAGTGTGCTGGGGAAGAGGAAGATCCCTAAAGGCAGCTCAGAAAATGTCTTCTTCCATGACCTTCAGGCAGTAGATACCATTGAAGTGGAACCTGGATCGCTCCCAATGTGCTCGGACATGAGTGTTGCTATCCTGTCACTGCACTGCTAGTTTGGGGCAGGTAGTCAACATTTTGATCAAGCTATTCTGCCTTAGCCATTCTGATATAACCACATTGAAGCCAGGAACATTTTGCTGGGGCATAAACTACGACAATTAATATTTCAGTTTAGGAAAAAATTAGTAATGTGAGTGTGTACATTTGTACCCTATTCCTGTACCCTACCCCAGTGTTGGGACAAGGGGTAGGTGTGAACCAAGCCCTATTAAGTAGCTGGCAATGAGCCAGGAAGCTAACCTGGACTGCAGGCTGAAAAGCTAAAATTAAATTATAATACATTGAAAATATGGTTTCTATTAATTTATATTTCCATAAGCAACCCCTTCCATAACTAGAAAAATGCAAATTGATCCACTCTTATGGAGGGAGATAGCATAATCAAGGTGAACTTAGAAAGGAAGGGAGGAAAGAAGGAAGGAAGGAAAAAGAAAAGAAAGAGGGAGGAAAGGAGGGAGGAAAGGAAGAGACAGGAAAGGGAAGGGAAGAGAAAAAAGCTCCTCCTAGGGAAGACACTGACCTATCAGCTACTCTCATAATGGATGACTGCAAACTTCCTGGTGCAGTGAAAGACCACAATAATCCTAAGAACATCCAGCCCCTAGTTCCTCATGACTGTAATTGTAGTCAGCCAAAATGCTGAGACTGTTTCATACATAATGTATTAGTCTCCTAGGGCTGCCATAACAAAGTGCCACAAACTGGGTGGTTTAGAACAAAAATTTATTGTCCTCGTTCTGGAGGCTGCAACTCTGAAAATCAAGGTGTCGGCAGGACCATGCCTTCTTCAAAACCTGGAGGGTAAGGATTTTCCTTTGCCTCTTCCAGATTCTGGTAGCTCCAGACAATCCTTGGTTTGAGGCTGTAGGCCTCCAATACTCCGTCTTCACATTACCTTCTCCTATGTCTCTTTACATAGTCTTCCTTCTGTGTATGTCTGTCTCCGTGTCCAAATTTTCCCTTTTTATAAGGACACCAGTCATATTGGATTACAGCCCACTCTAATGACCTATTTTAACTTGATTACCTCTAAACAGACTCTATTTCCAAATAAGGTCACACTCTGAGGTCCTGGAGGTTAGGACTTCGACATATCTTTTTTTTGGCGGGGACACAATTCAACTCATGACACACAGCATGGTGCTATTAATCTAGAATGGGTAATTTATTATCTAAATTGTAAATTTGACTTGTAAATATGTAAATTTTAAATATGCTTTTCAAGAAGTTGTCTGGTTCCAAAAAACCACAAAGGAAATCTGTAGAGAAAACAAGAATTACCAAAAAATTAGGAAATGTTTTATCATCAGAAAAGCTGGAAAAGCAAGTTGTAAACATATTTTGAACAACTGCATCTGTATTTACACAAATTATCATGTATTGCTGTTAGTGAAGATTAAGTGACAAATAGCTATCTAATCATAGGAGGTGGAAAAGCAGTAAAATGAGGGCATCCAAAGACATTAAATTGTTTTCTTTTTTTTATGGTCAGTATATCTAACAAATGCCTTCTCTTTGTAAACCACATCTATCTGGAGACCCATTGTGACCTATCATCCTGTGGTGTTACATGAATGAAAAAATACATCCTAGGATTAGGACAGAAAAATATAATTGGAAGCACTTCATATCTTTGCAGTATCTTTTGACAAAAGGCAAGTGAGAGAATATCCTTAATAAATACTAAAAATTTTGAGAGAAAACACTCTCCTCTCTCCTTGTCTCCTCACCTAGACATAGGCACACACAACACACACACACACACACACACACACACACACACACACACACACACCTGGCAACGGCTTCTGAAGTGAAAGAGTCCCCTCTATTTTCTCCCCTAAACTCTTTTAATACCCAACTCTAATTGGTCTTCCTATCTTTCCTTCCCTTTTTACTTGAGCCCTTTATTATGGAGAATAACGAAGTCTCTCTGGTTTCTTTAGGTTCTTTCATCCCCACTGTGCCTTTTTCTGAGATGCTGGAGAACAATCAAACAGCTAGCCCAAATCCATCCTCCTTATAAGAGGAAGTGTGGGGCTGTGAATACTCACACATTAGTATTTGGTCAGCCTCAATATTTTTTGATGGTTACATTTTTAATATAAAACGACTGGTATACTGTTCTATTAATAGAAACTAGTTCCTTCCTACAGCCATTAAACGACCACTGAACCAGTGTTATAGAATATCCCTTTGACTAAACACTAAATTATTAGTCTCCTGAGTGCCCCCACCTGTGACGGTTTTGGGATAAAGTGTTTTGGGGATCAAAGGCATTAGGATGTTGGTGAAAGATAACAAGGTTGAACAGCTTATGATTCAATGTGAAAAGATGATGTCTGAGAGAAAATGTAAAAATAAATCAATATGGTCATTTAAGGCATGGAGAGTACATGAATGTCAGCATAGTCTGCTAATCCCAGGATATTAGTAAATTGAAGACGTGTGCTTAGAACCAAAAGGGGGGTCATATAATTCCAAACAGCAATTTTAAAGTTCAGTTTGTGTTGTTTAAAGTTTTAGCCTAATGAAAAAAGAGTTTAAAATGAAGTCATGAGTTTCCATCATTCCCTATTGGTAGTACTTGATATGCCCTTTCAAAGCTTCAGAATAAAATGGCTAAGAAAAGACAAAAAAAAGACAACACTATGCACACTGGGGAGAGAGTTTTTGGGGAAGGAGCTCTTTTTGTTTTTGTTTCCATTATAACTTAAAAAAAAAAAAAGGACAACACCAGAAAATAAAGAGAAGACCACAGGCAGTGGTCTGGAGGGAATGTCTAAGAACAGAAATGAACACTAATGAATGAGCCTCCAGTAATGAAGTTGAGAAAAGTCTTTGATCGCCCCATATTCTTTGCCTCCCTTGGATCTCAGATGTCTTTACCAGAAAAACCCATCTCTGCACAAGGCTATTGCTAGGATAGGCAGAGTTGTGTAACATGTCCCACACCTGCCTCGTCATGCACACAACTTTTAAAAATGGCATCAGGTAAGTTTGAGAAGGGTGGTAACAGAAAACAACAATTGTGACTGAATCTTCTCTTCTAGAATGATATGAAAAATTGGTTCATTCCCAAGAGTTTGGAGATGGATTGATCATTACACTAGTGGTTCTTGATATGTTTGAGTCATGGACTCCTTTGGAAACTAAAACTACAAGTATGCAGCAGAGGCAGGAATAGAAGAATGTGATTTGGTTCACATTGCAAATATTCCTTGTCTCAATCCAAGGGTCCTATGTTATGTAGGGCAGAGTGTAAGTGTACACATATTTGTATTCATATTGTCTAAACATTCACCTACTTTATTTCTGTGGATCTAATCTGGAAAAAGAAAAGTGTAGAAAATACGCTAATATTTACTGTCATGATTATTGCTATCGAATGGATTCTCCAAGCATTTATAATTATCCTACCATGTGAGTTCCTGGGCTATACTCTTTAGACCCTCTTTGGAATAATGTCAATGTTAGGACATGGCAAAATTTGGGGGAAAGCACCCTAACATAATGCCAGTGTTGGAATTGCTAATATGTATTTTATAATTCTAGGAGTTTATGAGGTCACATTTGGTGGCTACAATCCCTGGGGTGCAATTTGGAGCAAAAAAAAATGAAATCTAACCACGGGCAATGTAGAAATTTTGGAAATATAAGTGGAGGGTTTGCAATTACCATGAGAAAGAATCCTTTTAAAATCCAAATTCCAAATTTATGCCACTATATTAACATATATTCATAGAGTAATAATTTTTAAAGTTGATTATTTTTGTATAGTAAAAGAGAAGAAAAGAAAAATTAGCCCTAAAACTGTTGCATAATTTTTTAAAGTAGCATTTACTTTTCCTTTCCATTTGAAAAGTAATATCTGCTTACTGTAGAGGACTTTTAAAAATGATAACATTGTATTACTACGGAAATTTTTGAAAGATAATATAATACTATAATACAGCTAATATTATATGCCAGACATCATTCTAACACTTGATATACATTAACCATTTTGATTTTCACAACAACTCATTAGGTAGGTATTATTAGTTCCATTTATTCCATTAGTTCCATTAGAAACCGAGTCATAGTTTCCCCATCTGTGGTCTTCTTATATCTTTTACAATTTCCCTTTATTACTTTCTATTTTTGAAGATAACTAGTAGCTCTCCTTTAACTTTTTCAAAAACATTGTTAACCTGTATTTTTTTCTAATTATCAAAATAAGAAATAAAATGGTATCTTTGGATTTTCTTCTAGATATAGATGAAGAATTAATACATTTTTACTTCCTCTTCACATCTCCACTTCTATTCTTTGTTAATGTAACCTGGAGTTTAATTAAATTGCTTTTATTTATTTTTTTCTTTTAGGATTATGGTTTGACAACTGTATTCCATTTTGTAACAAAGTTTACAGTTTTTTAGATTTATCTCAAAATTTTTCAATGTTTCTTGCCAATTCTTTTACATCTTCCTATTTTCCCCTTTAATTTTGACTCTCCTCTTAAACTTAAAGGTTATTGTTTATATTCTTGTTTGCTTTTTAAGAGAATAGGTGAGACAGACATGAAACCGTCTTTTGATTGCCTTCACATCTACTTAAGTGAGTTTTAAAATCTGGGTTGGAGCATTTCTTTCCTAAAAGTTCTGAATATGTTATTCCATTGTGTTTGGCACTTAGTGTTGCAATAGCAAAGCTGGAGCCAGCCTGGTTTTAGTTCCTTTATGTGTAACATGTTTGTTTTATTAAATACCTGTAAGGTTTTTTTTTTTTGTTCATATAATTCTAACCATTTTTCAGAATATGTCTCTGCATGTATCTTTTTTCAAAGGAAGGCAGGAGGCATAGTGATTAAGGACTTATGCTTGGAAATCAAATAGCATAGATTGAATCTCAACTCTGCTGCTTGTGTTGAGGCCTTTGTCAAATTATCCTCTCTAAGCCTCAGTTTCCTCGATGTAAAGTGGAATCATGGTAGCACTTTACTGCTTAGGTTTATTAGGATTCAATGAAATCATGGTACTAAAATGCATAGCATAATATCTGTATTATTAGTAAGTGATATTATTATTATTATTAGTCTTGTTGGAAACATGGTTTATGCTTTCAATCTTTGTACTGACACGAAAATCAAACAGACTCCTATGAACCATAGATTTTACTCCTCATCAAATTTTCCTAATAATTCAAAAGATAGAGGCAAATACCAGGTAGAAACAAAGCCTTCTTTTCCTACAGGAGCCTGGAATCACCAGAAACTTTCGAAAGCTTGCAAAAATGTCCCTCTTTTTACACATTGGATTTTGGTTTTGGTTTTGGATTAGCCAATGAATTTTAAACAGTGTGTATGGGAATATTTGCAAAGGGATCCGTTTTGGTTTTGAAGGACTGTTTCATTTATATTTCATCATTACACACAGATAGGAAAAAGTTTACATGACTGCCCTTTATTCTCCAGCCAGCCATGCTCCTTAAATCTGGACATTCCATGTCTATTCACAATAAGCAACCTAGGCAAACGAGGCATATCCTGATGAAACGTTCTAGCGATAGAGACTCCTCAGAAAAAATACCATTAACATGTTTCCAATGAGGTTTGATTGAAGTTATTTATTCCCCTACATAGGGAAGAAGTCAATCCTTTCCTTTCTAACCTTCATGCTGTATTATTTTTAAACTCAAAAAAGTTTTTCCTAAAATACAATTTTAATTATTGCTTCTGTCTCAAGTTTTCTTACTATGGAAGGAACATCAATAATTCTCTGTCCAATTCTCTTTCTTTATCTTCCATATCTATCATATTAAAAATTGTATTTTTTTCATTTTTTCCATCATTTTTTCATAGTGTAAATTTTAACTCCAAATGTAGATTTAAATGTTATTATATGTTTGGGTTACTGTCTTTTCTTATCTCACTTATCTCCATCTTGAACTCATCCTATTACTTTTCTTCTTAGACTGTTCTCATAGTTTTTTTCTGGTAAGAGTCTTATTTACTTATACCCTGCTAAAAATGCCAAATGGATTTCTAGACTTTTCTTTTTCTGAATCTTAAATTAGATTATGTCTTTTTTCTTATACTGAGTATACATTTCCCTTTTCCTTGGAATTCTACAGTATTTTTAAAATAAAGCTTTTATTCTTGCTAATTTATACTTGACTGAGATGTTTCTACAATGATGATTGCCAACAGACATGGTAAATGGATGGTCTTTGGTTTTATTCTTTGTCCCTTTGAACATGGTTATATTCTATTTTCCAATGGCAGAATTTAGCATTTTTTCACTTAGTGTGTCTTTGATAGACTGAGATGCAATAGCTTCCTACCCCTACTGCCTAACTCTCTAGTAAGTAAACAGATGATATCATGAAAATCTAAAATTTTCTGTAAACCTTTTACCAGGGCTTATCTTTCTCCATCTTCCTCTACTGTCCTTTATCTGATGGCAGTACCTGATTTGCTACCCTAAACCATCCCCCCCATTCATTACTTCATGCTTACATGGTTTCTGGGAGTTACAGTTGCTGATAATGTAGAAAAAAATAAATAAATAACATTCCGATAACCTAAAGAAAATAACATTCTTACAATAGATGTATATGGTCTCAGTATTCCAATTAGTAAACACCCTGACTTTCTTAACAGGGAAAGAAAAATGGCAAGAAGCTAAACAAAACCTTTTACTTTCTGCAGAAGTGAAGGTACATGGGTTCTAAGGTTAGGAAATAAAAGATATGGCCTTGTCTGCTTTTCTATCTTTTTGATCACTTGTTCTGAGGAAAGCCACATTCCATGTGGTAAGTACACACATGCAGTCCTGTAAAGAAACCCACACTGAGAGAAATCAAGGCCTCCCACCAAGAATCAACCCCAGTCTGATAGCCATCTAGGTGAACTCCTTTTGAAGCAAATTCTCCAGATCTAGTATAGTTTAGTCTAGACTTCTTCAGATGACTGTGCTCCAACTGATATCTTGACTATACGTGAGAGACCTCCCAGCTGATTCACTTCTCAGCCAATTTACTTCCAAATTTTTGACCCGTAGAAAATGTGAAAACAATAAATGTTTATCTTATTTTATTCTAAAATTTTTGAGATAAAATTTATAATACATACCATTTACCATTTTTACCATTTTAAAGTGTACAATTCAGTGTTTTTTAGTATATTCATGATATTGTACAATCATCACCACTACCTAATTCCAGAATATATCTATCACCCCAAAATTAAATCCTGTACCTCTTAATTCTCCCCTCCCTGACCATTCCTTGACAACCACTAATCTACTTTCTGCCTTTATGGATTTGCCTATTCTGGACATTTCAGATAAATGGAATTATACAATATGTGATATTTTGTATCTGATGTCTTTCCATAATATTTTAAGCTTTCATTTAACATAATATTTTTAAGCTTTATTATGTTGTACCATGTATCAATATTCCATTCTTTTTTATGGCTGAATAATATTCCATTATATGGATATACCACAGTTTGTTTATCCATTTATCATCAGATGACCCATTCAGTCATTTGAATTGTCTCTGCCTTTTGGCTATTAAGAATAATGCTACTATGAGCATTTGTGTACAAGTTTTTGTGTGAACATATATTTTCAGTTCTCTTGGGTATGTACCTCAGAGTAGAATTGCTGGGTCATAGGTAACCCTATCTTTAACTTTTTGATAATAAATGTTCTTTGGTGTTTTAAATGACTAATGTTTTGGATGTGATATATTATGCAGGAATAGATGATGATCACCCTTCTTTTAGTGCATAGAACAGTTGGCATGGCACAGGTTTTTTTCTGCCTAATTTCATTGGCGTTGTGGTTAGAGACAGTCCCTTCAAGATTCTGAGAATAAATTGACTCTCAGTTACAGTAGTCAATCTTGTTATAACCTTTTCCAATTTTTTGGATAGATTTCATAAGAATTTCTATTGAAATTTGGGGAAGGCCATGAGTGAGGCTGTATATTAGTCATCTATTGCTGCATATCAAATTATCAGAAACTTAGTAGCTTAAAACTATACACATTTATTATCTTACAGCTTCTATGTATATGAGTTTGACCTAGCTCGATCTTCTGCTCAAGGTCTCACCAGGCTTTAACCAAAGTGTCAACTGGGGTGCATTTTCATCTGGAACCTTGTTTAAGGAAGAATCTCTGCTTCCAAACTTACACAGAATTTTGGCAGAATTCATTTTCTTGTGGTTGTAGGCCTGAAGGCTCCAGCTTCTGTTGGGTATTTCCTGGAGGGTGCCTATAGTTCCTAGCAATTTCTTTTCACGTGGACTTCACCAACATGGCTACTTGCTTTACCAAACCAGCAGGCAGAGTCTCTAGAACGAATGTGCCAGCAAGATGGGGTCTTATATGATGTAACCTAGTCACAGCAGTGACATCCCATCACCTTTGCCATATTCTGTTAATTAGAAGCCGATTACAGGTGTTGCCCACACTCAGTGGGAAAGTATCATCCAAGGGTGTGAAAACCAAGAGGCTGGGATCACAAGGGGCCTACAGAGTCTGTCTGCCATAGGCTGCAAACCAAATACCATTTTGAACAAGATGTGGGGGAAAATCTTGTAGATAATCAAATTCTTTTCCATTTTACTGTAATGTATTTCTAAAAGACTAGAATTTATTTGATGGTATTTTTATGGTGTATTTTCACTCTCACCTTTTATCATTTTTCATACAGCATTGTTCAGTTTTTTTTTCATGAAAAAGAATTTATTTTCCGAACATTACTTCAGCTCACAAATGGAAAAACTAATTGTAATCTAGATCTAGCTTTAATGGCTCTGATGTCTCTATATAGTCACTCTCTTGAAAACTTTATGAGGCAATGTAGTGTAATGCTTACAAACATGAATTATGGAGTTAAGAATCTGGAGTTAGGAAAGCCTGTGTTCAAAATCTTGCTCTGCCATTTTCTGGTTGTGTCATCTTGGATAAATTAGTTAACCTTTTGTGCCCTAATTTCTGCATTGGTAACACAGGAATAATAACATCTACCCCATAAGGTTATGAGTAATCAAGGGCAGAATGCGTGTTAAGTGTTTAACACACCATCTTATATATTGTAAGCACTCTATTCATGCAAACTTATAATAATAATTATTATTATTGACTTAAAGAGGAGAGTTTGAGAAAGAGAGAATAGTAAACAGTATGGCATGAAGGCCAAGTATGATAGGGACTGGATGGTACTCAATAGATTTAGCAACTGGAGGTCACTGGTGGTCATGGTGAGAGCTATTTCAATGAAAGCGGGGATGCTATAGCTGCACTGCAGTGGTGGAGCAGAGGGAATGGGAAGTTAGGAAGAGAAAGCAGGAGAGGGCATTGTATCTAGGAGAAGAAACTTTGAAGAGGAGATAAGTAGACAATATTTACTACATGCTCTTTGCTTTGACACACAATGGATAACAGGGTGTCACCTTACAATGACGGTATACCTAGCACCTCCCCATACCTGTGCAAAAGATTCAATCTTTTCCTTCTTTGGGTTAGTACATTTTTAATCTTTTCCTATATATAAAAAAGTTAAAAATTCAAACTTATTTCTGGCTTCTCTGTAGTTTGCTTAATTACGATTTTAAATATTTAGAAGTTTCCAGAATACATAGCAAGCTGATGCAATAAATGCAAAAAAGGAAGTTGATCTGTAAGAGTCAGGAGAGATTAGTGAAGAGTTATAAATTCCCAGCTGGCATGGGAATGAATGATGGAGACTTTGAGCATTTTGGAGGAATCAAATGCAAGCCAAAGATGGTGGATTTAGGGGTTTTAATATCGCATATTAAATTGCAAACCCATTCAGCACATGACCAATATCGATATGTGTAAAATGCAGAAGCCGATGTTTATGTTTTTCCTGAGCTAGTTGGAGGATTTATCTCTGTGTTAATAAGCTCTCCAAGATGGAACCATAGGGAAGATGCTTGAGTTTGTAAGTTATTATTATTACACTTAGCATTGTATTCTGTGCCAACAGTCACACTTTATCCAAGATCTTTCTGAATATTTTCAGTTCATCAGCCAGAAGAAAGAAAAATTCCTCAAGGATAAGTTCCATGAGCTGAATGCTGTTCCTTTACCTTAAAAAAGGCACTGGAAATATTGCATGTACATTTAAAGAGCCAAGGAGACCCTTGGGTGGTACTTATGGAAGCTTTAATACATTATTATCATGAGGAAGTAGAGAGGGCCTAGACTAGAGCCACAAAGTTCAATATCAGATCCTAGTTCTGTTACTAACTGTGCGAACTGGGTCACTTCATGCCTCTGTTAAACCCCATTTCCTCAGCTATGAAATGAGGCAGTTATATCAATTTCATGGATCATTGTACAGGTGAGAGGAGGTGCTCGGTGTTTGCATGTTGAAGGTTTGATAAAGTCCTCCTAAATTTGAATTCTTAGCACATCTCTACTTTCTGTTCAACAAATATTTTGTATTCTTCCTGTGAATATAACCCGTGTAATAACCTCTAAGTTCTATCCCCAAAATGGGGGGTAGTGAGTTACCTATAACAGTTACAGCCACAGTTGCAGGGCAGAACGTAAATGGGGCAAAGTGGTGAAATAAAGTGACTTTGCTTCCCTGGAAATCAGGACCCCTGGCTGTACCTCTTATCCAATGAGTGACCTTGAAAATGATAATGACCCTCTGAGACTGCTTACTGATTTGTAAATCATGTCCATGGGGCAGATGGTGGTGTGGAATAAATACATTCTAAGTTTTCTTCTGTGTTGAATGTTCTCAATCTAAATCAGAAAGTTCTTTTCACACTGGGTGCTTGAGCCACACTTTTGCACATGGTAATTCACTAAGAAGTGTTATTATCAATCATTATTATTACCAATAGCTCTAGATGACTCCATTTAGAGCTATTCATTCCAATGAGGGAAGAATTTAGCAGCAAGTGGAATCATTCACAATAAATAAATTTGCTAACTACAAAGTGGTGCAGTCCTGTGAAGAAGAGAATTCGTTTTATTGTAATTAATATTTATTGAAAGAAAGTCATTATCATTCAGTTCCTGAACTGTATGTGCATGAATATTTGTTGATTTAACCAGTAAACAGATTCCTGCACTTCATACAGGCAATCTGTGCAGTAGGGTCAAACGTGAACAGGAGCATTTTGAACATTAGAGGACATGAGGAAGGGGCTCATCACTTGCTGCCTTGTGATGCTGATTGGCACTGCTGTCCTAAAATATACCTTTGCCTGCAAGGATCCTGCAGGCTAATTTCAGCAGCTTGGAATCTGCCCAGGCTGTCATTGACTTTAAGGTACACTGCCGCATGGGGTCACCAGCAGGCAACTGTCTCCAGATCTAGGGGGAGCTTGCAGTGACATGACTCCCAGCCCTAATATGGGGCTTAATGGAAAGTGATAAGTCATAGTTACAGATCCAAACGCTTTTGTTAGAATAAAGGTGGAACTTATTTGAAAGTTGTATACACTCACAGGAAAGAGTTAACCTCATAACGCAGGAATCAATGCAGATATTATTCACAACCAACTACTGATACAGACAAGCAGGGAAATTACATATGAAGGGTCCTTAGGCTTCAAGGTGGTTGGTACGTCTGCCCTATCATGGGGTCTGCCTATATAGCCATCAAGCTCCATGGGGTTTACAGTCAACCAGACTGCAAAATTCCTACTTCTGCTGCTTATACGCTGTGCAAATTTGAGCAGGTTTTCTTTTCTGTAAAATGAAGATTAAAAAAAATACCTACCTCACATATGGTGAATGTGGGAATTAAATTAGACATGTATATAATATACTTTGTAAAGTGCTTTTCACATAGTAAGCCCTGAAGTATTATAGTTATTTACTATTGTTTTGTTATTGTTATTAATAATAACAATTGGTGCTCAGAGGAAATACCCAAGGTCAGGCAATTAACAGCTGGCAGGACCAGGGTGATTACCTAGATTATGCCATGCTGCTGCAAAAGAAAAATGAATGTGTTTACTCCAAGAGTACCAACGGCAAAGGTGGAACTTGCTAACTAATGCTGCTGTGAAACAGTTGATTCTGGGCAGAATCTTGTCAGTCAGGGACAGAAGGAAGTGGAAACCAGGCATATCTACAACAATCCTTCCCCAAGCCACAGATAGACTCTACTCTTGGGCCACAGGGCCATTCCCCAAACCAGTCAAACTTAAGCTGACCTGTTTGTGAACTGGGGTTAAAATTTAACAAAATAAATACTAAGCAGTGCAACAAATAGGGCTTCTTTGTTCCATTTCAATTCTCTTTTGTTTTCCTCTATGCTGCTGTCATACCGCCTATTGTCATGGTGTACTCTGTGAAGCAATCTCCTTCTCACAGGGGGACTGGAGCACAAATGCCTCTGGTTTTCCTTTCCCCAAACTTTCTGGGGCTTTTTTTTGCACAGCCCTTAAGTTGCCACCAGAAGTAAAGGTGGGAAGGGGAAGCCAGAACCTTAGCATCTGGACTCTTGCCTCTCTTCTCTTCTGAAGCAAAAGACTTTTTACTTTCTATTCCTGTCTTATGAGAACTTCCTTTGGGTCACCTGAGTCCACTCTACCCATGGCTTAGAGGAAAACTATATGTTTTCAGGCATAAAAGCATTGTTTCTTATATGTAAATAAGGAGATTTTAGAATTTATAAAAAATTTTTCCTTCTCTCTGCAACATCTGGATTTCAAGTTTGTCTTGCTAGGAATTAAGAAGGAAAAAAATTTGTTTAATGTCATACAAACCTCCTCCTTCCCCAGGGCAATACGACTCTTGGCTTATCTTTAAGGCAGATGGGATGCATAGAAAAGAAAAAAAATAATACCTGGGCTACTCAGAAATTACCTAGGAAATAATGGAAGATACATTAAAAAAAATACAATCCCTGTGCCACTGGTGAATCTCCACTGTTATACCATTATGATGGATAATATTTATAGAGAACCAACCTGGGCCAGGCACTGAGGATAGCAATAAACTCAACTTACCCCTTTTCACAGCCCAGATAATAGCACTGAGATCATCCATAAGTATGATTGTGTGATTTTCATAGAGCTTTGGAGAAATCTCATAAAAATGAGTTGGTGTTTGTCTGACTCTGTGATAAGAATAAAGACATTTACTTTTTGAGGGACCATCACATCCACCCCTCTGTTAAGGGAAGCTATAGCCTAAACTTTTCTGCATTTTTTATTAGTTATTTAGTGTTGTATAGCAAATTACTCCAAAATTTATCAGATTAAAATGAGAAACATTTATTATTTCACAATTTCTGTGGGTCATGGATTTGAGAGTAGCTTAGCTGAATGCCTTCAGTCCAAGGTCTCTCATAAGTTTGTAGTCAAGCCGTTCATTGGGGCTGCAGTCATCAATATTGGACTGGGGCTGAAGAAACTGCTTCCAGACTCACTCACATGGTTATTGGCAAGCCCTAGGTAATCTGCTTCTAAGCTCACTCACGTGGCCCTCTCCATGAGATTGCCTTAACAACATGACAGATGGCTC
Organism: Eidolon dupreanum; assembly: GCA_028627145.1. Taxonomy (NCBI): domain Eukaryota; kingdom Metazoa; phylum Chordata; class Mammalia; order Chiroptera; family Pteropodidae; genus Eidolon; species Eidolon dupreanum. Next base: position 133,484,215 of record CM053509.1, on the reverse strand, counting down.
CCCGCAGGATGAACAATTCAAGGGAGAACAGAAAAGAAGGCCCAAGATGGAATCCACAGCCTTTTTATAAACTAATATTAGGATTGACATCCTATAGCTTCATCCTATAGCTCTTAATGTTAGGAGCAAGTTAATAGATCCAGTCTGCATGCTAGGGGAGATTACCAGGAAGTGGGAATTATTTGGTGCCATTTTAGAGAGACTGTCTAGCATAACCTTCTTCGGCTGCCATAAATGCCTCTCGGGTTATAGATCAAAGTATATATTTCTATATCTCCCCCAATTCTTTGGCATAAACGGCCACAGGCATTTGATGAAGTATTTCACATGTTGTGCCTTATTCTCAAATAAGTTTAGGCAAACCTGCCATGATGGAGATGGCTGGCAAGGTCCATAGCACAGAAACTTCCTTTTAAGACTCATCTTGTAATCACTTGCTCTCTGTTTGCAATTGAGAGAACACATTGAAATACAATCACAGAATCTCGAATGAGTGGTTAATGGGATAAATTAGAAATACAGATTTCCCCGCCTCCGCCCATGATAATTTCTATTCTTTCATTTCAGGAATTGTTTTAACTACAAAAGCACTTGAACTTAACAGATCACAGAATTAAGAGTCAAGAAATCTGGATTGGAATCCCAGCCCCGCCTCTAACTAGCTCTTGACATGGGGCAATTGACTTCTCGGAGGGTTCATTTCCTTATTTGGAAAGTGGAAGCTTAGACTAAATGGTCTCCAAGGGACCTTCCAGCAAAGGTAGCATGTGCTTCTTTAGTCATAGATATTTTTCTTTTTTAGGAGCTTCATGTGGAGCCAGGCAAATGGTCTCGCTTCAAACTTGCTCTGGTTTTATAAATTGTCGAGATGAGATAGATTGCTATCATTTGCAATTTTCTAGAAGGATAGTGTCTCTGGGAACTGCTAAGATGCATTTTCACTAGTCTTGTATGGGAAAAGAGTGAACGTTTATTGAAATCTTACCATGTACCAGGCACTCTCCTAAATATTTTATAGGTATTCTTATTTGAACCTAATAGGAATCCTATGAAGTAGATATCTTTTAATCCATAGTTGATTAAAAAAAAAAACAGTGATTTGTCAAGGTCACAAACTAATTATGAACAGGGCCAAAATTCTAATAGTTAATCTGTCTGGCTCAAAGCCAGGTTCTTGACCTTTAAGTTATCTATTTTGTGCACTAGTTCTTTGGGTGGGGCCTGATCAGTCAAGGATCAAAGACCCTGACCAATGGAGTTAATTAAAGTACTCTGGCCAGTGTGATATCTCAGAAATAGTGTTCCCAGAATAAGCTGAGGGTTTAAAGGTGTGACCTAAAGGAAGGTGGGACCTATGAGCACATACCATTTTCTGACAAGATTCATAAATGTGTATTGCTGAACAGAGATGGCCAGTAAACCTTGTGCTTCTTTTTTATTTTCTTTCTGCTGTGGTTTATTTTGCTCCCCATGAATGTACATTTATTTGAAAACCTCTCCTGTGTTTTTAGTTAGTAAGGGAACTATAAAATGGAAATGCCTCCCTTGGCCGCTTTGGCCCTCCTGGAGGTATAGCTTCATAAGTTTCTTGTTGCCAGAGGTCTTCTAAAGCTGGTAGGACTTTGGGGCTGTTTTTCTGCTCCTTTAGGCTTTTAGTCACACAACTAGAGCTTAGAATTGAATTCAAGCCACAGCACACTGTAGACTAGTCTGCAAGAACTCCACTGGGAACCCTCTGGCAAAGGACGTATCTGGTCCCTGGTTCTTAGTTCCCACTGATGCTGCTATACAAGACAATTTCTGCTATTGGCTGAAAAGGGAAGATATTAATCACTTTCCAGTGGTTCTTAAGTTCCTAAGTGGCCATTTGTGGAGATAGCCCTTTGGAGTTGGAAGAAATACTATTTTATATAGCTATTTATTGGGCTGTTGTTATTAGGAAAATTTCCATCGACATGAAGAAACAATTCCAAAGATTTTCCTAAATGAGTATGTCTAGAATGATCAAAACCATAAAGTAACGAGGCACGATCACTAACATGGAGAAGTTTGCAGGAGCTTAGCACATTATCTAAAAAGTTCTCTCACCAAGCTTGGGAGATAGCTACTATTGTTATCCCCATCATGCAGATGATGTGTAGAGAGCTTAAGAGATTCATCCAAACCCTGTAATCGGAGGAACTACAACCTGGGTCTCTGAGAATCCGAAGTCAATGTTTTGGCTCCTATGTAAACTACCTGCAAATAAGTTAGGTCTTCCTTTCATTTGAACCCCAGAAACTTGGAACTGTGCTCATCTATTTAAAGTGGTATTGGCACTTGAAATGTTCATTTCTTGAATTTGTAGCATAGACAAAATTTAAGGTTAAATAGTTAAATTATTTTAAAAGAATAAACATTTGTAAAACACTTCAAAAGTACTCATTTACAAAATTGATAGAAAATATCCAATCATAAAACCTCTGGGTTAGAAAGGATCCGAGAAGTAACAGACCCTCCCCTCCCCACTGCCCCAATCCTCATGCCTCTATCATTCGCACAGGCTCATTTAAACAATCCTTTTCTCAGCAGAACATTCTTAGTTTATAAAAGTTCTGTGCATTTAAGACATTCTACAACTTGGGCATCTTCCTCATCCAGTTTCTAATTCCCTCAGAATAAGACCAAAATGGCATGGATTAAGTACTGTTGAGTCTTAACATACCCTCTCAAGGATCATAGTTTATGCAACAATAAGAATGCCTTAAACCTCTCTATGTTTGCTTTCCTTTGGAGAACTTGTCCAACTTTTTTATTTTCTTATTTTTCCAACTTCTTTGACTAGAGCTGTAATGTCCAGAGGTTGCCATTGGCTACAGCAGGCTGCTGAGCACTTGAAACATGGCTAGTCCAAATTGAGAGCTGCTAGACCTATAAAATGCACATTAGAATCAGAAGCCTTGGTACTAAAAAAAAAAGGTAAACAAATCTCATTAATAATTTTCTTATATTGATTGCATGTTGAAATAATATTTTGTATACAGTGGGTTAAAGTATATTATTAAAATTAATTTCACATGTTTTAGTTTTTTAAGATGGCTACTAGAAACTTTAAAATAACATAAGTCCACTCACATTATATTTCTGTTGGTTAGTACTAGATAAGAGCATAGATAGATTAAATAGTAAAGGAGATGTAACTAGAAAAGTTGGTTGAGTCCCAAACTTGGAAAGGCCTTGAAGACTATTTATGAATCACTCTGAGTGTGCCATATAGTGCCCACAATTTACAGAAATACACTCTTCACTCAAGATTCACGACTTTAATATTGTATGGTAAGTATAACTTTAACACATCCATATCCACAATTGTTTGAGCCAGATGCCTTTTCCAGCCCTTTATTTGTTCTGTTTTATGAAGTGGTTAAGTAGTTAGAAAAAGCTACCAAGAATGGAGGTGAGGAAAGAAGAGGGCACAGTTCTGCAAAGGAATAAGGAGACAATTGTGTAATTTCCACCTAAGATGAAGGCACCAAGACATTAATCCAGGATGCACTCTCTTTCAGGCCTTTGGCAAGAGGCATAACACCTACTTAAATGGGTCACAGCTTGATTGTTAATTTCCATTCATGGGGTTTGTTTCATTTTCTTTGTCTCAGTCTGCTCCAAAGGGATGCTTTAAATAGTTGTGAAGACATCCACGGAGGTAGTCAAAGTTTCCAGAGTGGTCATCATTAACTTCTTTTGTCAGTATTTCTCCACCTTTAGATGAGTCTTTAGCAGAATCTGAGCTACTCATTTGGAATCCAACCAGCAAGCTGTTATCAGAATTCTCCAGCCACTCCTGGATACAACTGCCAGTGAGATAGAAAGAACTGTGTAGGAGGAAATACCAGTCTTGCTTAGTCAGGCAACTTTTCAAACCCAAATTATTGTGACTGTGTTCATGAGACCACAGGAGGTACAATCATCCCAGATCTGACTGCACTGGATTCGCTCAGTCAGGGAAGGACACTGTCCTGGGTGGTGAAACATTCCAACTCCATGCAGAGAAGAGATGGCAGAGTCAGGCTATTTATAAGCAGCAGGTATGGTTACTAGGCCTCTGAATTCTAGGGTTCCTCTGGTGTGATTTGATTGTGGATAAAAGGGAGAATAAAAGCTGAGGGTTGACAAAGCCACAAGCTTATGCTTTTAAATTCAACTCTAGTTCTGGATGAGGGTGAGTGATCCACTTTGAATATTCCCCAAAGTGACTCTAATTTGGAAGTTTAGATGAAATAGGGCTTTGAAGTCAAATGAATTGGTGTTGACGAGTGGTTGTGCAGGGTAACATCTGCATGATCTTGGCCAAATCACTTCACTCTTCTGAGCTTCAATGTCATTTGTAAAATGGGCATATACTACCTCCCCTTTGAGATTGTTGACAGGTTTAATTGTGATGTGTATATAAAAACACCTGGCATCCATCACAAGTAATGGAATGAAACATCCTAACCTTTCCCTGTTAGTGTATTTTTTGTTAAAGCCATAATACAAATAGGTACCTTCCATGTGAAATCAAATTCCAACTGTTAGTAATGACCATGCTTACTCTAGCTTTTTTAAAAAACTGTTTTGGAGATTGTTCAGTTCTGATGATGATGATGATGATAATGATGATGATGATGATGATGATAGTGATGATGGTGATAAAGATGAATACTTACATTTTAATCAACACCTACCCAAGGCTTGACCCTGTGTTAAGTGCTTTTCATATATTATCTCATAAAATCATCATAATAACCCTGTGAGGCAGGTACTTTCCCCCCACTTTATAGATGAGGACTGAGGTTAAGAAAGATTAAGTGGCTTGCTCAAGGTTGTGAAACTAGCAAGTAGAAGACCTGAGATTTAAGCCCAGGTATGACTGACTCCAACGCTATCATTCTTAACCAGTATGTTACATGGCGTCTATGCTATTAGCTCACCTTATTTTTCCTCAAACCAAAAGATTTTCTATGTGCATAAGAGATATCAAAATGTGCTTTAAAAAGGAATCAGTCCCTATTAAAAATATCTTAAGTAGTTTAAAGATATTTAATATCTTATTGAAATAAAAATTTTAATTGAAATTCAATCAGAAAATCATTTGATGGAAGGATATTGAATTTCTCATTCTGTATGGAAATTTAGAGAATAAATGTATTTCATGGAGAAAAGAAAATAAATTATGTTTAAATCAAAGTCTGTAAGAACTAATTATAGATATATACACAATTTAGAAATAATTGTGCTTAAGGTTTTATTTTTGATGTTTTATTATTCATGAAAATGTTTGAGAATGTAGACATGAAAGCTTGTTTGTATTCTTTTAAGATTCCAACTGTTACTTTTTTTTTCTATAGGAGCTCAAAAATTATGTAATACCTGCTTCCATATCACAAAATATGATAATATTGAATAAATATGAGATATTTTAGAGTATAGAAAATAAGAAATAATCCAGAAATTAAAGTAGACAAAGCTATTTTGGAGACAAAAGAAATAATACTTCAATTAAATAAAGGGGTAAACCATTGAGCATTTTTCACAGTGGAAGTGGGAAATACCTTTATCTGTTAAGTTGACACTACACAAGGCTGTTATTTGCTGCTGCCCAGAGGGCCCTATTAGAATTCTTAAGTTTTTCCCAAAAAAACAAATGTCATTCTAATGCCAATTTTATCAAATACCATTTATTGCTTGGATTTACTTTTCTAAAATTTCCTTTTTCCTTTTTAAGTAAAGGTATGTCTGTCTAGAATATTAAAAGCCTTAATTTAACTAATGATGAGGTTATTCAGAATAAGTAAAGTGTCTTTGAGCAACTGGTTTATTGATATTATTTATATTAACTGTCTCAGAGAAAAATTAGTAAATCTCATGTTGCTATAATAAATAACATCTTTTCTGTTAAACTTGATAAAGGCTATTTTTTTTTAAAGAAAGAAGAATCATTCTTTGTTGATCTCATTATTCTACTGAAATAGCCCCTGTCAAAGTCACCAATGATTTGGACATTGCATTACTTGCACCTATAAAAACTATTGATTATGCTTCCTTCTTGAAATACTTTCTTCATTTAATTTGAGACATCACTTCCTCTAGGTTCTCCTATTCCACTAGCTAGTCAGGTCCTTTTTATCTACTGACTGCTAAGTGTTAAAATGTTTCAGGGTTTATCCCTACAACTTTATTTCTTTGTCTTTATTCATAACCTTATTTCTTTGTCTTTATTTATTCCCTTGGTAATACCATACCCAGTCTTTTAGCTTTGAAAGCATCTATACACCAATGATTCCCAAATTTACATTTCGTGCCCTTACCCCTTTCTAAATTGTAGGCTCATAGTCAATCATTTACTCAAATCTTCATTGGAATATCTAATAGGGATCTCAAAATTAACCTGTCCAGAATCAAACCTGATTCTCCACCGACACCCTTTATTCCTCGCTGGCAGTCTTCTTTTTGTACAGTCTTCAACATATCAGGAATGGCTGTCTCTGTCTTTCTAGTTACCCAAGCGAAAATCTATTTCCTGTCTTCCTTTGATACGCCGCATCAATCAGTAAATACTGTTCTTTTTACCTTCAAAATACTTTATATCGAAAATCTGAACACTTTTCACCACCTCCCCTTCTATTTTCCTCACCCAAGCTTCCATCATATTTTATATCCTCGCTTGTATTATTTTAATGACTTCCCAAATGGACCCTCTTCTTTCATTCCCCTTCTATATCTGTTCTCAACATAGAGACTGGAGGGATCTATTTAAATTGCAGATAAGAACAGGTCAAAAATTGGAAATATTTACAATTGGTAAATGGATTTTAAACACACAGTGGAATATTACTCAGTCACATTCGCTAGAAGAATTGCTTTAAAAAAGCCATGTCGACCGTTTCAGACTGGTCTGACATTTCACTTGCCTCTGTTAATGGCCGATGGAGCATATGGGAGCGCTTGAGAGCAAGAGGATAAACTTTTAACTCAGGGAAAAGCTGCATTATCACCTCACATTTCTCCCTTCCATTTGGCTCTCTCTGTTCACCGTCTGACCTTGTGCTCTTTTAGTCATTCCTTCTGTCGCCTGTGGTTGGACTCTCGGTCCCTGTGATAGAACCAGACAGCCAAGGATGCTTGCATAGGAAGGGCATTTGCTGTAGGCTCAGCCGCCTCACTAATTCTGTCGGTGTTTTACATTCCCCTGGAGCAGGAGGGAGAAATAGACTTGTAACTTGAGGGCAGGACCTTGTCTTGTGCTTCCTGTAGTGATACATCATCATCAAGTACAGGGCCTCATGTTTAGTTTAGGATATTGGTACTGCTTCTTATAAGTTATTGATGGGAATACATAGACATAAAACATCTACCAATATTTGGAGACTTGTATGTGGACAATTGAATCATGTCATGCTTACTGATGCTATGTAGTGACTTTGAATCATTTGGGAGAAAATTTGAATTCAGTAAATTATTTTTCCAAATTAAGATAAATCGAGCTCAAAAGCCTCATTCTCTAAGAAGTCATTATTAGTCATTAGGCATGATGGAAGAACCTCCGGCTTACAAGATCCAAGAGGAAATAGTGTATATACACAAAGGGCAAGCCAGGAAAATGGGGAGTTTTTATTACTCTGAAGGTGGGTCCCAAGCTCCAGAGCAGAGCTCCAGTTAGGCTGAGCCACATGGAGGACTCCTTTTAAATATTGTATCTTTTTTTTTTTAATTTAAACATTCTCTTGTTATTCTTGTATAAAAATAATGTATGATTGGTGGGGAATAGGGTGGAATGTAAAGCAGAAAGTGAAAGTCCTCCATAATTCTAGGCCTCAGATATGTCTAAACATTATAACCAATTTGGTTTATATCTTTCAGGCATTCCTTTTAATAGCTGCATACAATGTCATTAGAGGGATGTATGTATTTTACTTAACCAGTCTTATGATGATGAGTATTTAGACTGTAACCAATTTTTCTCTGTTATATATAACTCTATAAAAGTATCTTAATACATAGATCATTGTACCCTTAATAGGTTATTTTCTTAGAAAGAATGCCTAGAAATGAAATTTCTACATCATGAGTCTGAAAATTTTATATTTGAATGTATATTTCCAAATTACCTTTCAAAATGGTAACACGAACACTGCACTGAACAATAGCATAGGAATGTTGGTTTCTCTATATCGTGCTTACAAGATTGAGATTTAAATATATAAATGAGATGTTTTCCTTTTTATGTGAATTGTCAGTTCTCCTGCGTTGAGCTGTCGTTCCAGTTATCTACTGTTATTTAACAAACTATCCCAGATCAAACAACTACCATTCTATTATAGCTCATGATTTTATGAGTTAGAAATTTGGGCAAGACGCAGCTAGGTGACTCTTCTTTCCACATGATGCTGAGTGGCGTTGCTTGATGAATATGGAAATGGCACCTAGAGTAGCCTGGAGGGTCCAAGATGGCTTTACTCACCTACTTGGCATCTTGATGAGGATAACTGGGCTCTGCTCTTTGGTGTCTTGAGGGTACACATAGCTGGTCCCTGATCCTTCTCCAAATAGTCTCAGAGCCTCTTGATGTGGACTCCCAGTGGGGTAGTCTAACTTCTTCCAGATGGCTCAGGGCTCTAAGAAAGTAAAATGAAAGCTTCCAGTCCTCTCAAAGGTAGAATCAGAACTGGCATGATATTGCTTCCACCATTCTAAATTGGTAAAAGCAGTCACAGATCATCCCCGATTCAAGGGAGGTTCAACAGACCTCACCTCTCAATGGGAGGAGTATCAAAAAATTTGTGGCCATCTTGAATCTATCACAATTGTTAATGTTAGTATATTTCCTAATATTAAAAAAAAATCTTCCCATTCCTTGAGGGAATCTTACTTGGACATGGTGAAAAATCCTTAAATATGTTGTTTCATTTAATTTTGTGAGTTATTTTACCCAAGGTTTTTGCATCTATATCAACATATAAGATTGGTTTATAGTTATTACTGTTTTAAGTTTTAATAAGGTGATTTTCATTTTATTATAATTAATTAGGTGAGTTTCCGTATTTTTAATCTTTAAAGGAGTTTACAAAGGATGAGAATCATGTGTTTTTTGAGCATTTAAAGACTTACCTACAAAGCTCTTTGGGCTAGGAGGTTTCTTTGGAGGAAATTATCTGATGATTTAAAAATTTTGTTGCTGGTATTCAGATGAGATAACTGAGTCAGTTACAATCATTTAATGGTTTTAAGTCTAAAGTGGTACATTGTGGCTATGTATGTGAACTTGGAAAGTATTTTTTAATTTAAGGAGGGAAAACAAAACATTCAAAAAGCATGAGAAGGTAGTACCTTCTGGAAAGACTTATTGCAGGCATAAGAAGCTAATTTCAGACCTTTATTTCTTTTCATAAAATTCAAGAAGATAAAAAAATGAAAGGATAAACTTATAAGAAACTAAGATGAAACCTGCGTTTGAGAGACAGGCAAGATAAGAAGCCAAGTTAGAGCTCTTAGGAGCATCCCAACTCCTGGCAATAGATGGTGAATATATGAAGAAGGAGTGAATGAATGAATAGGAATATCAGTTTTCACAGTGTGGTTTGGTCTTATGGAAACTGTAGGAAAGTGAGCTGGCCCTCAGAGACCTTGGGAGTATACTCTGAGTCTGCTTTTGTTTCATGCTTGGCTCGCACTTCTCCATATCCTCTCAAATCATGACATGTTTTTTCTCCATGCAAAAGTCCAGCATGACTGACTCTCAGATTTCCTCTTCCCATTGCTTGTTGCTGCTCTCCTGGTTCACTTTTTTCCTTCCCTGAGTGTTGCATACATCATGGACTTTTTTAAACCACTTAATTAACCACCAGCAATTAATCAGGTATGTCCTCAAATTCTAGATTTTCTTAGGCTGCACAGCAAATGAAAAGAATACTTAGACTCATGGCTACATCTAGAAGATATTATGAGACATCTGGATGCATCTATCTCATTCCTTTCATAGACTGAGACAACTGCTGGGCTGATGATGGCAGCAGCAAGATTCATTAAAGAGTATATTTCAGGAGGCTTGAGTGTGGTTTTTAGAAAACAAAAAACACCGTTTGAGGTAGTTTTCAGATTAAAAGGTGTCATGCTATGCAAATGGATACACGAAAAGTAAAAACTCATGAATCTGTCAAATAGAACAAACATCAATGGGATGTATGTTGAACATTTAAAGTCGTGAAATCTTAAATGTTCTATTTCATTTGTCCAATCCACTATATAGAATCAAAAAAATCCTTTAGTGAAATTTTCCTTTACAGCCTCTGAGATGTGAGCCCTTTGCAAGCAGAGAACGAACACTTTCATCTCTGGTATCTCTAGGACCTGCATTGTCCCTGGCCACAGCCTGGCCCTGCTGAATTAGTCTATTGTGCTAGCCATCTGAGGATATATGTGCTGCTTCCATGGATTTTTAAAAGTGTACAATTTAAAAAATCTTAGTAAATTTACAGAGTTGCACAACCATTACCACAATCGAATTTTTAGAACATTTCCATCACCCCCCCCACACACACACCTATTTGACATGCCTGTTTGCATTTAACACACTTTCCTATCCCCATCCTGTTTCCACCCCCAGCCCCAGGCAACCACTAATCCACTTCCTGTATCTATAGATTTACCTACGCTGGGTATTTAGTATAAATGGAATCATACAACATGTGGTGTTTTGTATCTGACTTCTGTCATTTAACACAATGTTTTTGATATTTATCCATATTGAAGCATATATGAGTACAGATTGCTTTTTATTGCTAGAATAGTATTCCACTATATAGATATACCACATTTTATTTACCCATTCACCAGTTGATAGACATTTGGGATATTTTCATGTTTTGGATATTATGGCTAATGTTCTTATAAAAATTCACATACAAGTCTTTGTGTGAACAAAAGTTTTCATTTCTCTTCAGTAGATAACTAGGAGTGGAATTATCAGGTCATATAGTAGTTCTACATTTAACATTTTAAGAAACTGCCTAATGTTTTACAAGGTGGCTGTACCATTTTACATTCCCACCAGCAGAGTATATGAGTTACAGTTTCTCTACATTCTCATTAGCACTTATATTGTCTGTATTTTTATCTGTTGGCTTTGTAAATGTTGTAAAGACTGTGTGGAACCCCATACCACCTTCTTAGATCCTTAGGTAGAAGCTGCTATTCTAATCACATCTCAAGAAATAAGATTAATTATCCTCTATAGAAGCTTACGAACTATGTACGTTTTCCAGCTGTTGTATAAAATCTAGAAACTAGTACTTTTGTAAAAATATTGTATGACTTAAAACTTATTGTGTGTGTGTGGGTGGGTGGGTGTGGGTGTGTGTGTGTGTGTGTGTGAGAGAGAGAGAGATAGAGGGAGAGAGAGAGAGAGTTAATCGTACCTAGTATCCAGTCTTTCTTTCTTAAAAAGAAATAGAATTATTGGATAGACACAACTAAAAAGTACATTTTCCAGGCTCCCTTGCAGCTAAATGTAGCTATATGACTGATTTTGGGTGAATGAGATATGAGCAAAATGTTCTGTACTATTAAACAGAAAAAGTGAGCCCACCTCTTACTATCTCCACATCTTTACTAGGAAGTGGAAATGATGGTAAAGGCTGCAGTAGCCCTCTTGGACTCAAGATGGATACCCCGTGCTGAAGTGGGTAGGGCATCAAAATAGTCTGGGTCTCTGATTGCAGGGCCACCACACCAGCACTGAATTACTTACCTGGTTTTTAACGTAAGAGATAAATATCTTGTTTAACCAAGGGTTATTTTGAGGCTCTCTGTTAAGACAGCCAAAATGTGAAGTTACTAACATCTAGAAAGAGACATACAAGGGTGTGTAGTCTTCACTGATGGACATGATCACACAAGGAAGGGTAGGCTAATGCACTAAAAAGAGCATTGGCTTCAGAATAAGGTTACTGGAGATTTAGTATTGATTTGACCTCTAGTCAGCTTTGTGATGTCGATTAAATTTTATAGTTAAAAATAAAAATTTAACACTTAAAAATTAAAAGCACCTAGTTTCGGAAGTACGTCACTATATTCGTTTTCATAGTAAAGAAACAGCAAAAATTTTAAATGTATAGACTTGAACTTTTGGTCCAGCCTTCTCTAATAAAATAATAAGACGATAATCATCTTTAGCAGCTGCATCATTTGTACAGAGCTAAGAATTCTCCTATGTATTAAGCTTTCTTATCCTCCCCCATGGGTACCATTATCCCTGTTTTATAGATAAGGAACCCGAGGTTCAGTGAGGGTAAGTACCTGGCTCTGTCATGCAGTTTGTTAGTGGTAGAGCCAGAATTTAGATTCCTGTATCCAGACCACAGGTGCATAACCACTGCTACACTGCCCCCATAATTACTACACCTAACTAGTCATTTTGAAGCATACCAGGAAATCAATGGTAATGGCTATTGGCGCACATGGCCTCTTTAGCCATTGTGACTAGGAGGCATTAATATACTTTAAAATGAAAAACAACTCTTGCAAATTTGCTCACTAGGTTAAGGTCACATAGGAAGCAATCATTGTGAATTAAGCTACTGGTGAAGCACACCTGCCAAATACTAAAAAGAAGATAAGCAGCCCTCAAGAATCCATAACCTGCAATGCTGGGCAATGTGATCACTGGACTCCAAGGACCACAGCCTCCTGGGCTTAGCTAGCAGTTGTGATTCAAGGGCGGGAGGGTTGTGTCAAGCTCCAAAATGTGCTGTTTCCTGCTCATTGCACTTCACAGAGGCACATTGGAGAAGCTAAGCCTGATGGACTCTGAACACTGTTTTTTTTTTTTTTCTCCTGGCAACAAAATTAAAACTGTACCTAGGGATTTATCCACCCTTTTGCTGATCTCGAAGTGAACTGTGCAGTGAAATCCCTGCACACAGCACTGACTCTATCTCCCAGGGTGTTGCTTAAAATGTGGCTGAGCACAAATGGAAAACATCAAGTCTTGTTGAAGTCAGCACACAAAATTAATCTCTGAAAGCAGTGAAAGAATTAGTTTCACTCTGTAAGATAAATAAATGCAAAGTATGGTAAAGTCAGAGATGTTCAGCTCAGCTGCTTTTAGAAGGAGACATACTGGGAAAAGATATTGAGTACTTGGGACACATTTTAATACCACTCTGATACCTTAGGTAATTAGATGCTTTGGGTTTCTTTTTAAAAATGTATTTAACATATGAGATTGTAATCTGCAACTATTCAGTTCTTTTTAACATTGGGAAAGGTAAAAACTTAAAAGAATCTTAGCCGTTTTTTTCTTCTTTTTTCTTTTTCTTTTCTTCTGATTTTTAGGTCTCAGAAATATAAGTAATATTTAAGTAAATATTTATATTTAAGTAAATATAAAATTAGGAACCATCTCAATATTTAAAGCCAATATGAAATGAGGCTCTTTGCTTTCCACTCACCCACCCTTGGTGTTATTTTTACCTTTACTCTGAATTTCATGCTTTGTTTTTTTCTAAGTGTGGGCCATGGACTACTTGCTTGGAATTCCCAGAAATGCCTGTTTAAAAGTTGTTCTGAAAGTTTGGGGTAAAGGAAGTCAGATCAGAGGACGTTTCTCCCCAAGTACCTAATGAAATAAATAAAAATATTATTTTTCAAAAGGCCCAAAATCTGTCAGCAGTAATCAATATTGAAAAGGGTTAAAACTTCATGTAATAAAGCTTGAAAAGTGGCTCTTAACCTTGCTTACCACACTTGCTCCCCAGAAAGAGAACTGGGGAATAGTGAGCCAACAAAATTCAGATATCCTGAATTCACCTTAATTAGAAGAGAAGTGGCCAGAAGGGTGAGTAGGTGGGAAAACTACAAGCACTTGAGCCGTCTCTACACCACTGCAGGTCTTATTGAGGCAAGAGGGGTTGACAGGGTCAACCATGCTTCAAGGTCATTGCTGAGTGGGAGGAACTAACCATAGTTGGTGGGTTAGGCAATGCCTGGCCCTCGCTGGGAAGACTGACCCTGGTAAAGGACAGTTGCCAGCTTTAGAAGAAGGAATGTAGTCCAGGATCCCAGCCAGGACTTCAGGCAGCTCCAGAAGAGCTCTTCCCCTTCCCACTCTCCAGTCTCAGGCTACAGAAAAGTAAATAGAAAATGACATACAGCCCCGAAGTTGTTGCCCACATGGGTGATAAACAGTTTCCAGGGAAGGTAAGAAGAAAGTTAAGAAGAACTTCATTAGATAGAGAAACCAAATAGTTATACAGAACTGCCCAAATGTAGTTTGAGCAAAATGAAAACAAATGGCATGTCAACCTTGTAAATGCACCACAGAGGAGAGAGAGGAAGAGAGAAAGAGGGAGGGAGAGAGAGAGAGAGAGAGAGAGAGAGAGAATGAGAGAGAGAGAGAGAGAGACTATGCCATATACACAAAAAAGCAGCTGAAGGAAGCAAAACTCCCCCAAACAGGAGCAAACTACTCCAGGTTGCCTTGTGCTAAAGTAAAGCTTAATAAAAAATATGCTATCAATAAAATAAGAGCTCAAAGACAAAATGCTGAAATGACAAAAAGAGATGAGAAATTGCAAGGCCAAGGAAGAGAATACAATTATAGTTCTAACAAATAAATTAGAAACCAAAGAACAGTTTAGACATGACTGAAAAGCTACTGGCATTGAAAAAGGACTTAAAATAATCACTTTGAACACAGCATAAAATTACAAAGAAATTAAAACAATTAGAAATCAAATAGGTGTTCAGACCTAGATGATATAAAATATAGATAATTATTATCCTTGAAATAGCATACTCAACAATAGATTAAAATTATTCAGAAATATAATGAAAGAAAATTGCCCTGAAAGGAAAGAATGAAATCTGCTATTGAAGGGTACAACATTTACCTAAAAACTATTTGATATAAAATAATGGATATTAATTCAGATATTTCATTTTCTTTGGGATAAAGAAAGATTTCCTGAGGCATCCAGGCAGAAAAAGTTAGCCACATACAAGCGGGAAAAGTCAGTTTGGCCTCCTACTTTTCCACAGAGGACGGGTGAGCACTATATACAAGTTTATGTGGGGAAAAGTGTGGGGCCCAATGATATTGTACTAAAGCTAAATTGTCATTCAAGTGGCAACGCAAAAGGCAGACATTTTTAAACACACAACAAAATAACTAAGGGGGGAGGGTAAAAAAAAGAAGGAAGGGAGAGAGAGGAAGCAGAAAGAAAGGAAAGGAAGGAAGAAGATAGTACCATTTCACACACACACACACACACACACACACACACACACACACACACACACACTTCTTTGACAATAAAATCAAGCTAATCATGAGACGAGGTTAAATCACTAAATTTTTCTGTCAACACTTTTCCTGAGATTGTCAGGATTCGATTTTCAAATTTCAAAGGAAATCTCACCTACTTAAGAGCATCAAGCAGGAGGGAGGATTGACATTTGGGGACAGGGGAGGAGATATGAGCAAAAAGTACAAAAACATAAAAGCCAAACCATTAGATTGACAATTTTGCATCAGGTTCACCCTCCCTGCACTCCATAGCCTCACTGGCAACATGAAAATAATAACCCCTACATCACAAGACTGTTGGGAGGAGCAAAAGAGGAAAAGTACACAAAGAATGGATCACAGAACCTCTGCATTCTAAGTGCTCAATTATTTTAGTCTCTCCTCCATCCCCATTCCTTGCTCATAGCCTATACACATGTGTGTTTTGTTTTGTTCATTCAGACTCACTTCATATTCTTATGCTGCTGTAGTATTTCTGGTTGAGTAATTCATAGCTTAAAGCTAAATATTTGCTACCAAACTATTCCTATAGTAGCATGGGAAAAAGCATGGCTTTGGCCTTAGAACCAGACTTCAATCCTGGGTTGCTTTTCTCAGAAACATAAAGGGACTATCTGAAGGAAAAGAGAGAGAGAAAGGTACAGATGCAACATTTGAAGCAATAACTACTGAGAATTTTCCCCAAATTAATGTCAGACAGAAATCCACAGATCCAGGAAACTCAGAAAGCACTATATAGGATAACTGCCCCACCCCAAACTATACCTAAGTATATCATATTCAAACTGCAGCAAATCAAAGATAAAGAACAAATCTTGAAAGAAGCCATAGTGAAAAACACCTTACCTATAGGAGAGCAAAGGTAAGAATTGCATCCAACTTCTCCTCCTCAGTAACCAGGCAAGCAAGAAGTGAATATTTAAAGTGTCAAGAGAGGAAAAAACTCCGCCAACCTAGAAATCTGTATTTTATGTAATTATTTTTCCAAAATGAAAAAGAAATACTTTCTTAGATGAACAAAAGCTGAAGGAATTTGTTGAAAGTAGACCTGCATTGCAAGAAATATTAAAAGGAGTTCTTCAGAGAGAAGCAAAATGATATAGATCAGAAACTCAGATCAGAAACTCATATCTACATAAAGAAAAGAACATTTGAAAAAGAATAAATGAAGATAAAATAAAAACTTATTTTTAAATTATCTAACAGATAACAGTTTGAGATAAAAATAGCAATGTACTCAATGCTTCTAGCTTATGTATAAGTGAAATGAATGATAGCAATGACAAGAGATGGAAGGGAGGAATTAGAAATATTTTGTTCTTATAAGATACCAATCACTCGCAAAGTGACATGATGTTATTTGAAAGTGGTCATACAGGCTACCATGTAATATTGTTGCTTTCGTCATTTGTGATTTATTATCCAAGGACTTCAGAGGCATAATGGACCTCATAGCACCACAGATTGTGACCTACCTATAGCCTAACTGCGTGTGACGACCTCATGTAATTGGAGTTGATGATTCTGCTATGATTCTCCTGGCAACCAGTTCTCAAATGACATTTAGTGTTGGATATGTGCATCTCTTTTAACCTGATTCTCTGGGGGCCTGGGTTCCCCTCTTGATATCTCTCTCTCCTTCACACTCAGTGTATTAGCAAGTCTTGCTTATGCTACTTCTGAAATATCCCACACATATGTCGCACTTATGTCCCCTGCCACAGCATTTGAAGAGCCCTTACTGCCTTGTGGCTAGGTTGTTGTATTAGCCTCCTGACTGGTTTGTTTTGCTTCTGAGCTCTTCCTTTTCTTGGCTGACCTCTGCATTGTTGGACAAAATTTCTTTTTACAAACCTCATTATTCTGATTATAAAACTTCATGGACTGCTTACAGGGAAGTCTAAACTTATTGGTATACGCAATCTTTCAGTGTCTACCATGTCAGTCTCAACACCCATCACTCTCATGCACCCTCCAGCTTCATGGAGCAGCTCAGCTTTCCAAGGATATTCCACATGGCTTTAGGCCTCTTTCTTAATAGTCACTCTGTCAAAATACCCTTTCCTTCCTTCTCCACCTAGACAATTATTTACAGCTTTAAATCTAATCAAGAAGCTTGCCACTCTGATATGCCTAGGAAGTCCAATTGAAAGTTTCTCCATGCTTAGTTCTAGGCCTTGGCCCTCATCTCTGTATACTCTTTCCCTGGTTACTGTCACCCATAACATGGCTTCAATTATTGACATGCTTATGATCCACAAATTTATGTCTCCCATGCAGGCTTTTTCTCCAAGTTCTAGACTCATATATCCAACCACCTACTTGACATTGCTTTTTTCTTTAGTATTCAAGAGCTCTTTTAATCTTCATAAAAAATTATGATGTAAACACTGATATTATTCTCATTTTGAAAACTAGAAGGTGATAGCTCAGAAAAGCAAAATATATTGTGTAAGTTTGCACAACTGATTAATGTTTGATGAAATCTGAACCCAGAACTCTCCGTCCTTAAACCTCATACTTTTATCCAACATGTCATTACTGAGATAGCTTGCTTAACATCATCATCATCATCATTAATAAAAGTATTATTGTTAAGAAATGGAGCCAATTCATTTGAATAGGAATAAATCAACATTCTATATAATTCAAAAACTTACACAATATAATGGAATCTATGTTTGAGGTCATAGATTTTTGTTTTTCATTTTTAAAGAAATATTTTTATTTTTCATAAGAATGGATTAATATTGCTTTTTAGAGCAATGAGGAGAGAAAAATTAATGTTTGTCTTGTTCAGGAGAGGAAGTTCTGTGGCTATTTGCCCACCATTGTACTTAAAGACTCTAACACAGTGCCTAGAACATAATTAGTACACAACAAGTGTTTTTTTAGATGAGTAGATAGATCCTTCTCTATATTTCAGTAGCACTTTGTCTTGATCATTATCTATTGCAATCCAAGTTTTGCCTTTAAGGACATATGCCTTGTTTTATTCATTTTTGTATTTCATAAAGGGACTGACACTTGGCTTGACTCACAGTAGATCTTCTACGGGGGTTTGATTTTCTAAATGGTTAAGATAGAAGGGTCCTTGTTACTTTATCATGGCCAGAAGTGGAATTACATACACATTTTCTTGGCCAAACTTAATCCCTCTACTCTCTGGACACACAGATGTGCAATTTTTGTGGCTTGGAATTTAATGGATAAGGAAATATATGGTTGCCATAAGTTTGGAAGAACCAGGATGAGAAATGTTTTTAATATAATAGCTAAGATAACACAAATCGCCACAGTCCTGATGGCAGATTATTTTAGCCTGAATGCAGTACTTTGATTTCTTGTCCACAATTGTGAATGTGTATTAGAATGCTTTGATAATGTTGAGTGTAGTGCCAGGGCTCCATTTAAATACAGAAAGAATCCTGAAGAATAGTAAAAGTGGAGGAAGAAGGCTCTAGTGTTGACTTCCTTTGTTTCTGGGAATAAACCAATATTGTTATTATCAGATTTGCTAGAGAGATGATGAGAGCAGAAGGGACAGAAGGTCCCATCATTGGTCCCCTCTGAGTAGGATTAAGGTTGGGAAAGGGATGGAAGGAGAGTTTCATGGCTCACTATCTATTTCCTTGATTTTCTTTATTTTTAACAGATAAACTCTCTTCTTGCTTTGAGAGCTAGCACCTGGTACAGGATGCCAGTATTAATGGATGCATGGGTAGGAAAAAGAGACACTAGTGTCTCCTGTTCTCTCTCGTCAGCAATTCTAGAGATGCCTTCTAAGGGCAACTACCAGGCTTTGGTTGCTAAATACTAGGTTTGCAGGTTTTTATTATAATCATCTCATTTTAATTTCAAAGCATATTTTAATTGGGTGGTTTTGACTTTTTTGGAGTTGTCAGAATCCATAAAACATACCAGAATAACCTTAGGGTTTCGAAATGTGTGTCTCAAAATAGAGCTAGGAAAAAAAAAAAGGAGCAGAATCTGTGTTAGTTTTAAACTCCACTTAGAGCAAGGGAAAGTCACAGCTTGGGCTGCTTTCTGGGCTCTCCACACATCACTGCTGATTCTGCGGTTTGGGGGACAGGCTGTCATTTCAAGGTTGCTAGGTTGTTCATTTTAAATGATCTGTTCAGAACAAAATACTCTTTATTAAGAAAACTTTGGACTAAATTCTTTTCCCAAAACAGTTTTCATGTCATATTAAAAGACTAAATTTGCCACATTTATAGTATTTTAAGAAAACCACCTACAATTGATAATGGAGTGCCCTAAATACTTGAAAAGGTATGAGTTGCAATTCATCAGAGGCTGTTGAATTCATCTCCAGCTTTGTAATATTTTGAAACAGAGCCATCTAGTGGACTCTCCTAGCTGTGAAACCACGAGTGCATCCTCTAAGACCTTACATTCAAGTTTTAGAAATATCTCTTTTAATGCTTCTAAATCCAAATGAACTGTCCCTGATATAAAGAGTCTGCTCAGAAATGCACACCTTTCCACTCAAATCCTGCACTTATTAATTTGACAATACCATAATCTGTAGATAGATATTCAATTAAGTTTCTTAAAGTTTTAAGTTGTTTACTTTTTCCTCCATCCTGTGAAAAACACCCCTTACTTTCACACTGCCACCCCTTCCACCATGAAAATCTCACTGAAGGATTAAGAAACGTATATATGAGACAATCTGTGAAATATATAAGGTAGTGTATAATATGGGGTCCAGATATTTGTTAACAAATGTAACTGAGCTGTACGTGACCCATCAAATACTGTTGGAATTGTGTGAAATGTCAAAGTGTGTTTCTTTGGATTGGGTGGAGAGAACAGGCTTCTATGACAAGGTATATATAAATTTTTCCCTAAGCAAATGGTATGGATGGTTTGTTCATCAAACTCATTTCGTTCTCTTCTTGGAAACAAGCAAAACTACATTTTGCAGCATTCTCTGAAGTTAGGTAGGGCCCTGTGACTGAATTTGGCAAATGGAATGTGAATGGAAGCGATATACACACTCCTTCCAGTTCTGTCTCCTAAAATATCCTCTGTGTTTCTTTTTTCTCCCCTCTTCAACCTCCATCTGATTGATGCTGGTGTCCAGGACTGAAGGGCGCTTTATCGGCCTGGGTCCTTAAATACCTGTGTGGAGCCTACCCTGGCCCCCTTATCCCCACAACCTACAATGGACTGTGATGTAGACATGAAATATGCTTTCATGATTTTAAGCCAGGGAGATTTGGGGATTGGTTGTGAATTACCCTGATTAACACAGGAGAGAAGAAACGGCTAGGAGAAAGAAAAGAAGATGATGTGTGAGACAGGCAGTGAAGTCCAAACTTCCTTCAGAGACATTTGTGAGCATTCTGACTCTTTTCTCCAGGTTTCAGTGTAAGCATGTAGTTGATAAATTCTGAAAACATCTAGCATAGCAGATGGAAGTAGAACCACAGAGTGCTTTCTGATGCGGTTTGAGCCTATGGGGTCAGAAAGGCAGACTTGGATGGAGATGAGGAAGCTTGGATGGAGATACTTCCCACAGCTTGAGACACGGTGAACACAGTGTAAAGTATTTACAATATGGGAAATCTGGGAACAGGGCTTGTCAGCTCTAGCCAACAAACATGTACTAATTGTTTAATGCTAATCGCACTTTTTAGATAACTCTATTCCAAGACGTCCTCCTGCAAGATGGGCAGTATGCGCCTGTTTCTTTATAATGGATGTTCCAGCTGTATTCAGGCTAAGCAAAGTTCCGAGACATTAGCAAAATTGTTGATCTGAGCCATTTGTGGAAGCAACGCTTGGCACAGGTTTAACACACAAGGAGTCCTTTAAATGTGCGAAAGAAATAGAAATCAGTGAGCCACAGAGGTTATAATTTTGCAGAAGAGATGGGACTTAAACTAAACTGTCTCCTGGAAGAGAGGAAGGAGGCAAGCATCACTGGTGGCAGAAAGCAAAGGAAAAGGAATGAATAAGGAGATATTGTCAAGGGGTAGAAAGGTGTTTGGTCTTATAGTATAGGACTGAGGTACAGAAAGAGGGTGGAATTAAGCAGTATAGACAAGATAAAGGCAAGTTCCTAAATGCCTAAAAACCATTACTGGGATTTAGGTTTGAAGCTACAGGACAGAGCTTCCAGGCCAATGGAATATAATTAATAAATAAGCTGGGCTTACTCAATCATTTGTTCTGGTATCTGCCATCGTTCACTTTTCCCCAGTGGTACACTCATGGGCACTTCAGGTTGGGAGAGAGTCTGATTGAACACCCTGCTCCTGAATCTAAACATGCAGAGATAATGAAAAGTACTAGTCTGTGTTTCCTCCTTGATAATCCTCTCTTCTCATCTGCCGGATGACAGTGTCTCATTCTTCTAGATCCAGTTCTATTGCCTTCTCTATTGTAATGCCTCCCCTGAAGCCTCACCCAGGTAGCTGATCACTCCTCTTGTACAGCCATAGTAGCAGATACATGCCTTGACTATCTCCTGTTTATTGCAAATATTTATTACTTATCTGGATTCCTTGAAGGCAGAAGCTGTGATTCGTTTAACTCTGTATTCCTGACACTGACAGCAAAACCTGCCGTCTGGCAGATACTCAAGATCAATATATGATACATGCACAGATGAATGGATGAATGAAAAGTAGATAGATTTATTTTTCTAAGCCTGTAGACTTCATTAACACTTCTACCATAGCCACTGTGTACACTTATTTGTCCAAATATTTGTCTTCCTTTGTTAGATTGGAAGACTCCTTGAGTCTTGTTCATAATTTATTTTAAGTGCAGTTCAGTGTCTGGCATACGTAAAACACTAAGTAAAATGTTTACAGATAAAGGGCTGCATGGATGGTTTCTGCTATAAGCACTCAAAAATCATGAAGATTTGATGATATGATATCTTGGAAGAAATTTGATAAATGAAAATTATATATTATTATAAGTAAATAGTTGCTAGAAAAGTGCTTACCTATTCATGCATGGTAAGACACAAACGTGAAAGTAGAAAATATTTGGAATAATATTACCATACATTGTTTGAAGTAAGCAAATTGCAGAAAACTTTGCCTTTGGCCACAAGAATGTTTTGGGTTTTGATATTGAAACCTTTTCTCCCTGCATAGATAAACCAAATTGGACTCGTTGTAATTAGTCTCTTGCTTCACTGAGTAGTTCTTATGAGTAAATAGGCCAATAAAAAGTCAGTCATTGTTTCTGATGTAGTAGCCTAGGGACATGGACTGGCGAGGAGCTGACCTCCATCTGATAAAAGTGTGTGTGCCTGGCAGGGGCTGTTCAAGGGTGAATGCCACTAATTCAGAGGATACTTTGAGACTTAATGTGACCTCGTGACTTCCACCTTCCAATCAAGAGGAGACACTGAACTTGCATCAACCATATCCAAAACCAGCAGAAGAAGTCTCGGCAGGGAGGTTCTTTTCATTTTTGATCCACTAAAACAAATGAACTAGCCTCTTTTCCCTTTTTAAGAAGGAGGCTGCTAAAAGTGCTTCATTTGATCTTGAGTAGCTTGGGAAGAAATGATGTAGACCATTTCCTTTGACCTTAATTTCTCTAAACAACTCAGAGTCAAAAAAAAAATAGGCTCAAATATTGTTGTGAGCATTAAATAAAATATCTACATAAAAGTACTTTAAAAATTGGAAAAGTCTATGCCAATACTAAAATAAAGATTTATCCACAAATACATATTGTTTTCACTGAATGATGAATGGTATAAATAATGAGTGAAATATTCTTTCTCTAATGATGCAGATAAAAAGTTCAAGTAACAATCAATGTATTGAGTAATGCTAATAAGCACTGATATAATTCTGGCTAAAATAAACATTAATGAAAAGATTTTATATAGTTTTGTTTCTCAACTATCCACTTCATTTGGGCCCAGCCTCAACATACTATTTTTAATTTAAATTTGCCAGGTAAATAAATTGATGACAGTGGTAATGATGTTATCAGAAGTAGGCAAAATCTATCTGTGTGTGTGTGTGTGTGTGTGTGTGTGTGTACAAAGAAGTGAGAGAATAACAACTCTTCTGGATTATGACTACTATATCATCCTGCTAATGAAATGCATATGTACAGAAAAGAGAACAAAGAAGTGTTCCCATCACTTATTTTATTACAGAAACCCACAAATACAACAAAGCACGCATGTGGAGATCAAAGATAAATTATGAGCAGCAAAGAAACAAAATGTTATTTCAAAAACACAAGCAGAAGACAGCTATGTTTTCACAACAATGAAAGCTTTTAATGTTAATTGAAAATTTTTTTTATAAACAAGACTTTTTGTTTTACTAATGTGAGCTTTAAGACTCTTAATGCCAGATCTGTAAAGTAAAAAGTGAAGGCAATGTTTATCAATTATTTTATAAATTTGTGTTATAATCAATTGGCATGATTCAGATTCCACCTCCCTCCCTCCAAAAGCCATCTCTTTCATCCAAGAAAATCAATTAAAATTAAGGGGGGAAAAAAGACAGAATTAGTTGCTCTTTACGGGCGGAGGAGTAGAGTGGGGGGGGGATGAGGAAAAGAGGAAAAAGAAGAAAAGAAAAATTGCCTTCTGGCAAATTTAAGAAAATTTTGGGCTTAAACACTTTGCCCTTATGTTCCGTGAGATATATCATTTATGAAATATAATTTATTATGTTGAAATTAAACAATGGTCTCTTACGTTTAAGAATACCATATCATACAAAAAGTTAGTTGTCACTCTAGTCCCCAAAAGGCGATGCAGCTGTTCTTATGGCTATGTCCTTACTCTGTTTTTTCCTTAGTTTATTCCTGCTGGTCATTAATAACTTTATAGAAAAGAAATAAATCTGCATGATGTTACAACAGCGTTTTTCAAATTTATGTAATGTAATAATCCCTTTTAAAGGAAGGAAAATAAATTCTAGTATATTCCTAAAATAAAACAATTTTCACCATAACTTTACTTAAATATTCACAAACACAAATGTCAATGTAAGAAATGTCCAAACCTATAGAGAATCCTAATGAGTTTCTGTGAGCCAAACTGATGACAATTGCTGGTTAGCAAAATCTCAACGGATTAAGGAAATGCTCTGGATGAATGGCAGTTTTGCAGCTTATTTTACATGTTAGAATCAAAAGAGATGTAAGGAGAGTTCATTGGTGGTGGATTAAGAAGGTGGGAGAAAACAAAGCAGGGAAATCTCTGGGATTGGATACAAAGTAAAACAGAGGGACACATATTTTTATACTGTTGGGTACAGGAGAGTTAATAATTAACATTTACAGCACACAGAGATGGTATGTAGGAGACAAAATAACCAAGAGGGGTTCTGTGCTATCATGACCTGCTTTTAGTTAGGAATTTTTATGTTCAGACCATCCTATGTGGTTAATTTCGGTTTCTGAGTTTGTAGGGCCTGCCATGCTAGCCTCCCCTGAGCTTGTCAGGTTTAGTATTTGGCTCTTTTTTCATCCACACAAATTACATATAATCTGATTGTGTATATTATGTTTCAACTATAAAACCAAAATTAATTTACAAATAAATGCAAATAAAAATTTAATACTAATAAAATTCAAATAGTGAATACGTTTGAATAAAAAACAACGTTGGGTTGAATACTGAAAAGATGCATTTTGGGATTTTCTGCTTTGTTGTTTATTGCCTTGATTTTGAACATGCTGGAACATTATTTGAGTCATTGAGCATTGTTTCTATTTTTCCTTGTAAACAATTTCATTAGTTTTAACCAATTTATTGTTTTATTGGGCTGATCTGCTTAATAGCACTCTCTAAATTGCAAGAGTAAAATATTCTTACAATAAAAAGGCATAATGACAACCTTTTCATTTTGCCTATGCATTACCTCACTTATTGAATAAACTATTGCTAGTCAATATATACAAAGATGAAATCTTTGCTGTGAGGTGCTGTATGCTATGAGGTGGCTCCATTCACCAGTTCTCTACCTCTGAATGACTGTGAAACCTTTATTCATATAGTATGCCATAATATCACATGGCCTCCACTTAGCTCCCATGCAATTGTAAACACACATGCAAATCTGGGTACTTGATTATAATAAGGTGGTTATACAAATGATCTAGAATATTCTCACACTAAATTTTTAAAATTATCATTAAAATGAAAACAAAAAAATTAGAAATTCTTGTAAAGAACTTGAGGCGAGGTTGCCTTCTGTGTTACAGAGCTAGTGGTTTTAATCAATCATTCTATAGCAATTGGCATCACTTCCCACTGAGAGTGCAGGGATTCAACTAGAAGTAAAAGCTTGAGAAAATGGATGTTGCCTTGGACTACTAAATGCTTAAAAAGTCAACTTATTCTGCTATATTAATCTGAGAAGAATATTAAGACAGCTGTAGTCATGCCAAATGTGCTCCTTCGAAGATTTGTGGGCTGTTTGATGAAACCTTATATAAAACCCAATTTAATTGCATTAATTTTTCAGCAAACTAGAGTGCCCCCTTGTGGGAATATTTAGTAACTATTTAGGTACTGCAAGACCATCTGATTTTGTGAGTACACATTTACCAGGGGTGCTAAGCTGAACACACTCCTCTACGTTGCTTTTTTAAAATTCGACTCATCTTCGTGGATTTCACAACCATAGGTAAATGAGAAGAGGTGGAAATATAGTAGGCAGTAGACAGTAGTATAAGAATATATTTTCCATAACAATATTGATTTCCTTTCTTTTTAAACAGGGTGGTGGTGGGAGGTGGGAAAAAGATAGTAATTTTCCAGAGTAAGTCAGAGAGAAGACCCCAAATTCAAGAAACTGCTAAATGTCTTTAATTCTTCTCACAAAGGGAACATTTATTTGGGTTATCAACTGCCTGACTGGGATGATTAAGCACTCAGAGACTTACTCCCACTTCAGTACTAATTATTTGGATCTCATCATAACAAAGTTGAGAGCTCTAGCATAAGTAGGCTAGAGAATTTTAATCCAAAATGTAGCTTTTAAAAAACAGAATGAGGATTAAGAATAGCTTAAATGTAGTTTACTTACTACTTCAAGGCATAGGTCTTTAAAAAGGTTTTATTTGGAAGATTTCAAATATATACAAAATAGTATATGAGAGGAGTATAAATAATCCTCATTTACCTATCGGACACCTTCAGCAAGTACCAATTTATTACTATTCTTATTTCCACCATATTGATTTCTCTCTCTCCAGTTATTAAGTAAATTTCAGACATCATATCCTTTCACCCATAAATAATTCAGAATATATCTCAAAAAGATGACTTCCCTTTTAAAAATATCACATGCAAAAATTAACAATGATTTCTTAATATCATAAAAAATTTGAATTTCCTTCATTATCTTCTTCTAAAAAAGACTTTTTTTTTTAAAGCAGCTTTATGTATACAATAAAATTGAGAGGAAGGTACAGAGATTTCTTATATACCCCCTCGTCTCACATATGCATAGTCTCCCCCATTATTGACATCACTCACCAGAATAGTACTTTTTTTTTTTTTTTAACGAGGATGAACCTGCATTGACACATCATAATCACCCAAAGTCAATATTTACCTAAGGAAAGGTTTACTCTTGGTGTTGCATATTCAGTAGGTTTAGACAAACGTATAATAACATATATCCATCATTACAATATCATACAGAATAGTTTCACTGCCTTAAAAATCCTCTGCCTATTCATCTTCCCGCCACCACCAGCCCTGGCAACCACTGATCTTTTTACTCTCTCCATAGTTTTGCCTTTTCTGGAATGTCATATAATTGGATTCGCACAGTGTATAGCCTTCTCAGACTGGTTTCTTTCACTTAATAATGTGTACCTAAAATTCCTCCATGTCTTTTCATGGCTTGATAGCTCATTCTTTTTGGCACTGAATACTAACTATTCCATTGTCTGGATGTACCACAGTTTATTTATACACTCACCTACTGAAGAACATCTTGGTTTCTTCCAAGTTTTGGCAATTATGAATTAAATTGTCCTAAACATTAATGTGCAGGTTTTTGTGTGGACATAAATTTCCAATTCCTTTCAGTAAATACCAAAGAATGAAATTGCTGGACCTTATGGTAAGAGTGTGTTTAGTTTTATAAAAAACTGCCAGTCTTTCAAAGTGTCTGTACCATTTTGCATCATTCCCACAAGCAAAGAATGAATGCTCCTGGTGCTCCGCATCCTAGTCAGCATTTGATGTTATCAGTGTTCCAGATTTTGGCCAGGTATATACTGGCATCTTGTTTTAATTTGCATTTCCCTGATGATGTATGATGTGGAGCATCTTTTCATATGCTTACTTGCCATCTGTATGTCTTCTTCGGTGATGTGTCTGTTAAGGTTTTTTGCCCATTTTTTAATTTTTTTTTTTATAGAGTTATCATTGTCTCTTTTAATCTCTGGGTTCTCTTTTTCCCCTTGAATAATTTAAGAAACAGAGTCACTTCTCTGCAGTTTATACAATCTGGATTTTTCTACATGTGTCATATTGGTGTTGTATAGGGGTTCCTCTGTCCCCTGTATTTCCATTAAATGAGTAGTGAGATCTAGAAACCATCAGATTCAGGTTCAATTTTTTGTTTGGTAAGGCTACTTCAAAGGCAACGAGCAGCCTTCCACCGAGAGTCGCAGTTGTTCTCTTTTTGAGATGTCAGTAGCTATCGATCACTGCATTCATTAATAAACTAATGGTTGCAAAATAGTGATATTCTAACTCTGCCATCTCGTCTTTTATTAATTTTTATGTTTCTTTGAAGAAATCGCCCCTCATCAACTATATTGTTATTCTAAGATGCAATTTGTATAGAGAGGCCAGAGAAATGCTTAACTTTTCCTCTACTTACCAGTTTTCCAAATAAAGAGTTGATTCTCTAACATCATCAAAAAGTGACCAATGAGTTTTTAAAAATCATTATCAACTTATATGCGTATGTTTTTTAATCCACTGATGTCATTATACTTAATGATGCTCAAATTATTCCATCTTGAATAAGTGGACATCTATTTAAGTTGGCTCCTGAATCCTTTTTGACACGACTCTACTAATCTTTAAAAACTTACCTGCTTTTTGCTAAGACAAAAAGGTCCAGGCTTCTTTTTACATTTCATAGCTTGGACCTGGAATTAGCTATTTCTCAAAGGCAATGCTTCCAAAAGCATAATTGGAGACCCATGGGAGTCCCTGTGATACTTTCATGGGGTCTGTGAGGTCAAACTGTTTTTATAATAATACTGAGATGCTATTTGCCCTTTTTAACTCTTATTCTCTTACAAATGTGTATGAAGTTTCCCAAAGGCTACATGATGTGATATTATAATTCAATGCAGAAGTGGTTTTAAGAATTCTGCTGTCATTTATTGTGAGGCATTAAAAAAAATTACAAAAATATAAAACAATGGCACTAGTCTTATTAAGTAATTTTTGGTAATGATATTTTGTTATTTTTAAATCTGTTTTAATTCCTAATGCAATTCTAATTTAGTAGATATAACCCACATAAACAAAAGCTCTTTGGGGTCCTCAACAATTTTTAAGAGTTCAAAGAAGTCTGGGGGGGCAAAATGTGAACTTCAACTCCAAGGAGTCCCAGTTCCTTTTAATGGAAAATAGTATTTAGAGATCACACGATGTAGGAGCTAAAAATATTCATGATTACTAGGTTGGTCATTGTTTTTAGACCGTTTAACAGGCAGAGCTGAGATAAGATAAAATACATATTTAAAGAAATAGATCATGAGTTGATGATTCTATTCAAATTCAGGACTACAGAATTTTTACATAAACATGTACAATTTACATTTGTATTTCCTTTCTTTCATTGCAAAAGTTCCAGCATAAACATTTATTTTCCATGTCAGATTAACAATGCTACCGTTACCATCACTACCAAGGATATGATTGCTTAAAACAGCTGAAGATTTTTTTGTAGTTCTTTTTGTCTTTCAGGTATATATCTCTATAGATGTTTAAAGTTACTTGAAATAGTGTGTTTTTGAGATTATGCCACCAAGCAGATTAATTAGATCCATGTATTTTTACTTTTGATTTTTTATAGACTGTTTTTTGTAAATTTGTTTTAATGATATGAAATGTTTACATGTTTCTTGAGTCAAATCTATTAAATATATTCAGAGAAGTTTAGCTTCCATCCCTGTCTCTTCTATCCCCTTCCTCCCACATTGGTTAACAACAACAACAAAATATTCCTTTCCATTATTTTTTAAATTTAAGCAAACATGTATATATTTAGTATTACTACCATCCTCCCTTTTGAAGATAAAAGGTAGCATAATATATACACTTCTCTCTCCTTAGCTTTTTTCACTTAACATATCTAAAGGTAATCCACGGTTGCATGTTGAGCATTGTTATTGTACCATATTCAACCAGTTCTCTATCGAGGAATTTTGGGGGTAATTTCTATCATTTTATTATAAGTAAGGCTGCACTGAATAGCCATGTACATTCCTTTCAGTTTTACCACTATATCTTTAAGACAGAGTCCTTGAAGTGGAATTGCTGTGTCAATGTGTGTATACGTCCAATTCTCCTAGACCTTAAACTACTCTTTTTACTTTCGAAGTACAAATGAAGGAACATACTGAGATAGCTGCTCAAGTCACTTTACCACTCATTGACACTGTTGGGAGGAATTCCAAGGTGGGAGAGTAAAGTGATGAATTTTGCATTGGGACATCACATTCAATGAATCACATATTTGCACCCTTCCAGCTCCCAGCACAGCAGTTCTTCCATATCCGAACCTCTAGTCCTCTCACCTTTCAAACTTTCTTCTTACGGGTCTCTTCCCACCTAAACCCAACCAAAGCGCTTCTCCCACCCTCTCGCGAGTAGTGTGGGCCCGTGAAGCGGCCGGTGCAGGGCTCTGCGCATGCTCAGTCACTACGCGGCGTTTAGAGCAGCTGCAGAGGGAGAACCGGTGACGTCATAACAGCGCGCGGTAGCCAGGCGTCCTCGCAAGGTCGCTTTGCGGAGGGAGAACGCAACCTAAGGGACGAGACCTTAGTTTAGGGGCGCGCCGTTTCCTTCTGTCTCGGTACTACCGGCAACATGACGGGGTACACGGCAGATGAGAAGCTGCGGCTGCAGCAGCTACGTGCACTGAGAAGGCGATGGCTGAAGGACCAGGAGCTGAGCCCCCGGGAGCCAGTAGGGCCCCCACAGAGGGTGTGGCCTATGGAGAGATTCTGGAATAAGTTTCTGCAGGACCAGGCCCCCTGGAAGAATGTGGTGAGTGATGGTTCTACCCGCTACCATACACAACCCGCGGCGACATGCTCCTTATAGCCACATCAAGGGTAGACTTCGCTCTGCGCACCGAGGGAAAATCAGGTTCAACCGAGATTATTTAGGTTTAGCAGGGACGCTGCCTTGTCTCAAGAGTCCTGGACTGGGGAGTCAGGAGTCAAGGAGCATGTATGGCTTTGGAAGAGTCATGCCCCTTTGCTGTCAAGTGTGATGAGAAGGAAGCGAATCTTTGCTTAGGTTTTACAGGACGCTGCACGTTAGGGTCTTTGACTGCAGAAATCTTCCCCTCAGAATGATAGCCAAGGATTTAGTAGTTAAAATTCTATGATTTTAGTATTTGAGGGCACTTGTCTGATTTTTAAGGTCACTACTCCCAACTACCAGAAAGCACAATGAGCCTCTAGCTGATATTACAGCCCCCATAGCATCACCATAAAAGACAGGGTCGTATTCAAGAGTCACCTTTCTCAACTACAACTATGTACTTTTAACACACATTTTTATTTAAAAATGCCATTCCTGGACTTTACTCTGCAGAAAATTTCTCATTCAAGAGCTGTCATTATTTTCAGGGTCTCTGGACATTTTCTTGAGGTTGTGAATTCAATCACAATTATGGGTGATGAACACTATATCTCAGAATTGCTTTCAATCAGCTATGACATTGGCTGATAATAATGGTAATACTAATAAGTAACACTTGGGTTTTTTCTTGATGGGTGGCACTTTGCTGAGGGTTTTACATGTTACTTTAATTCTTTACTCCTATAAGGTACAAAAACTATTCCTAATTTTTACTTTAAGTGAGCGGAAACTGAAGCCTACAAAAATTCAGTGATTTACCCATGGTCACAGAGCTAGGAATTAGAGTTCACATTGAAATTCATGTGTATCTATTTTCTTACTGTGCTTCAAAATCTGGTGCAAATTTTTCTGAAAAAGTGGTATTAGACATATTTATGGTGGTAAAATTAAACTCTAATTCAACCTTTCTCTCACTGTTTGTATCCTTGACATTACTTGTTGATTTTGGCAGTCACTCCTTGAAAGTTGACATCCCACCCATCAGCTAGTGATGTAAGGAAGTAAATAATCATGGGTTGAAATTCATTTTACCATGAGTTAATTTTTCTTCCATAATCATATCTATATATATAAGTGTGTATGTCAAATTGGTTGCCATGGAAGAGTTCCATTTTTTAGTTTTCTTTTACCTTTCTCTTTTAAAATAGTATGAAGGTGTCTCAAAATGAGCTTGGGACACCCTTATCTCAGTATATGTAAAACACTCCTTTTCCAGTATCAATGTGTTCAGGTTGTGAGCCTTACACCCATAATGATGCAAGTGGTGTTAATTGTAGGTATCTGAAATTACTAAATTTGGGAGATGACTTTACCTGAAAAATTCTGTATGTTTGATTACTTTGGTTAAATCGATTAAAATTATTTTTTCATTATGTATACCATGTTTTATCTTTAACAAATATATAAGGATATTTTTAGAGTTTTTTTTTTTTAATCTGTGAATGCCTTACTATAGTTTTGCAAAATGCTACTTGTCTTAAGCCTCATTTACCCTGAACTTTATAGGTTTTTCCTAGCAGGCCCCACGTTAATAAAAATATTTGAATGGATAAGTTTAGCTACAGGCTATAAGGAAATATGTAGCATGTAGAGATTTTAAAATAATCATGACATTGTTATATTATTGATGTTTTTTTCCTGCCACAAATGTGAAAGATGGGATATCTGTTTATTTTGTGTATGTTTTTCCCCCTCCCCAGATCTATAAGACATACCGACACAGTTTCCTTGCTTTTACTCATATACTTATACCTGCTTGGATTATTCATTATTATCTCAAATATCATGTGAATGTAAGTATATTTTAAATATATATTTTTCAGAATTTATTTTTAATATTGTACAAAATTATTCCCTATGTGGGTATGCCTTACCCTGGCAGACATCAGCTTAATCAAGAAATCTAAATTAATATTCCCAGTAATGGGACAAATTGAAATTGTGTGGTACTTGATAGGATGCAATAAAAAGAAAATAGCATCAATGTTTCCATATTCTTGCCAAAAATGCATAATCTGAATCTAATCATGAGGAAACATAAGACACACCCACATTGAGAGACATAAGACACATCCACGTTGAAGAAAACTAAAGAGACATGTCAACTAAATGCAGTTCTTGAATGCGCTTAGTTAAAAGAACAAAGATGGTACTGGCAGTCGGAATTTTAAAGAGCCTACACAATGGAGAACAACTCATGTAAGAGAGGATTTTCCTGAGAATTTCAAACAATTACTGAGACAGTTGGTAAATTTGAATGGGATCTTTAGACTAGGTAGAAGGTAGTAAAGTATCAATGTTAATTTCCTGATTTTGATGGCTGTATTGTGATTTTTTTTAAAGAAAATTATCCTTATTAGTATGCAATACACCCTAAAGTAATAAACCAGTCACCAATTTACTATGAAGTGATTAAGTGGAAAAAAAATTATTTTTATAATTCTTAAAACTTTTTTTAAGTTTAATATTATTTCAAGATAAAAACAAAACAAAAGTTTGAGACTGCCTAACAAATTATAGATAATCCAGTTGAGGTTTGCTTTCTGTTAGCCTGTTGAAAGGAAAGTGAAACAAATAACTGGTTTTCTCAGAAAATTTCCTCTAACACGACTTGTTCTCTGTTGATTATGTGGTCTCTTTAAAATTCTGATTGCTGACATCTTTATTCTGTTCACTAAGCAGATTATATTTTTTGGTCAACAAGTATGGAGTGCCTAGTATGTTGTTTTATAATTTTATTGCTATAGAAAATATATAAGACAAAATTCCTGACCTCAAGGAGTTTATAATAAAGTTGGAAGATAGGTATGATTTGGGTAAGAGTGTGTTGGAGAAAAGTTACTCTAGTCAGAAATAAAAATAAGGAGTCAGTAATGAGCATGGCCATGTCTGACACCCAAGACTGAGATGACTAGAATAGCAGGTCTCTTGGCTTAGTAGTCTGGGGACCACTTAATGGAATGCCTTGAAAGCTGGGCAGAGGAGGTTGAAGTATATGTGGTAGGCAGTGGGAAACTTTCCGTTTTTAAATAGCTGAGTAACTTGATAAAAATGATATATTTAGGAAAATGAAAAACATCGATATGTAGGGTGAATTGGAAGGAGGAAAATATTGACATCAGGCAAATCAGCTGGATTTTGTTGTAGTTTAGCAGATGTTAAGAATCTGATTAGGGATAAGATAGTGGGAATGGGAAAAAAAATGGTGAAGCCAGAAATACTTTTTAAGGAAGAAATAGCTCAAGTTAAGTTGGGGACGGAACCAAAGTTCAGAGTCATTTCTGGCTCTAAAATTTCTAGCCTTGGAAGTTATAAGTAGGGTTTTGGAAAGGTGAGCATTCTGGTCATGGAGTAGGAAGTAAGTTTGTTTAGGAGCATGTGTTGCCATATCAGTTTCTGGGAATGTCCATTGTGGACATGGCTTGTCTTATGTGATTAGTGGAGGCTAGTAACAATTAAGAGTTGGAGTTTAGTGCTTTCACTAGGACACGAACACACACACACACACACACACACACACACACACACACACACACCAGAATAATTTTCTACAGCCGTTAAAGAGGACTAACAATTTATATGTGTAAGGGTAGTATAGTTTATATTTCTATTGTTAAGGGCTCAAACCAGGTTTTATATTTAAGGTCACCTCCAAGTCCACAGGCCACATCATATCATTATAGGTCTGTATTTTTTCACTCTTAACATGCAAGACCCTGGAGAATAAAAATACTGCTTCCTCTCAATTTTTTTTTTTTAATATTCAAGACTGGTTTTTATGTACAGAAGGTACTGCTCACAGTTATCTGTAATATAAATTAATATTCAATGTTAGTTTCAAATTTATAAACTTCCTTTTTTTCTAATTCTTTAAATTCATTTAAAAAATTCTGCTAAAATACCTGTACATCTAGTAAATTATGAAGTCTCCTTTCTTTGTTATTATTTTTGGATTAGTTCAAGTTGAACTCTCCTAAAATAATTACACTTAAAAACATAATCAAATTCTCTTAAATGTTTTAAACTGCATTTTGAAATACATTTTAACTAGAATCCTAAAACTAATATTTTAAAACTGCTAATAGCCAGATTATCTTAAATATTACAAATACTTTAAATAAGAGAATATATGGATTATCCCAGTGTTTTCAGAACTTATTAAATTTGACATTCACCTATTTAGACTGGTGAATATAAACTCATATCTATATTTAACTAAATTTTTCTGGGATTGAAACACTTCCTAAGACACTTCCAAATTTAGCATGCTACAGTTACTGGGTTGACAATTCAAGACATTAATATGATTGCTTATCTGAGGGTTCATATTTCCAGGTGATTTTTTTCTGAGTGAGAGATGGACATATTTAGTTAAAAGTTTTGTGTCAGTAGAGGTCCCAAGGCTTCTCTTCTTATCTTATTCTTTCTCTTGATTTGGGTAGGACTGCATTCTCCGTAACCGTTGCAACCAGTTTGCTTTAGCTAACCTTTATTGCCTACTTGAATTTTACAATTCTCTCTGATGACATTTCAATGTCTTCTCACCTGTGGCCACAGTTCTTAAAGACAATTTAATATCTTCACTTTGTATTATGAGAAATGTTTTTAAAGACACTGTAATGTCCTCACGTTGTATTCTGAGTTTCTCTCCTCCATTTGGCTTCAGTTTCTCCAAGTTTTACATCCTGCCAGTAATCTTCTGAAGTTTTGGTTTGGTATTTCTTGCAGATATGTATGCTTAATAAGTACATTTAACAAATATTTATTTAGGTCCTCCTGTGTGAAAGGCATTGTTCTAAAAAAAGGGATACAGTTGTGTGTGGGGGGGGCGTGCTATTTGAAGAGAAACATAAATGAGACTAAGATATGGATTGAGCATATATTTAGGAAAAGAGCATTTCTGGTAGAGGAGTCATTCAGTACAAGGGCCCTGAGGCCCAAGCAGGCGCAACTGATTGGACTAATAGCAAAGAGCAACCATGGCTATAGTAGAGGGGGATGGAGAGGTAGGAGCTCAGAGAGGTGGCCAAGGGCCAGATTGTGCAGAGTCTTAGAGATCACAGCAAGGACTTTGTTTTTTTTTCTCTAGGAGTTAAGAAACTTTGAGCAAAGGAGTAATACATCTTAAAAGAATCACTGTACTCTCCCTGCAGTGTGGAGAATAGACCGTGGGAGGACATGAATGGAAGCCAGGAGACTAGTTGGTGAAAAATGATAGAGGCTTGGATGAAGGGTAGTAGTACTAGGGGTGGTGAGAAGCAGATTCTGGATATAATCTCAAAGTAGGATCTCAACAGGATGTAACCTCAACAGGATTGTTGAGGGATTCTTGAACGGAGAGACGGGACACTGAGGCTATAAGCAGGAAGCAGCATTTATTGATGCCAGCACCAGGTCAGCGGATTCTTATCCAAAGGCGGAGCCCCAATTGTAACATAACAGGCAGTTTTATACAGACTTGTCATTCCTACACAGCTACAGATATAAGGAAGAACATTAATTGGTTGGCAAGCTATGAGAAAACTGATGTTAGCCAGAGAGTCCTTGAGGTGTGGGGAGAGCAGTTAGGAACAAACTCATTCGAGCAGGAAATGGCCAGGCAGGGTCAGGCTGTCACAGGATCTGCTGAGGAGTCAATGTTTTTGGCCTTCTTAATTGGCAGAATTAAAGGGTCATGTACTGGGATAGGAGATAGTTAGGGATTGGGGGAAGTTAAGAGTTGGATGTGGTTAAGTTTGAGATGCCAATTTGATAGTCAAGCAGAGATCTTGACTAAACAGTTGGATGTATGAATCTGTAGTTTGGTGAAAATTTGGGACTTAAGTTAAACATTTGGGATTTGATCTATTTTAGGAGAAACTCTAAAACCGTAATTAACAGACATTACTTTTATTCCAGACAAAACCATATGCCATTGTTGAAAGGAAGCCCAGAATATTCCCAGTAAGTCTTAAAATGTCTCTAATTTTTCTTTTGTTCATTATTTTTTTCCCTCTTTTCCCTCCCCAAGTAATCATTAGTCTAAAATGTTCCTTCTCACTGTAAGTTTAAGTGCCTGCTTTGTATATTCTTTTTTTGTTTGTTTTATTTTGTTTTTTAAAGAGGAAGTAGTGTGAGGTAGCTGCTGAAAATGGGAGGTGGGCTCATTTGTTTTCAACCTGGTTGTAACACTTGTATGATCTTTGTAGTCCTAAAGCGAATTGAAGGTAGGTGCCCTGGTTTCACGTAGGGTTAAGGACTTGGGATGGGGAGGGCACCAGCCTGAGCAGACACCTGAGCATAGTAGTAGCAACTGAATACCTCTGTTATTATTTCCAAACTATCATTTCTTTTGTCAGTTTGACTTTAACCTCTCCATCTGTGAATTTAAAATCTGTTGTGTGCTTAAATTTTATAATATGAATATGTAAGCTATTATCCTAATTAAAAATGAGTCTTTGCAGCATTAAAAGATTACACAGAAGTCAGTTGGTATTTTTACTGGTTGTGAGGTTATTATTTGACATATAAAATACATGTTATGTTATTGTCCTGTTTCTTGTCACAGATAATAAACTACCATCAATCTTTAAGTTCTATAATTTAAAAAATTCTTGCTAAATGACATAGTCACAATAATCTGTTATCTACTGCAACAGAAGGGAATTTTAGGGAGAACCACCAAATTGGCTACTCGTCCAGTTGGAACTCTGCTTTAGGAAATAGTAGGGGATTTCTTTATATTTCATTGTATGTAGTTGATATGTGTCAGGGCCTAGATAGTCTCAAAATAGGAAATTCTCTTACTAGTTTTACCAGTGGGATAATTTATTTAGTCTTCCATTTATGTATTTGTTTATTACTTATTTTACCCTTACTGTTCAAAGGAAAAGGAGCGCTTTCATTAGAAGACCACATAGTGATTCCATGGCATTTCTCCTACTTCTGTATTTTTGCCGCTGTGGTTCTTTCCATTTCTGCACCATTGACCCCTTTGAGAAGCATCCTATTTGCTGACATGAAGAAAGCTCATTTGTACATAGAATAGAATAGGCAGTGGCAAACATAACCTACATCTCAGTGGCTTAATAAAACAAAGGTCTATTTCTTATTGATATCACAAACTAATGTGGATCAGGACATCTTCCTCAATCTTATAGTTACGCCACCTGGAATATGAGGCTTCCGAGATCATGTTAGGGTAGGAGAGGGCTGGACGTGGTGGGATTTTTTTTTTTTTTTTTTTTTTTTTTTACAGCACCTGGTCTTCCTAGATGGTCTCCCATCCAAGTACTAACTGGGCCTGTCCCTGCTTAGCTTCCGAGATCAGACGAGATCCGGCATGTTCAGGGTGGCGTGGCCATAGACGGCAGTATTCTTCTGAGGTCTAATCATAGAAGTACTTACATTACTTCTCTTAGAGCCTGTTGGCCAGAACTCATTCTCATTGTCCCAAATAGCTATGTGCTTTTTTAAAAAAATTTCCCAACATCCTGTGCCTGAAACCTCTGCCACAGTCCATCCTTCTAGTCACCAAATAGCTCTTTGCTTCCTTTGCCCCGTTCTATAACACAGTTCCTTCCCTAGTGAGCAGTTGCAAAATCTCATTCCATTACTGCAACTAGCACCAAATCCAAGGTTTCCAGAGGAAGCACAGTAGTATCTGTCAAGTTTAGATGTGACTTCTATTGGAGATTTGAGAACCAATGAACTAAGAAGGCAAGTTAACCGTATCCCTTGTCCCTGCCCTCCCCTCACCACACACACCCATTTTTCAGTGGTGGCATTCATACAGTGCAGTCACTGATTCTTGATATTTCTGAAATCTGTGGTCAAATATAAAGACTCCTAACCCTCATGAGTAGGAAGTGCCTTGAATGGGCACGAATTTTGTTTACTGGAAGTAAAACCTTTATTCACTGTTTTTCTGGCCCCTGGCTCTGTCCATGGGGGTTCTCTCTTTTCCATTATGAACCTAGACCACATCTAAAATGGGTTCTGGGAGGCATGCCCTTTTTAGTGTTGTACAGCCTTTTAAATCTGCCTCCCATACACAGATTGAGTGCCAGAGGTTGTTTTAAGATGAAACATTCACAAGCCTTTGTTGCCTATATATTTGGTGTCTTTGACCTTCTAGTTCCCAAATTTGGCAGGCATAAAAAGAAAAATACTTGGTAGGAGTCTATTTGCTTCTAGTCAGTCCCACTTGCATCTATCCTTTCTATACATAGTTACCAAGTTCTGGCCTTTCTTTGTCCTCAAGCAACTGGCTCTCAACTCAGTGGCAGCCATGTGGAGGGCCATCTGAAAGGGACTCTGGTTCACAGGCTACATTCGTTTCAGTCTGATCTTTGTCATAGGGCTGAGTCCCTGTGTTTATTGAGTTTTATTTGGCTTCTGTTTCTCAGAATTTCTTCAGTGTTAACTGTTTAGAGATCCAGAAGCAAACTGATGTTCCAGTTCCACAAGGTCCTGATTTTTTTTATTCTCCATTTTTATTTCTCCTCTCAAATCAGCCACTTCTTGCCTGAGCTCATGCTTCCTAAAATACATTCTCAAAGGAGCTAGTAGTAAACATATACTATAACTTTCCCCAGATACCTCTCCTAGAACCCCAAGTTCATTAGATTCTGCTTTCAAGTTATTACTCCATCTTTTAGCCCCCCAGTGCCAGTGTCCTTGCCCTCAAACTGCTAAGTCAGTACCATATGTTTTAGTTTTTTATTACAGGAGCATTACTACCATTTCAGGATACTAATTTCTGTGTTATGGTAATGCTAGTTGTGGTAACAGATTATCCTCCAAATGTATAATGGCTTAAATATAATAGTTTATTTCTTCATCAGATAACAGTCCTAAGCTGTACCAGGTCAGAAAATGGGAGGGGTGGGGACTGGGGCAAAATTCTATTCTACCCAGTCATTCAGACTGTCAGGCTGACAGAATCTATCTTGAACACAAACCTGAAAATAAAGCTAAGTAATTTGCCTATAATCCTATAGCTTGTCAGTAGAGGTTACAGGATTCTCACCACTTGGTTCTGGCTCCAAAGCTCATGGCCCTTTCTAGGTTTGAAAAGATACCTGAATCAGCTGCTCAGGCAGTCTGCATTCATTCTGTCTCTAATATCTGAACCAAATGGTAAACTGGTGATTGCCTAACACATTTAGTTGCTGGGAATACTTTATACGCTTATATTGAGCTGAAGGTGTTTCCCTGTAACTCCTAGAGCTTCTCCTATTTCTTGGGGTCATGCAAAATAAACATGATCTCTTTATCACTTTGTGAAGAGACCACTTTCGTGCCCATTCTAGTAATTTTGAGTGGAACCTATTCTTTTACTTAGCACCTTAATATTTTGAATACTAGTTGCTCATCTTTAGACTGTCTCTACTTTGTCTAAGTCCCCTTTATAGTGTGAATGCCAAAGCTGAACTAGATTTTTGGTGTGAGGTCTGATCAAGTGAATATACCTCTGCAGACAAGATTTTTGTACTAACGCATGTTTGTTTTCCTAGGGTGATACAATTCTGGAGACAGGAGAAGTA
The DNA here is from genome assembly GCA_028627145.1 of Eidolon dupreanum. Classification (NCBI taxonomy): domain Eukaryota; kingdom Metazoa; phylum Chordata; class Mammalia; order Chiroptera; family Pteropodidae; genus Eidolon; species Eidolon dupreanum. The sequence continues at coordinate 133,443,981 of CM053509.1, read as the reverse complement.
ATTCCACCAATGAAAGAATTTCCTAATCAACATCATTGAAGATTACTTTAAAATTTCAAAGGCATATGAGAACCCATGTTACTACATTACCATATTTACTGAATGTATTTTCTGGAAAAGTAACTTTAATAAAGTTTACTCTCAGATATGTGTTGTCTATTTCTCCTCAAAAACTGTACAATTTGAGACTCTTGATTATTTAATAATAAGTAAAAACTGGACATGGTAACAAAATATAAGAGTGATCACCTACTTTTTCTGCCTGTTCTTGACTTGAAAAATAGGATGTAGAAAAATAGTCACAGGACAGATTTTTTCGTACATAATACTTAATCTAGTCGAATGTGTAAGTATGCAACAGAATGAAATGTTACAATAAATATAATAGAAATTCCACGCACTTGTTTTAAAGGTGTCTTTCAGAGGCATTTAAAAAGTATTTTATAAACTGTAAATTGAAGAGCATGTCATTCCATCTATGATCTGATACTCAAAGGCTGTCAGTTCTAGATTACTTTGTTACATGAGAATGTAAAAGATAAATAGTTGAAAAATTAGCACATTAGTGGTTTATTATAAAGCACAAAAAGCAAAAATAAAATTGGAAACTATATGGATTTTACTTTAGACACGTGCCAGAGAAGTATTTGCATAGAACAAAATTTAGAGGAATTACAAATTTTCATTCATGCCGAAGATTTTGTCAGGGTATTCCTTCTTTAGCTGTCGTCGAGCAGCTACTGTTGATGCATAAATTACATATCCCCAGGAGAGTGATACGATCGCGAGGAGCAACTGAAAAAAAATGGAAGAGAAGTAGAAGCAAAAAATTCACTGTAATGTGAGTGTTACTTCTCTTCGTCCCCCATAGGTTGCCATGTACGTTGCTAAGGTGGAAATTATAGTAACAAACTGGAATAAGGGATTCCGGCAGCGAGTATACCCAGCTGTCCTTACGTAAGAAGCGGAAGAGCGTATCCTCCAGGAAGAGGCGGAGTCAAGGTGAAGGGAGTGAAATGCTTAATTCAGGAATGGATTTTAGAGTTTCTGGGCGCTGAAGGAATAGGGGGTCTTCGCCTACGGGCGTAGGGAGTCGACACCGTGGAGCCTCACCAGAGCCGGGACCTACCACCGAGTATATCCAGTCCAAGGTGCGGCGACTCACTGGCTTCATGGTAAGAAGGCGACAACGGTCCGCGGGACCGCGCAGAACCTGCAGGCCCTAGAGTAACCTCCGGGGCGGCGGCTGCCGGGCGGCGGCGGTGGTGGCGGCGGCCATCTTTCAGCCTGGCACAGCCGCCCGCCCACTCGCCTCCGGTAGTGTTTCCCACCAGCCGGGTCAGCCTCTTCCGCCCGGAGCTGGGGGCGGGCTCACGTGATCGCAGGCCTAACCCGCCTTTCAGGGACGGAATGAGATAAATGAGAAAATGTTTAAAAATGGTTTGTTGGGCACTAGGTAAGTGTACCTCGTCGCTTGTCTGTTCATTGCAGAGCAGTAGTAATGCAGGATAATGTACCGTAATGTACATTTAAAAGTGTATCGGAAAACTAATCCATGTTTTAAATACTACACCGGCATCTAACGCTGGAAGAATTCACGTTCCGCCTCGCATCTGTTCCCACATTATATTGATACGCGTTCGTATATTCATCTTTGACGTGAATAAAAATGCCATCCACTTTTACATAACTGACGAATCGTGGAAATCTCTATTAATTGAGCCCTTCAAGAAACAACGCAGCGGCTTGTTGATATAAATGATAACTTCTGAGAAAAAATAATTTGGCACCGATTACTTGGCATAATGTACCTGCCAATCAACAAATGTTTGCTGAGCGTTTATTATGGGCTTAGAACGGTAGCTCGTATCAGGTATTAAGTCAAAGTTGGCACCTGGCGGGTTCTACCAAATTCAGTTCTAGAATGTTGGGGACGCTCCCATTTGAGGCCAGAGGGTAGAATGGAGCAATGGGCCCCTTTAGACTCAGACGTTCTTTCTCCGCACATCTCAGATGTCATCTAAAATAGGATTTTAATCCTGATTTCGGGGAGCGGGACAAAGGGGAGGAGAGAGAGTGTGTTATCTGTTTTGGGAAGATTTCAAGGCTCTGTTGTCTTGGAGGTAATCCCTGTTCATCCCCAGACTGGAGTAGATTTCTCTCTCTGGACACTGTAGGATTCTGGTTGAGCTCTCGCTTTGGGTCCCATTTGATCCCGGTGTTGTTATTTCCTAGCTGTGCAACAGGAGGTAAAGTCACTTCAGCTCTGTGTAACTCAAGTTCTTTATACACTGGAGATAATTTTAGTTAACTTCTCGCAGAGTTTGGTGAGGTTTAAATGAGACTAAGCTAGTTATCGTGTTTTCCGGGTGTTAGGAGCGAACATTAAGTTAGTGCCCCTGTAACCCCAGAGATTGGTAGTTACAGAGAATGATGACGCTGATAAAGATTTCTGCCTCTGTCTGTCTGGTTACTTCCATTCCAGGAACAGAAGGGGCAGTGGGGGAAGGGCCAGGGCTCTGCCCCAGCACGGAAGCCCCGCCCTCATTGCCGGCGCCTTTCTACTGCGCATGCGTTACGCAGGCGGGTGTTGTGTTTTGACGCGCCGGGGGCTGCGGGGTGGGCTTTGCTCCTACCGCCGCCCTCAAGCTGCCATTGGTGATGAGCGCTTTACGTCACAGGGGTCGCAGCAGCCGCCGGGGTCTCCGCTGTCTCGCGAGGAGGGTGAAGCGCCCCCGCCTGCTCCCGCTCCTGAGGGCCGGCGGAGAAGTCGCCGGGTACGCCTTCGCGGATCCTGCAGTCACCGACCTAGCTTTCTCGGCCGCCGGGAGCTTGCCACGAGCGCCCCAGCTCGGCCTGCGCCAGCATCCTGCGAGGTGAGTGAGATCGGGAACAATGGGGTGCGGGGGTCGGAAGGGCTGGGCCAGCTGGAGCTCCCGTCTGGAGCGAGGCCCAGGGACGAGAGAGCTGAGAGGCCAGGCCGTCCGAGCCTTGGCGAGGCAGGGGACCGGGCGGGCGGCACCTGCGGCACACCTGTGGATTTGTTCCGGTGGGTGGGGGAAGGGCTGCGTTTCCAAGAAGCGCTCCCGAGAGGCGCGAGCATAGCCGTGTACTGGAAAGAGCTTGGTCTCAGGGGGAAAAAGCCAATACAAAACAAACGTTCGAGTCTGAATCGTGGCATCTCCACTGTCAGGCGTGACCTTGAATGGGTCCTCAGACCTCTCTGATCTTGTCTGTAAAATGGGACTAACAATATTTTAGTTCGTTGTGATTTTGTAATGCACGTGGCGCTTGTCTTAGATCCTGGCTGGTGGCAGTTCTCAAGCAGTGGAAGCGATTGTCACTGTGACTGTGGAGTTGTCTGCACAGTGTTACACATTGTGGACTTACTCCACATCGAGTGACTTATTCATCCATCGAGTCAGTGCAGCTTTCCTCGTGGGCTGCAGATTCCTAGATTAGAAGGGAGTACTACTGACATGAGGCAAATAGTGATTTAAGAGGAAAAATGAATCGGATTTGGTAGGTAATTTTCAAGGTTAAAATAAATTAAGGGAAGGGGCTATCCATTAAGTTAATAGTGGTGAGGATTGGGGGTTTTTATTAGTCAGTAACATGCAAAGCTATGCAGTCAGCTAAAACAATCTTGCTTGTCTAGAATGAGTGTCTTTAGAGTAGAATGGTTCCCAAGCTTTTTTTTTTTTTTTTTAATGCTGGAATTGAAATTAAACTTTATAGGATCTGGTCAATAGATCCTATGACTTTCATATGATCTTTGGAATTGATTAAGTTGCTGTTAAGAGAGGTAGTGATTTCTTTAAGATCACAAGAGGCAGAACCCAGATTATTTTTAATACTTTTCTAGTTTATCTATTTGTGAACCCTTTTTGTTACTCTGCCTATATATATTAAATACAATAATTATATTAAGTATGAAGATTAGTTGTTATAGATTGTTATCTTTCTAGGCCTTTATAATCAAGCAGGTATGCATGATGAAAACAAACAACTATTTTCACATAACATGGGGAAACAATATTCCATTCTTACTGCTCAGCAAGCAGTATACTCAGTGTTTATGTGGAATATCTTTCTTCACATGACCACCTTTTCAGGTGGGTACTATTACTTAACCCATTTTGAAATTGAGAAAATTTAAGGTTTTGAGAAATTAAATAACTTTCTCTAGATCACACAGCTGTTTTGTGGTTTGATTCTCAGCCTTGGCTCTGCATTAGAATTAACATCACTCCTCCAGATGTAATCAGCTGGTGATTTAATTTTCTATTCAGTCATTTAAGAAATGCCATAGAATATGACTTTTATAAGAAGTCTGGCTTTATAAAATATATAATTCTTTAGAATATTTTTACTTCGTTTATATCACTGTGTGGTTTCTATGTCTAGTCAGTCTATGGTCTTATTTAGACTTCAGCCTCCTGATTCTTTATCCTCACTCCAATTTGTTTTTCCGTAGATATGTTTGCTTATTGATTATCTGAAATAACCCGAAAATATGGCACGAAGGGTTCTTATCCTTGTTAAAGCCAACAGATTTGAAGATTTGGGGAAGGGAAGGTTTGGCTTAATCAGTTTGTCCTAAAGATGATAAATTTTAGAATTTTGGTGGCAGTTAAGGAAATGGGATCAGAAGAACTAATGAATCTTCTCCCCTATGGGGAAATGAATTTGAAGTCCTAATTCCTAGAGTGCTAAGGTAGAGAAACCTTTATCACAAACTTCTAGAACCTGAAGCACTGAATTTACCATGAGGTCCACCTTTGCTACCTAAACTCAGAACCCTGTCTACAAACCTACAAATCTTAATCTGTCTCTTGCCATCCTGTTTTATGCCATAATTTATTTTTTACACAGCTTCGTTAAGATATAATTTATATTCCATGTAGTTCACCTATTATATATAATCCAGTGGTTTTAGTGTATTTACAGAGTGCAACTATGATCGAATTGAACATTTTCATCATTCTAGAAAGAAACTTGTAATCCTTCCCACTCCCTCCAGCGACCATTAATCTGCTTCCCGTCTACATTTGCTTATTCTGGACCTTTCATGAACATGGTATCATACAATATGTGGTCCTCTGTGATGGATTTTTTTTTCATTTAGCATAATGAAAAGGTTTATTCATGTTGTAGCATGTATCAGTACTTCCTTTTTATTGCCAAATATTCTGTTGTATGGATATACCCCATTTTCTTTTTCCTCTCCAGCTGATAGGCATTTGGGTTATTTTTACTTTTGACCTTTTAGGACAAATGCTACTATGAATATTCACTTACTGAGTTTTTGTGTGGAGATATGTTTTTAATTTCTCTTAAATAGGTATTGGATTGCTGGGTCATATGATAATTCTGCTTCATTTGTATCTTAGCAAATATTTTAATTTCAGTACTGTTGAGTGATGATTTTGAAGGAGCAGATCCCTGATTTGATGATTTACATTTGTTTCCATATTTGGTATTTTGGATGAATACCATTCTTTGCAGCTAAAGATATTCCTGTGTAGAAATACAAAACAGAACTCTATTAGTTCTTTGTACTTATTATGGATGGCATTACTGGACATTTTTTAGACTTGTGCTGTCAAAGTGATTAACAGGCTTATAAAACTGAGGAGGGAATACTAAGATATCATTTTTTTAAAATCATACATAGTTTAGATTTTGTTTTATTTGAACTTCAAGTTTACTACCTCATTTCTTTTAATAAATTTATTCTGGGTTGTAATTTTTCTGTGAACTGAAAATGGTTATTGAACACTAAAATTCTTTATTCCAAAGACATAAATTAGGATAAAATGTATTAGCTCAAAATTTACCAGTCTTTTTAAAGTCTAATTATCCCTTTATTATATATAGAAGGGGAAGACTAAAGTCCAGAGTTAGTGTGGTCTTCAATCCAGATCTTCTGATAACCTCTCCAGTTCTCTTTCCACTTTTCACACCTTCTGCTAACATATGCATACTATCTCTTATCCTACAGTTTTTCGTTTTTAGGGTTTTTATTATTTTTTTCCCTGAGTAGGAGAATGAAAAATATTAGAACTAGGGGAAACTATCGAGAAATTTATGCAAATTAAGGTTGCAGAATTTAAATATATTGACAGAAAAGCAATTGGTATTATATATTTATAATTCTATTCTCTTTAAGGACAAAGGTGTTTTTTACATTTCTACTCTAGAGAATATAAGACTATAAATATTTGAATGCCTTAAAAAAACTTGTTTAACTTTAATTGACTACCTATTAAGTTATGGCTCTGATAAGATGCCCTAGATGAGCAAGTTTAATTTGAAATCTATGATGAAATAACTTATATTTTACAATCTCAAGTTTTTTGTCGTGGGTTTATTTTTGTTAGAACTTGGAATGGCCAATGAATTTAGAAAATTACAGTTATATTATTTGACTAACTTGATAGAGATTGACTAATGATAGGACTTCTGTGATAGAGGAGGTAGAGAAAGATGAATAATAGGCCTAGGAAAACATAAAGGAAGAAACCACATAATGATTAGTGTAGAAAGCAGCTAAGGAAGGATTTTATACAATGACAAGGCCAAAATGTAACACAAACTAGATTTTAGCGCTGACGAATTCATGTTTTGTTATGGGCCAATATAAACTGATAAATTCAAAGGAAACAAAACTAATCTCTTAAGATTCTTGTGATCCTGTGGGAAAAGATAATAAGGGGAGGGGGCCGAAAGCATGATTCAGGATACTTTGGGCTGACTTTGCATTAAATAAAAAGGCTAAGAAAGACTTCTTAAGGGTGCTGAAAGGAATCAGTGATGAACTGAATATAATAATGTAGTAATAATAGTATCATAATACTGACAACAGCAACTAACATTTAATGAGCATTTGCTGAGCCAGGCACTTCGCTTGAGTGCTTTTACATTTAATATTTCATTTAATTTTCACTAAAAATTCTTTTTGTGTGTGAAGGAAGGAATCTTTCACTAAAAACCAGAGTTGGTTTAAACAAGTGAACTTTCTGGTACGCAGATTATCTCACTAACATTTTTGAAAATTATAATTGACCTACAATATATTAGTTGAGGTGTACAACATAGTGATTCGACATTTATGTACCTACTATGTGACCACTATGATAAGTCAAGTAACCACCTGTCAACAAAGTTATTGCTAACACTTATTTTTAAAGGTCCATATACAATACTTACCATAAATAAAACAAATCAGTAATCTGTGTTGTCTTGAGGTACATGTGTGAAAGATATAAAACTGTAGATAGAAATAACACCACCTAAGAACAGATGTTTTTGTTTTTTGTTTCCTAGAGAGGCATAGAAGGAGAAGACAAGGGATGTTTTTAAAAATCTGGAATAACCTTGAAGAAAATGTTAGTTGCTAAATCCAAGTGATAGATACATGGGTACTTTGGTATATTTTCTTGGTATATATTTTTTTAGTTTTTTGTATATACCAAATATTTCTCAATCAAATCAGTTTTAAAAGAATAATAGAATGTTATATAATATTTGAGAACTTGCTAGGTACCAGGCACCTTTTCTAAGGGTACCTTGTTCACAAGCCCTGTGAGGCAGTGATCTACAGATGAAATTGAAGCACAGACAATAGTAACTGGTACACAATCACACTGCTAGTAAGGAATCAGAATCCAAACCCAGGAAATCTGACTTGAGAGCTTGTGTTTATTTATTATATTACTATGCTACACTGCCCTTCTTATTACAAAGATATTGAACTATTCAACTATTTTCACCAAAGTATGTTTCAGTCATTTGAGGTTTTTTTTTTCAGGTTTAGTCATTTCTTTTATCAGGTTACTGATGTAATTTTTTCCCTTTTACAGATAATGGCATCAGCTGCTAAGGAATTTAAAATGGACAACTTTTCACCTAAAGCGGGCACTAGCAAATTGCAACAGACAGTACCAGCTGATGCATCTCCTGATTCTAAGTGTCCTATATGCTTGGATAGATTTGATAATGTGTCTTACTTAGACCGCTGTTTACATAAGTTCTGTTTTCGCTGTGTACAGGAGTGGTCTAAAAACAAAGCTGAATGTCCACTATGTAAACAGCCCTTTGATTCTATCTTCCATTCTGTGAGGGCAGAAGATGACTTCAAGGAGTACGTCCTAAGGCCTTCATATAATGGTTCTTTTGCCACTGCTGATGTTCGACGATTCCGGTATCGTACAACTATGACCAGAGACCAAAGTGCTTCTGTTTATTCACCCAGTAGTACCATGAATAGAAGAACAACAACTCCACCAGATAGTGGAGTACTCTTTGAAGGATTAGGCATTTCAACAAGACCTAGAGATGGTGAAATTCCTCAATTTATGAGACAGATTCCAAGGAGACCAACTACTGCTGATGAAAGATCTTTGCGGAAAATTCAAGAACAGGATATTATTAATTTTAGGCGAACTCTCTATCGTGCTGGTGCTCGCGTTAGAAACATTGAAGATGGTGGTCGCTATAGGGATATCTCAGCTGAATTTTTCCGTAGAAATCCAGCTTGTCTTCACAGATTAGTCCCTTGGTTAAAACGTGAACTTACAGTTCTTTTTGGAACTCATGGATCTTTAGTGAATATAGTGCAGCACATCATCATGAGTAATGTTACTCGCTATGACTTGGAGAGTCAGGCATTTGTGTCTGATTTAAGGCCATTTTTACTTAATAGGACTGAGCATTTTATACATGAATTTATCAGTTTTGCTCGATCTCCTTTTAACATGGCAGCCTTTGACCAGCATGCTAATTATGATTGCCCTGCTCCTTCCTATGAAGAAGGTAGCCATTCTGATTCTTCAGTCATAACAATATCTCCAGATGAAGCTGAGACCCAAGAGCTAGATATTAATGTAGCCACTGTTAGTCAGGCACCATGGGATGATGAAACTCCAGGGCCATCTTACTCAAGCTCAGAGCAAGTACATGCTGCCATGTCTTCCCTTCTAAATACTTCTGACAGTTCAGATGAAGAAATTGTAACAGGAAGAGCCACGTCTCAGATACAAGGAGTACAAACCAATGAGGACCTAAATAATGACAGTGATTCTTCTTCAGATAATTGTATCATTGTTGGGTTTGTTAAACCACTAGCTGAGAGGACCCCAGAACTTGTTGAACTATCCTCCGATTCTGAGGAGTTAGGCTCTTATGAGAAAATGGAAACAGTGAAGACACAAGAACAAGAGCAGTCCTATAGTTCTGGTGATAGCGATGTGAGTAGATGTTCATCTCCACGCTCCATTCTTGGAAAGGATGAGCACATCAATAAAGATCATTGTGATTCTGGTACAAGAATCAAATCAAAGAAGGAAGAGAAACGGTCTACTTCATTGTCCTCTCCCAGAGACCTGAGCTCATCTATCAGAGGAGACAGAGTGTACTCCCCATATAACCATAGACACAGAAGGAGGGGAAGATCAAGAAGTTCAGATTCACGTTCCCAGAGTAGAAGTGGGCATGATCAGAAGAATCGTAGAAAGCATCATGGGAAAAAAAGAATGAAAAGAAAACGATCCAGAAGCAGGGAAAGTAGCAGACCTAGAGGTAGGAGAGACAAAAAAAGATCAAGAACTAGAGATAGTAGTTGGTCAAGGAGAAGCCAAACCCTGTCTTTAAGTAGTGAAAGCACAAGCAGATCAAGATCTCATAGCAATGATCATGGTAAAAGAAGATCACGGAGCAGAACTAGAGATCGTTATTATTTAAGAAATAATTATGGAAGCAGATATAAGTGGGAGTATACTTACTATAGTAGAAACAAGGATAGAGATGGCTACGAATCATCTTTCAAGAGGAGAACTCTGTCTAGAGCTCATTATTCCAGACAATCTTCAAGTCCAGAATTTAGAATTCAATCTTTTTCTGAAAGAACAAATGCCAGAAAAAAAAACAGTCACAGTGAAAGGAAGTATTACTACTATGAAAGGCACAGATCAAGGAGTCTATCTAGTAATAGATCAAAGACTGCATCTACAGGCCCTGACCGAGTGAGAAATGAAAAGCCTGGAGGAAAACGAAAGTATAAAACACGGCATTTAGAGGGTACTAACGAAGTGGCTCAACCATCTCATGACTTTGCTTCTAAAATGAAGGAAGGTCATTACCAAAAATCTTCAAAATTGGATGGAAACTACAAAAATGAAAGTGACAGCTTTTCAGATAGCCGATCATCAGACAAAGAGACAAAACACAAGAGGAGAAAAAGAAGGACCCGGAGCCTGAGTGTAGAGATTGTTTATGAAGGGAAAGCTACTGATACAACTAGACATCATAAAAAGAAAAAGAAGAAACATAAGAAGAAGCATAAGAAACACCATGGAGATAATGGTTCACGTTCCCCAGTTGTAATTACCATTGACAGTGATAGTGATAAGGATTCTGAAGTAAAGGAGGATGCAGAATGTGACAATAGTGGTCCTCAAGACCCTCTACAAAGTGAGTTTTTGGCTCCTTTGGAAACATATGAAACTGAAGATATAGTTACAATAGAAGATGAATTCGGTATCCTGGACAAAGAATGTGATATTACCACACTAAATAACAACTTAATTAATGCCAACAAAACTGTAGATAATATTCCACTCCAGGCAGCTTCAGTTGAACAGACTCTTGATGTAAGAGAAGAGAGCATCTTTGCCTCCGATTTGGAGACCCAGCCCAGTAATGTCTGTATTCATATTGAGCCATCAAGGCAATTGCCATCTCCACGGACATCATTAACGTCAGTATCTCTTGGTAGAGGCCATGATATGTCTTAGAACTGCCAAAGCATCTTACTGAGAGTTTTGATGGTATGAAAAGAAAAACAAAAGGAACAGTGTCATCTACCGCAGTCTATTTAAAGATGACTTTTGGTGAAAACTCTTTTCCCCCTTAAAAATATTTTAAGTGATTTTTTTTGTGTGTGTTAAAAATTTGTAAAAATTGTTTGTTGGAAAAGTATGTATGTCCCACCCTCAGAGATAACGCACTTTTAAGTGAAAAAATGATATTGCTAGTGGTTTATTTAAAACTTGGGATCCTTTTTAAATAAAAAATTATAAATTTTAGAAGTTATTTCATAAAGCCATATGGTATTGACATATTTTTAAAGTAGTCAATGAGTATTTTTGAATTTTTTTTTTTGAAAGTTATTCTGGAAATGTGTTATAAGTTAGGAGAATCCCTTTGGACAGTCTTTATTTTTCTTCTTAAAAATTTGTATGATTCAAAACCATTTCTTCAGGTTAAATTGAGGCATTTTAATCTGCACAGTTTATCTTCTACCAAAAGAAAAGTTTAAATATTTCCTTTATATACTTGTTTATCTGGATTGCCAGTAAAACAAATGTATATTCAACAAAAGAAAAAATAAAACAGTAACACTTTAAAACAAGAATCCAGAAATTTTCCTATGCAATATTGATATGTTTTTTAAGTAAAATTATTTTAGTGAGAATATGGCTATATTTTGTCATAAACTGAACTTCAGGTGAGCTGCATTTAACAGTTCTTCAATCTGATTATGAAGAACATATTGTTTGCATTCTGTCTTCAGAAAAAAGCAGTTATGTAGCATTTAGTTTACTAAAAGCAAATGAAAGAACCCTTGCCACACTTCTACATTGGTAGTTTTTTTTACACAAAGTGGCTGTGTTTATGTTTTAACCTGTATAAAAATTGCTCTATATAGCCCAATGTAGGATTGCCAGTGAATAGCAGAACTTGGATTAAATCTAAATTTAGCCTCCAATTTGCGTGTGTGTGTGTGTGTGTGTGTGTGTGTGTGTGTGTGTGTGTTAGTAACTGAATTCTCTGGAGAAGAAAGTATAATTTACTATAAAAGTATACAGTGGGGGTCTAATCTCAGGTGGAAGTGATAGTTGATCTGAAATCCAGAAATCAAGCAGACATTAACTGGGAGTAGAGTTGCTTTTAGCAAAGGAAAAGATGTGCAGAGAGCCACAGGCAGAAGGGAAGCCTAGCATATTCTAAGAAAAGAAAGCAGGATTAGCCAAAGGACAAAGTACAGGGCCAAACTTTGTAGGCTATGTTTAGAGTTTGGTGGTTTTGTTTGTCTGTTTGTTTTTAACCTAAGGGTGGTAGGAAACATTTTAAATGATGAGTCTAAAATTGACATTGACAATTTTTAGTAAGTTCAGACATTGAGAAATTGTGGGAGGACTATTGTTGATCAAGGAATATAATTTGAAATTATGAAATGACTGCAGTTTTTCTTAAGTATTACAAACAATGCTGTTTTATTTCACATTCTGATTTTACATAATGTTTTCAGTTAAACACAATGAAAATCCATCTTACTACATGGCACTATCACATCATCCTCTTAAGTGTTCAAGCCAAAAATTTCCAAGTCTTTGATTTGTCACTGTCCCTCAGCTCCCTTATCCAGTTATCAAATCCTGATCACTAAATAATTTTCTAATATTTCTAATGTGTCTGTCCTATCATCCAGTCTAGGCAGCTCTGATCACCCATACTACCATAAAAGGTCTACCTGCCTCCTATTACTGTACACCGACCCCTTTGCCTCCATCCATTCTTAATTAGCATTTAAAAGATCTTAAACATTTTTATTTTCATTTCATTCCCTTAAAATCCTTTAGTAGCTTGCAGTTATTCTTAAGACATTTATTGAAGCAAACAAAAATCCAGTATAATATGGTTTACAGATCTGCCTCATAGGTTCTCTGGTCCATCTTTAGCGTTTTCCTCATTTATGGTGTGGCCACACTAGCCTGCTTCAAGTCTATGGAGGTGTTGCTTCCTATTCAGAGCCTACTTACATGGCATTTTCTTCTGTTGGAAACTGAATTCCATCCTGGGTAAACTAGGTTTCTGTTAAAGTGTGTCCCTTCTCCCCAGTGTATTCCCTCAATTATTCGTCTTAACCCTGGACTCCTTCAGAGCATGTATCACAAATTGTTATTGATTACTAAATGTTTTACCTCTTGCCTGAAAGTTCTTTAGCCACTGTATGTGTATTGCTATATCCTTTCTCTATATTTCACATAGGAAAAGCTCAGATCACTTGGATGAGTAAGTGCTAGAGATTTTTAAAAATGAGCTAAGACCTGCTTTCTGCTTTCAGGGAACTCTTAGTATAAGTTGTAGCCTAATACTATATTATTTAAACTTGTTCATTTGAGTTCAGTGTCCATGAGACATTTTATCTCAGATTCAATGTTTTTGTGGCTTTGTTTCCTTTGTGTAAAGGAAATGCAACCAAGCATTTCATTGTTCCTCAGAATCACAACAGAAGAATTCATTACTTTTGCTTCCTAGTCTGAGTAGTCAAGTTCAACCTTAGCTCTTGGGGGAGCTAATCTAAGGGCTTCCCTAACCCATCTAATCTGTAATGATGGATGGTGTATACACAGGGACAAAGATCTATGCAAGGTAAGCCGATGACCCACACTTAATTGGGAGTTCCTCTATAATGGGGACTAATTGCAGCCCTCTGCTAGTGTAGGCTGTGGACACAGAGCCAATCCGCAGTGCAGTCCTGGACTTGGACAGTTCTTCAGAAGGTCCTTCAGGTTATGTGCTGGAAACCATGCACAACCCTGATTTGGGTTGTCACCAGCCCCATTGTCCTCACCAATGCAGGAGGGGATGGGAAGTGGAGAGGGGTTTCTCTTCACAAACCAGATTTCATCAGGATTCAGCATAGATCCATTCGTAACTTAAAGCTCAGACGTATTTACAATTGAAATGTTAACATTACCATGGCGATGTAGATGTCACTGCAGTCAGAATTTGTATAGACATGTCCAGTGATTGGCATCTTTAGGAAAATCTACAAGGGAAGCTAAATCATCATAATCATTGTGTATGTAATCTCTTAAATTGTTCAGGAAAAATATAGATGGAGAGAATGATGAATGGCAAAATGTTGGAAATCGGTAAATGAGGGTAAAAATGCAAGAATTCTTTGTACTAGTATTTTTTTTTTAAGTTTAGGAATTTCAGAAAAAGTTAAAAGTGCTTCTGTAGTCCTGCAAATTTACCTGTATGTGGAAGTTCAATCAGTGTGAGTTATCATTTATATTCAAAAGGGAAGAAAAATCACAAAGGCAAACATGTAGTGACTATTAAAGCCACTTTTTCTGTAAGAGTCAAAATCGCTCCATAGACAAGTGTTCTGGTTCCATGTATAAGGTGGGGCCTGTGTAGATGAGGATCTTAGTCTGAGATACATAGTTAAATACACACTACAGTTAAGCTTGTGAGGGAATAAAATAGGAGAGGTTTTTGTTTGTTTGTTTGTTTTAAATTTAGGATGGGAAGGAAAGGAGCTTTTGGGGAAGGAGCCCATGGAACAGGAAAAGTGAAAATAAAGGGAAGAGATAACTATAAAGCAAAGTTCCTTCGGTGGGAGAGGGGACCTATAGTCTCAGGTAAATGAATCAGTAATGGAGAAACAGGTAAGTCTTATTCTAAAATGGCAGAAGGAGGTAATATGCACAAAGACATTGTGGGGAGATGCATTAAGATGTTCATGCTCTAAAGCCTCTCATCTTTGTGAACTAGAAGCAATGTGAGAAAGATGAAGCATGAGTAGGATTGGGTTTGAGCACAAGAGTGGAAAAAATGACCCTTGAGGGGCATGGAGAGAAGGTTAGCTAAGAATTGGTGATGAGTGGTGAGTCCTCCTCTGAGATAAGGGATATTTAAATTTATGGGACACCAAGAATGGTGGTTTTCTGGTAGCATTAGCACTGTGGAAATAGAAGCAGAAACCAATGTTAGACATAGTATGCATTCAGTATTTATACTGTGAATGAATAAATGGATGGCTTTACCTATGGTTGAAGTTCTACTGAATGTGAGTAGTAAAACAAAGGGGCAAGGAAATGAGGGAAATACTGGTCAGTATAGTTGAATTGATGCATTCTGGTATCTATTGTGTAGGAAAGGAAGTGAGGCTATGAGGTGACCATTATAGAAAACAAGATACCCTGAGATTAGTTTTCCAATGTAGTTCAGGTAGGTATATTGGGGGCAGGAGTAAGAAGACTGGAAAATTATTTTAGCACCCCAGTTGAAGGCATGATTGGAAATAACTAAAACAGGTGAGATTGTAGGAGATGATTGGAATTGAGGATAATCTATAAGGCTGAATGTAAGTATCTGCATCTGTGGTCCCCAACCTTTTTGGCACCAAGGACCAGTGCTCTCATGAGAATCTAATGCCTCATAATCTGAGGTGGAGCTGAGGCAGTAATACTCGTACTGGGGAGCGGCTGCAAGTACAAAGCTTCGCTCACCCACTGCTCATCTGCTATGCGGCCCAGTTCCTAACAGGCCATAGACCAGTACCAGTCCATGGCCCTGGGGTTAGAGACCTTGCTTTACATGGAAGACACTGTGGGTGATGGTAGGAGATAGAGTAGAAGAAGAAAATGTTAGTTGTGTCACAGATATTATATCTTGTCCTTTATTACTTATGTTCGGCCACAGCAGCTAGCATATGCACAGAGAAGAGAAATAAAACTTGCTAAATAATTATTTCCTCATTAAGTACAGTGAAATCAGCTGTTAACAGTGTCATGAGAGTCAGTAATCTATCTTACTTTACCTGCAAGAATACTGAGAGAGGTGAACCACTGGATCTGTGCCTGAAAAAAGAGGCAAGGAAAATGCCATTCAACTTAGGCCAAGGTCTGAAATTAAGTTTAAATTCATTCCATTAGAAGGTGCAACCGTGATGTTTGTCAGAACATTAGATGATATACTTTTCTATAAACACGAGGGGGCATCTGATATTTGCCAGGAGTAGGCTGGTTTCTGCTTCCCTGCGTGACCATCTGCACTTTAATGAGTAGTCAGTTTTCTCCTAAGCAAAGAGGATCTTTGCCTTTCTATCTAAAATTCCTGTATTCATCAAACACTGAGTACACATGATCTAAGACTGCTAAATGATAGAGGTATAAGGATGAAAGTACAGAACCAGCAGGCATTTTAAAGAAGGCAGGAATGTGTCAGAAACAATTAGCACTAATGTAGAAGAAAATTTGGACTGGGAAAAGCCTCAGTAAAAAGACTTTTTAAGGAACTCATTGCTCAAACCAGAAATCATAAGGGCCTGTGGAAAGAACAGTGATAATAGGGATCCAGAGGAGACTGGATTTAACAGATTCCTGAGGTAGGCTAGCCCAAGATTGGGACACCATTTAGATGAGGATGGGCTGTGAGGGAGAGGGAGAAGTCTGGTATGACCAGACTTTTTTTCTCCCCATGTGAGAGTTGTTACATGGTGATAATATTCAAGGTTGGAATACAGAAATAAGGATGGTTGGAGGAGGAAAATGAATTCAGTTTGAGACTGAGCTGCTTAGAGCTGCACTGTCCATTATAGTAGCTACTAGCCACATGTGGATATTGAGCACTAGAAATGTGGCTAGTAAAACGGGAATTAATTAAAATTAATTTTTTTTAGAATACAGGACTAAGAAGTATGATCTTTGACCCTCCTCTATCAACCACCCTCCTTCTCCACACTTTAATTCATGCCCAGCTATGATTTTCTGGATTATGTTTAAATCACTCCCTTGCAATACCCTCTAACTCTCTTGCCCTTCTTTCTCTCCTTGTTCACCTAGTTTAGGGGTCAGCAGCCTTTTCTTATAAAGAGCCAGATAGTAAATAGTTTAGGATTTATGGGCCATATGCAGTCTGTCATATAGTTTTTTTTTTTCTACAACACTTTAAAAATGTTAAAACAATTTTTAGCTTGTTACTAAAACAAGCCATGTGCCAGATTTATCCTGCAAGCAAGAGTTTGCTATCTGATTACCTAGCAAGGCCTCAGTCTGGATGAAACTAACTCTTCAATTGTGCCTACACATATGCTGCTAAGTGTTTTTGAAGGAAATCAACAACTGTATATTGGTGTCACCATAAAAACAAGGTCACCAGCCTCAACTTCATCAGAAACATGTTAGTGGACAAGTTTCCTTAGTATTCTTGCTCATTGGTATAGTGGCTATTTCACATACCTTTTCCTCCTCAAACTTCCCACTTCTCCCTACCACACACTTTTATGTTGGCGGGGCAGTTCTGGTCAGTACTAAGGTCACAAATACAAACCCTGCCTGCTTACCAAAAACAATACTTCTAGCACATTATTAGAGACACTGCCTGCTCAGTTGGTCTTGACGGCCTTTCTTGTGTGTCTTCAGTCAACTTGGGTGAGTCTGCTGACCTAGGATGGCCTCAGCTGGAATTACTGGACTCTCTCTATGTGGCTGCTCATCTTCCAACATGTTAGCCTGGACTTTGTTTATATGGTGGTCAAAGGAGTCTGAGAGAGAGCAGAAGTGTGCAAAGTCTCTTGACGCCTGGGCTCAGAACTGATACATTGTTATTTCCATATTCTGTTGCCTATAGCCAAATCATAAGGCCAGGCAGATTCAAAGGGAGGGAAAGACACTCCACTGTTGATGGGAAGAGCTGCAAAGTTCCATTATAAAAGGTAAATATTGTGAAAAGTGAAGAATCGTAATTTTTGCAATTAATGTACCACAATGTCTAACTTCTCTCCACTCAGTAGATGGCTCCCTCTTCCTCTATGCCTTCAGTTCTTAAGCTTTCACATGCATCAGAATCATCTGGAGGGTTTGTTAAAATAAAGATTCCTGAGCCCCACCCATACAGTTTCTGTTTCAGACGGTCTGGAATGCCAAGAATGTGCTTTTCTAACAAGTTTCTGGATGGATCTGATGCTGCTGTCCTGCAAACCATAGTTTGAGAACCACTGTTCTAGGCTTATCCCTTCCTATGTGTTCTGGATTGCACTTACCCTCACTTTAATAACAAATAACAAAAAATAAAAAATAATTTTCAGTTATCCTTTTTTACCTTGTTTTTTAGTGCCTTTGCTACTCAGAGTGAGGTTTGTGGACCAGCAACACCAGTGTCACCTGGGCGCTTGTTAAGAATGCAGAGTCTCAGATTTACTGGATTAGAATCTACACTTTAACAAGATCCATGGGTGATCTGTATGTACATTAATGTTCAAGAGTACTGCCAGTGGATCGTTTTCATCAGTAAGCAAGTGAGCATGTTCTTAATTTCCTTCTCCAAGCCTGCCCCTCTTGCAGTGTCACATGTTAATAGATGGCACCACCATTTATGCAGCTGCTCAGGTTAAACAAGTTGGAGTTCTCCTTAACTTCCCTCCTACATATCTAACATCCAATTCATCAGCAAATTGTATGGGATTTTAGGATTACATATACTATAACTTACCACTTCCCCTGCTTTGAGCCATGATGCCATCATTTCTTACTTGGTGCTATAGCTTCTTACCTGGTCACTCTGCTTTCACCCTGTCCTCCTGCAGTTTGTTGTCCTCTAATCATCCACAGTAATCTTTTAAAAACGAGATCATGTTATTTCTCCTTTCAAAATCCTACAGTGGTTCCCCATCATATTTAGGGTCAAAACCAAATCCTTACCTTGGTCTGTCAGGCCTTAAACGTGAACTGCTGTGGCCACTGTCTCCTTTTCTCTTTCCCCAGCCCACTCCACTCTAGCTACCTTGCTCACCTCTTCTTTTACAGACTCAGTTCACTCCTGCCTTTGGGCCTTGGCACTTTCTATTCCTTTTGGGTATAATGCTCTTCACCCAAATGACTTTTACTTCATTTAGTTCTTCCCTGATTAACTCATCTAATATAAGCAGCCCCCATTATTCTTTATCCCCTTATCATGCTTTATTTCTCTGCACTCCACTTACTACCTAATATTTTACTTTCTTTGTCTGTCTCCCGCACTAGAATGTAATAAGCTCTAAACCTGTCTTCTCTATTTCATGTTTGCAGTTGCTCAAACCAGATACCTGGAATGTAGCCTTATTTTTTTCTCTTCCTTTCCACTGCATTTCACTCAGTCCTATCTCTAAAATATATCTCAAGTAATTCTTATACACTCCACTGCCACTGTCCATATCTATACTGCATCATCTCTTACTTGAGTCACCTATCAACTGATCTGCTTGTTCCGCATAAGAAGCAGAGAGATCTTTTTAAAAATTTGACCAGATTATGTTACTCCTTGCTTAAAATCCTCCAGTGTGTTCCTTCCCACTGCATTCCATTCCTTGCCTTATAAGGCCCTGTTTACCTGTTCAGCTACACTACATACCATTTATCCCCTTGTTCATGAAGTTTCATTTACAACTGTTTTTCACCCTTCCTTTTTTACCCATATGTATATTCTGTCCCCCTGCATGGAATCCCCCTTTCCCTACTTTTTTTGAATAGTTGATTCTTTCTCATTCTTAAGGATTCAGCTGAAATGTTACCTACTCAGAAAGATATTCCCTTACCACTATATTAAAAGTTTTTTCCAGTCTCCATTATTTTCTCTTATAACTCCATTTACTTTCTTTGTATCACTTCATATTTGATAATTACTTATTATTTGCATTTTTACATCTTTATTGTCTGTCTTCTTCCTCAAGAGACTCTAAGCTTATGAGGGAGACTCTTTTTCACTTATTTCAATATACCCAGTACTTTTCACAATATCCAACATATAGCAGATACTCTGTAAATGTATTGAGTAAATTAATGCCCAAGTAAGGAGAGGGTCTAAGAGTGAGTTCTTTCTTCTTGTCATTCTGTGACACTCCCCTTCTTCTCTGGCCTTGGTAAAATTTTACCTACAAATTTGCCAAATGATTCCATTTCTGGGATTTCATTTCTCTCAGATTCAGTCTACACTATAACTGCTGATGTGTAATAAGTGCATTGTTATTCAAGGCTATGTTATGTCCCATTGTTAGCAAAAAAGGAGGCATGTGTTTATCCTTTTAAAGAAATTTTGGATCTGATTTCTTTTTCTCAGTTAAAAATCCAAAACCAAGTAGTGGCAGAATAGCTTGTATGATAGATAAAAATGGACAAGACATGAAGAACAAGTACTTGAAGGCACTGGAGAAAAATCAAAAGGCAAAAACTGGAGGGACTTATACCATCGAAAGATGGAAACCATACTACATTCATTTCATGCAATAAATGCATGAAATTTCATGTAATAAAACTGCATTATTTGGCTTTTCCCCAGTCCACATGGAAGTTAGAATACAAGCCGTAGTCATTGAATTAGAAGGTAAACCCTGGGGCTGCCAGAGTAATGATATTGAGGGGAAAATTTCAGAAAGAAAGGGAACACAAAGGGAAAGCCCTAAAATTCGTATATAACTTTCACTCAAATCCTAGCTAACCTTGAAATGCAAACATGCAGGGGAGACTCCAAGGAGCCCAGGTAAGCAATAGCCTGAGGGCTGAAAGAGCTCAACATCTCAGCTGCCACCACAGGGAATACAGAATTTGGAGTCTGAGTCTCACCAACTTAGAAGGGCAGGGAAACATATAGGGCTTTTCATTGAAACCCCTAAAGGGTAACACCTTGCAAAAGACTATGACCCAGGACTCAGGGATTCACTTTGCACTGATGGGACAGCTTAAACAGACCCTCCACTATGTAAAACAAAGCCTCTATAAATTCAGAACGAGTAGCTGTTAGCATGCTAGAACAAAAAACAACACTCCCCAGAGTAAAATAATAGAACCCAGAGATTCTAAAACATGTCTATAATGTCTATTATAAAATAAAAAATTACTAGACATGTGAAAGTACCTATAGTAAAGAGAAAAAGCAGTTACAAAAACATACTATGAGATAATCCACATGATGAAATTAGCAGACAAAGACTTTAAAGACCCTATTAGAAATATGTACATGAACTTAAAAGATAGTTACAATGAATGAACAGATAGAGGTTCTCAACTGATAAATGGAAAGTAGAAAAAAAAGGAACCAATGGAAATCTCAGAATTTTTAAAAATGATATTTTAAGTGAAAAATTCACTGGAAGCCTTAATATATTGGAGAAGCCAGATGGAAAATGACATCAGATAGAAACCAGTATTTACAGATAGGAATGAATATCACCAGAAATGCTAAATAAATGGGAAAATAGAAAAGACTATAATTTTCTTGTTTTGTTTAAAAGACAACTAACTGATTACAACAAGCTTATAACATTGTATTATGTGGTTTATAACATATAGAGAAGTAAAAATTATGACAATAACACAAAGGATGGGCTGGGGTAGATGCAATGATGTGGTTGCAAGGATTTTATATTTTACCTGATGTGGTATAATATTCTAAGTAGACTGACATAAGGATGAGGGAGAGAGGCTAAAAGACTACAGTCACGTGCTGCATAAAGACGTTTCAGTTCATGATGGACTGCATATAAGACAGGTCCCATAAAATGGTAATGGAGCTGAAAAACTCATATCGCTTAGGGATGTCATAGTAGTTGTAACATTATAGCACAATGCATTACTCGGTTGTTTGTGGTGATACTGGCATAAACAGACCTAGCACACTGCCAGTCATATAAAAGTATAGCATATATAATCATGTACAGTACATAATACTTGAAAATAAATAACCGTGTTACTTGTATATGTATTTACTACACTATATTTTTTATTGTTATTTTATGGTGTATTCTTTCTACTTATAACAAAAAGCAAAAAGTTTGCTGTAAAACAGTATGCTCTGTTACACCAGTAGTAACCTCATACAACTCATGTTTACTGTGTTTCTTGATTGCATCTTTTTCTCTTGGGCTTGATTTACTTTCATGCTGTTTTGTACAATGACATGCCATACAGGCTTATAGCCTAGGAGCAATAGGCTATACCATATAGCCACAGTATATAGTAGGCTATACCATTTAAGATCATGTAAATGTACTCTGTGATGTTCGCACAATGATAGAATTGCCTAAGGAGGCATTTCTCAGAGTTTGTCCCCATCATTTTAAGTGGCATATGACTATACAGAGAACTATAGCTAAAAGAGATAAAAGTAAAAATGTGTTTGATTGTCCCAAATTGAAGGAATATAAGAGCAGAGGAACAAAATTGGATGCAACAAACAGCAAGATTGCAGTTTCAGTTGGATTTACCGCTCCAACTGAAAGGCAGAGATTGTCAGATTGGATTTAAAAAAGAGGAAGACCCAACTATAATCTGTATACTAGAGATGTGCTTTAAATATTAACAGAGAGGTTGAAAGCAATAGGATGGAAAAAGAAATACCATGCACAGTAAGCATAAGAAAGCTGTTATGTATATAAGAATACCACATGAAGTAGATTTTGATATAACAAATATTAACAAAGACAAAAGAGACATTTTATAATGATAAAACACATAATTTATCAGGAAAATATAACCTTAAATGTGTACACATCTAATCACAGAGCTATAAAATTTATGATGCAAAACTGATAGAACAAAAGGGACAAATGGACAAATTGATAATCATAGTTGGAGATTTTAACACCCCCTCTCAGTACTTGACAGAACAAGTAGACAGAAAATTAGTAAGGATATAGGAGACTTGAATCACACTATAACTCAACCTGACTAATGGACATTTATAGAACATTACACCCGAGAACTGCAGAATACAGTCTTAAGTATATCTGGAATGTACATCAAGATAGTCTATATGCTGGGCCATAAAAAAGTTTCAATAAATTTTAAAAGGTTGAAGTCTTATAACATATGAAACTGGTCATAACATTAAAATTGGAAGTCAATAACCCTAAAATGTTTAAGAAATTCCCAATATTTGAAAAATAAACAGCACACTTCTAAATAACTCACAGGTCAAAGAAGAAATCACAGGGATATTAGAAACTAAAATGGAAAGACACTGAAACTAATATATCAAAATTGAGGGAATGTTAGAACTTCTCAGCTGAGAGGGAAATTTATAGCCTTAAACGCTTATATTGGAAAAGAAAATGTACAAAATCAGTGATCTAAATGTCTACCTTAAACTAGTAAAAGAAGAGCAAATTAAACTCAAAGGAAGTAGGAGAAAAGACTAATGATTAGAGTGGAAATCAGTTAAATAGAAAATAGAATAACAATTTTTAAAAACTAAGGCTAAAGTTGGTTTTTTGAAAAGATAATTAAAACTGGTAAATTCCTGACAAGACTGATTTTTTTTTAAAAGGTAAAGAATAATAAGGAAATTCATGAAATAATAAGGAATTCATGAAAACTTTATGCCAATAAATTTAAAAAGAGGAAATGGCCAAATTCCTTGAAAAGCACAACTTATCAAAACTGACGAGATAAAATAAAAAATTAGAATAGCCTTATATCTAGTAAAGAAATTGAATTGTTACAAAGAATCTTCAAAGAAACCTTCAAATGATTTCATTAGTGGATTCTATTAAATATTTAAGGAAGAAATGATACCAGTCTTACATAAACTCTTGTTTTAAGGGCCATCATAACCCTGACATTAGAAGAAAAAAAACTTACAGACCAAATTCTCTTATGAACATAGATATAAAAATATTAGCAAATCAAATCCAGAAAAACAGGATGCTACATCATGACCAAATGGGATTTATCCCAGGAATTCTAGGTTGGTTTAATACTCAAAATCAATCAATGAAAATTCAGTATGTTAACAACATATGATCACCTCACTAGATGCAGAAAAAAACATTTAAAAAATTCAGTACCCATTCATGATGACTCTGAGTAAACCAGTAATAAAAGAGAAGATCAATCTAATTAAAGGCATCTAAGAAAAACCTACAGCCAATATTGTAATGAAAGTGAAACAGGGATCATTTCCCCACTGAGATTAGTAATAATGTAAGGGTGCCAACTCTTATTCAGCATTTAATTGGAGGTCATAGGTGGTGCAATAATAAAGCAAAATAAAAGTCATAAAGATTGGAAAGGAAGAAGTGAAAATCGTTTTCACAAATGGCATGGTTGTTTACCTAGCAAACTTTAAGAAATCTGCGGAACAATTACTGGACCTATTAAGTGAACTTAGCATTGTTTTATAAAACAAAGTCGAGAAACAAAAAACAGTTGTATTTCTGTATACTACCAACAAATTTGAAAATGAAACTTTAAAAACAATTCCATTTAGAGTAGCATCAAAGAACATGAAATAGTTAAGATAAATTTAACAGATACATGTAAGACCTATACTCGTAAAACTATAAAATACTGCAGAGAGAAATTAAAGACAAATAAATGAAAAACTAAAGAGGACCTGAATGAATGAATTCATGGATTAGAACTCAATATTGTTAAGATGTCAATTCTCCCCAAATTCATCTATGGGTTCAATGCAGTCCTGATCAAAATCCCAATAAGGATCTGTGTGAGTGTACATGTGTGTAAGAACTGATGAGTTGATTTTTATGTAATAGCAAAATGCAAAGATCCTGAAATAGCAAATACAGTCTTTACAAAATAAGAATAAAGCAGTATCAACAAATAGATAAATGGAACAGATGAGTTAAAAACAGACCTGCACACATACAGTTGATTGATTTTTTTTTGACAAAGATGCCAAGGCTATTCAATGGGAGAAAGAAAAGTTTTCATCAAATGTTGAAACAATTTGTACTGAAACGATTAGAAGTATGGGAGAAAATGAAACCTTAACTCCTATCTCACAGCACAACAAAATTAGAGATGATCATAGACTTAAGTACAAAAGCTAAAAACACAGAGACTCTAAACAAAACACAGAACACCTTCATGACCTTGGAGTAGGCAAAGATTTATTAAAGATTACGCAAAAAGCTGTAAACAAAAGGAAAAAAACTCGATAAATCAGATTTCACCAAAATGAATTTCTTGCTCAAAAGACACCTTTAAGAAAATGAAATGTAAGTCACCGACTGGGAGAAGATATTTGGAATACACATATTTGACAATGGGCTTGAATCCAGAATAAATAAATAAGTTGTAAATCCATAATAGAAAAACCACTCAGTCAGGCAAAAGATCAGAGCAGATACTTCACACGCAAAAAGACATGACTGGCCAATAAGTACATACAGATGTACCCAACATCATTCATTATTTGAGGGATTAAAATTAAAACTACAGTAACAGACCATTTCACACTAACCAGAGTGGCAAACACACTAATTGACCTGCGTGTGTGCTGACTGGATTTGGAGCTCTCTTACACTACCGGTGGGAATGCAAAAGGCCATTTGTGGGTATGGCCGTTTTGGAATAGGGGGCAGTTTCCTATATCATTAAACACACACTTACCCTAGGATCAACACGACCTGGGAAAGTGGTTCCATTGTACACATTTTTCAAAACTCAGAATTGGTACACTTCAAATCTGTGCACTTTATCGAACCTAAACTTTACCGTTATAAAAGCAAAACAAAAAATATATATAAGATAAAATGAAAATCAAAACATCAATTCCCAGGGGTCCTCTTCGGTCCCTCTGGATCAGTGAGCGCTGACAGGTGGGAAAAGCAGGTGGCCGGAGACCAACTAAACCCGAGCGGGGGCGGCGGGGCGGGGCGGCTGTCCCCTGCGGCAGCCCAGCCTCCGCCGCCCAACCCCGCCGCCAGTTGCAGTTTCGATTTTTCCTCGGTAGTTTAGTGTTCTCCGGCAGCTCCGCCTCCCTGTGCTGGAACCATTTTTCG
This sequence comes from Eidolon dupreanum, assembly GCA_028627145.1. Taxonomy (NCBI): domain Eukaryota; kingdom Metazoa; phylum Chordata; class Mammalia; order Chiroptera; family Pteropodidae; genus Eidolon; species Eidolon dupreanum. Next base: position 133,418,405 of record CM053509.1, on the reverse strand, counting down.
GGAAACCCCTGCCGGCTCACAGCGGGCTTTAAAAGGAGAGGAGTGCAGGTAAGGCGGGGAGGCGAGCTGCGAGCATGACGGCCGAGGAGCGGCGGAATCTGCACACTTTCCGGAACTATGTCACGAAGATTCTGGACCCAACCTACATCTTGAGCTACATGGCCCCCTGGTTAAAGGAGGGTGAGTGGTCTCCAGCGGCGCGCGTCCCTTGAGGCAGGAAAACAGAGGTGTTTCCCTTTGCTTTCTCTTTAAATTGGTACCGGTAGCCTGCTGGGAACGTCGGGTTTGCAGCAAGATCTCGACAGCATTTTAGACTAGAGATTGTCAGAGTTTGAGGAGCCCTTGGAAGCCCGGATGGGAAAACTGAGTCTCATCGAGGTAAAATGACTTGCTTAGGGGTGCACATCTATTTAGGTTCAAAGGCTGGAGAAACAAGTCGCTGTTCATTTTATTTGTTTCTGTTAATAATGTCTACTGTGTGTGTTCGGCTTTGTGCTGACATCAGAGAGGTTCAGAAGATACAGGCTCGTCCTTAAAATACTTTACAGCCTAGGGTTTTGGGGGTGGGAGATGGGTGAGGACAGATGCATACAAATGATTACAAAATAATGTCAGAGCTACAAGGCAGTTAACGCTTACTCTGCCGGCCACTTCCAAATAACGAAGCTCGAGAGGAGCAAGACTTGGACCGGATGGCTGTAGGGTTCAATTCAGGTATTTCCATCTAGCTTTTGAGACACATAATGAAGAATAATGGGCCATTTTGTACATTTGTCTTGTAGTGCTTTGTGCTAGAGATGAGCAGACTTTGGGGAGAGAGAAGGAAGATGGTGCCTGGAAAGAGCTGAGATGAGAGAGGGGATCTGGCAATTCCTTTTCAGACTCCAAGTGCCTAAATATCTTTCCTGATGTGAGGCATTTTTTGCAAATTGCACTTAAGCAGGCAGGTAACTTGCCTGCTAACTGCTCTGCAAAACCAAACAGGATGTGGAATGAAGAGTAACAGTACCACCAACAAAAGTGGACTGCCACTTTCTAGTTGTGCTTAGAATGAAGTAACAAAACACTATCCTAAGGACCACAGAGTAACTTTGATCCCTGAAGAATGTAAGGCCCTGCAAGACATCTCTTAGAAATTCTTGGAATGAGTGAAACAAACTGGTGTGAATCCCATTCTTGCATACACTCATGTATTGATTCAATAAACAAGCAACTCGTATGTGTTAGGCATTATGCCAGCATTGGAGATAATTTACACATATTACTACACACATCGTCTAACAGAAAGCAACTTGTTGGGAACCGAGGAATCAGTGGTGAGCACAATAGAAGTGGTCCCTGTCCTGGCAGAGATCGGAATACATATGTGGAGGCAGGTTAACTAAATAAACGATAGATATTAAAGTGTAATAAGTGCTTTGATGGCAAACCATAATGTGCTGTGGATACGCAGAGATAGGATAGTTTTTAATATATGTGTTTTAATTTTATAGTTATAATGCAACCACAATAAAAATACCAAAAGATAGGTTTAAAAAAAAAGCTGAAGAACACTATAATATTGTCTTCTTTTTGAATGTGAAATGTACCATAGAGGTTTTATCTTGAGCCCCTCCCAAAGGCAACTGTTGTCATTTAATTGGTTTATAACTTTCCTGTTCATTTCTTTGTAGTTTATGATGTACACATGTATCATAAATTTTTTGCTTTTTCTCCATCTTTTCCTGTTTTCTGTTAGATTGGGAATGTTTCTCTATCTCCTGGTTTTTTCGTGGCTGCTTCAGAAGCTCTGGATTCTATTGGTTAACCTTAATTGTGACAAGTAATAAAGTATATTCTATCAGTCAGGATTCAGTCAGGGAGCAGAAACACTAAGTAGTGTTATGGCTGGATGTACACATTTCGATTCATCATTTTGGTTTTTTTTGCCTTCATTAGAAAGCAGTGGGAACTTATTCATACTTTCCTTATGCCCATACATTCTCTTGCACGCACGTGCACACACACACACACACACACACGCGCACACACACACCAGTATATTTAAATTACAGTAGCAATATTTTGTATCTTTTTTACTATAATTAATTCTTCCCTCCATGTGTTGGATATTATACACTAGTTGCATCTTGGGAAAGGAGTATTGAAGCTATGTTTCTTCTGGAGAGCTTTCAAGGTCACTGGGATTTTGCAGGGCTTTGCTTAGGTTATCCATGGGGTTTCAAGGTAGACCTAGGTTTGGGCTACAGATTTTTTGCAATATCCCTTTGGAGTAAAAGGCTAACTAACCCTTGTCCTGAAGGGGAACTGGGGGAGCAGTATTCTGAGTATTTATGCATTCCTTCAGTAACATTTTCTGGACACATGCACTTTGAAGCCAGGTACTTTGTTGATGATTAGGATACAAAGATGAATACATGTCCATGGTTACAGTTTAAGGGAGAAGACAGACCCTCAAACAATTAGTGTATACTATGCAGTGTCAGTGCTCTGGTTAGAGACATGCAAAGAGACAGAAAGCATAGAAAGATATCAAGAAATTCTACCTTGGAAAGCTGGAGATAGCATCACATGCTATACATGGATGCACCTTGCAAACAATATGCTAAGAGAAAGAACCCAGTCACAAAACCTGCATATTGTATGATTTCATTTATGTGAAATGTCCAAAATAGACAAATCCTTAGAGACCCAAATAGATTAATGGTCATCTGAGGCTAAGGGGAGGGTAAATGGGGAGTGACTGCTAATGACTAAAAGATTTTTTTACAGTAATGAAAATGTACTAGAATTAGATAGTGGTGATGGTTTCACAACTCGAAAAACCATTGAATTTTTACACTTGAAAGGGTTAATTTTATTGTTGCCAAGACAGAGACCTTGGCAGAGAAGGTAGGCGTTCCTTCCTTTCTTCCAACATGCCTTACTGAGTGTCTGTTATATGTTAGGGCCTCTGGTAATCGCTGAGAATACAGTGGTTAACCAGCCAGAGAAACTGGCTTCTCCCCTGGGATTTACATGCCATTGAAAATGGGGAAAAAATGGAAAATTACCAAATGTCAGTTCATACGAAGGCAACAGTTGGTTACCACCCCAGATATGGAGTTCGTGTACAAAGTCAGTATGACCACCAGCAGGTTGGTGGATAGTTTTCTGCTGCCTGGCCTCACTGTGTTTCTCTTTTAACTCCTCTTGCTTTCTCTCTTCTGCCATATTGCCTACTGTCTTAGCAAGAGCCTGGAAAAATGACCATCAAAGTGTCTCAGTTTATTTCTAACTCTGCTTACTGAGTCTACTGTACATGTTGCTGATGCCATGGAGTGGTCCTATCCTCACACTTCTTTAGTCCTTCAGTTAATTCTGACTTTTAAACAAGAGACTATCAAAATGTTTGAGGAAGCCTTTGCTCTTCCTTCTAATCCAGAGCTACCATTACTTCTCCCTTGTTTTGTGGGGACTCTTTCATACATCTTTAAAGAACTCCTTTTCTTAAAGACTGCCTGAGAGTGCACTCTCACATTTATATACCAAACTAGGAGAAGTTTCCAGAGAGAATTGAGGGGTGGGGGATTGGTGAAGAATGGGCGTCATCTGCCTGGGAAGAGAATTTGCTGCCTTCCTGCAATTCCTTCTATTGCTGTGATTTGTTACAGTCTTCATCCCTATTTGAAAAGGTTTGCCAACCCTTTTCTGGTTTTTCTTCCAATGATTAATGGTTCTGCAATTTGATGAGTCACTTTTGCTTCTGTTTGTAGATGAAGTGCAGTATATTCAGGCTAAGAAAAACAACAAGGGTGCAATGGAGGCTGCCTCACTTTTTCTCGGGTTCCTGTTGGAGCTCCAGGAGGAAGGCTGGTTCCGTGGCTTCATGGATGCTCTTAACCATGCAGGTTAGTTCATTCTTATTCATAAATCAGAGTATATTGCCCCACTGTTTCAGAATGCTGTACAAGTGAAATATTATTAATTTTGAGGTATCCACATATAGCTCATGTCTTTTAATCTGAGGGAATGTAAAAACTATTTTCAGGCAGATAATATAATTGTCTACTTGAAATATCCAAAGGAATCCACAGAGAGTATTGTAACCTATGGGATATAGTAAGTTTATTAGATATATAAAATCAGTATACAAAAGTTAGTTGTATTTCTTCCCACTGGAAACAAACAGAAAATCTAATCTAAAATGAAATATGATTTATAATAGTAACAAAAGTTGTAATGTATTTCGGAATAAACCTAGCAAAAGATATGTAAAATTTGAATGGAGAACATAATAAAATGTTATTGAAAAGTATTAAAGAAGTCCTATCTAAGTGGAGTTACATGGAGAGGAAGGTTTGTTATCACAAAAATGTCAGCTCTCCCTACATTGATCTATATATTTAATACAATTCTAATAAAAGTCCTACCTGCTTTTTCATGAGTTTGACAAGCTGATTCTAAAATGTATGTGGAAGAATTATGACCCAAGAATATAGTCAAGATATCCCTAAAGAAGAAGAATTAAATAATCTGGGGTTTCCCCTTCTAGATAACAGGATTTATTGTAAAGCCATAGACATTGAGACAATGTAACTCTGGTCTTGGTATTGACCAACTGACCACTGAAATAGAAAAGAGAGCCTTTAATTAGGCTTATGTATTTATGAAAGTCTGTTATATTAGTATTAGGAAAGGAGGAGCTTTTTGATAAATCGCAATGGGCCATTATAAGCAGGATAACCTAAAGAGGATAATGTTAAAAACCAAACAAACTCTAACTTACATGTCCATGTGGATATAAATCAATTTGTATTCCTTACCTCATTCCATTCATATAAACACAAAATGAATTCAAAAGAATGAATTCTAAATTCATTCTTAATTCTAAAAGGCAAAATTTTAACAATTTTAGAAAAGAACAGAGAATCATATTTTCATGACCTTGGGGTATGGCAGGATTTATGAAATAAGACATTTAAGCATTAACCATGAAATAAAGATTGATGAATTTGAAGACATTAAGAACATCTATTTATCAAAGCATACTATAAAGAAAGTAAAAACACAAGTCACGAACAGGGAGAGGATATTTGTAAAATATGTAATCACTCAAGAATTTGTATATAGAATATACAAAAAAGGCTTTAAAATTAATCAGAAAAAGAAAGAGAACATCCACAGGACAGAAGATATGAACTAACATTTCAAAGAATAGGAAGCATGAAAAGTTAATAAACATGAAAAGATTCTCAGCCCAATTAGCAATTAGGGAATTGTAACTTAGGACCACAATGAGATAGCATTTTATAACTACTAAATAGCAAAACTTAAGAAGTACAGTGTTAAGGTTTAAGAGGACATTTCATGGGAAATTTTAATAGCACAATACAGAGTGTAACTTGATACAACTATTTTGAAAAACAATTCGGCATCATCTTGTATAGTTTAAGATCCTTCTATCCAAGTTTCACTCTTAAATATGTGCCCTAGAAAAACTGTTATATATGTATTCTAGAATACTCACACAAGAATGTTCAGTATTAACTGTAGTAACAAAAGCAAGCAATCAAACAAACAAAATTGAAAGCAACCCCAATATCCTTGAAGAGGAGAATGGATAAATAAATTTGAAAATATTCACACAATGGTTCATTATACTCCAGTGAAAATGTATGAACAAAGCTTCAAATGACAACACAGGTAAAGCTTAGAAATATAATATTAAGCTTTTTTAAAAAGCCAAAGTAAATTACATTTAGTAGGATTTAATTATAAAGTTCCAAACAAGCTAAACCATATATTGTTTAGAGATTCAAACATATATCATGCAACTATTAAAAAAAATCAAGGGAGTGAAACATGAAATACAGGATAGTGGTATATTTGCAGGGAGATCAAAGGATGGGGAAAAGGAGGCACATACCCACAAATGTATTGGAATGTTCTAGTTCTTAAGTTGTGCTCATTTTGTTGCTCTGCTTTTTATACCCTAATGAAAGAGTGTGGGCCTTAAAGTCAGACAAGCTTGATAATTCTTAAAGTCAGAGAACCTTAGAGTGAAGCAATCTCAGATTATTACAGTTGGAAATAATTTTTTTCCACCTCAGATTTCTTATTGTACTTAATATTTTTTTTTTAATAATATAGAAGGTAAGCTCCTGAAGGGCAGGAATTAAGATTTATATTAATTTTTACCTTCTTTTCTACTTTGCATTGACAAGATATTTAATAACATGATGATTTGACTCATTAAAAGACAAATCAGGCATTGTAGGTAGAGTCTATGAGGTACTTTGGAAGAAGGATTTTACACTAAGGCCAAATGCAAGACTTCACATTTATCCTTAGTTCTTTCTCCTAAAAGATGATAAATATTGTTAGAGGACCTAAAATGTTGGGTGTCTAAAATGAATACTGAGTTTTCTTTTTGAAAGATCATAAATAATTAAGGTGATTTATGGATTTTTTTGGGGCTCTGTCAGTATACATTCACACATGACTTCTATGATATTAATCTCAAAGTATTTTTTAGTTGGTCTCATAAAAGCCCCTGATTTTTTTTTCAGGTTATTCTGGCCTTTATGAAGCCATTGAAAATTGGGATTTCCAAAAAATTGAAAAGTTGGAGGAGTATAGATTGCTTTTAAGGCGTTTGGAACCAGAATTTAAAACCAGAATTAACCCAAATGATATCCTTCCTGAGATATCTGAATGTTTAATTGATCAGGAATGTGAAGAAATTATACAGGTAATTTAATTAAAGAACTGAATTTGGGGGAAATAATTTGAAAATGGAAAATATTTTCTGTTTTTATACTATTTTAAACCTAAGAAAGATCACTGAAGTCCACAAAAGTCCACAAACCTTAGCTAGAATTACCTAGAAAAGTAATTTTAATTGTGAATTGAGTAATTGTTATGTGACAGGTTTTTTTCAGATTTGCTCTATTTTCAATTAAAATTATTTTATTACTTATGTGAATAATGTTTTATGTAAATTTAGATATAGTTAAACAGTTTAGCAAATAAAAAGAAAAAAGCCGTAAACTCTAGTGTTTCAGGCTCTAGACACGTAAATTTTGTTAGAATGCTGCTTCGGCCAGTTACTAATGGTGTAACCATAGGCAAGTTTCTTAGTTTCCCTAAGCCTCTATTTCTTCATGTATAAAATGGAAATAATAATACTATCTTATTACTCTCTTTTTCTAAGGATTAAATGAGATAATGTAAAGTGCTTATATATGCCTGGCACATAGTAATAAGTACTCAATAAATTTTAGTTATTATGATTAATAATAAAAGTCATATAAGTCCCATTACCCTGATAAAATATTTGTTAACATTTGCTTATATCCTTCCAAATATTTCTGTATGCCAGTATTCTGAGTGGTTGTCAAATGGATTGTTTTCCTAGTATTGCTGATGATGATTGGATATAAGATTTCAGAGGAAGTGAGAATGTTTGGCTTGACATAGTGACATAACATGTAGAGGACAAGGATGAAGGAATAGACATCTTAAAAGACCGTCTTGGATGGAGCAAAACTGGTCATGAATAAGACCTACTGAACCATGATATACAATGATTTTAAATCAGATAGCACTTAAATTAGTATTTCTTCAGTAAAAACTCATAAAAGGAAAATGAAATTATTGATCCATCAACGATATTTGTCTTGCTTAGGTTTGTTCCAACAAGGGGCCGATGGCTGGTGCAGAGAAAATGGTTGAATGCCTTCTCAGATCAGATAAGGAGAACTGGCCCAAATCTTTGAAACTTGCTTTGGAGAAAGAAGAAAGCAAGTTCAGTGAACTGTGGATTATAGAGAAAGGTGAGATATTCAAGGAAGAACTCTGAAGGGAAGGAGTATCTGAAAACATGCTCTGCCTTCCTCATAGTTCTACTGAGGGCTTCCTTCAATCCTGTTTGTTTTTCACTCACTGTCAGAGGCATTTTTCTTCAGTCAGATACCCATGGCTAGAGACCAGCATGAAGCTGAATTCTGGAAGGCAACATGAAGCTGAATTCTGGAAGGCAAGTGGCTACTTGCCTAGGAAGTAGTCTGATTGCATATAACCCCTAAAAACAGACCAGGGCAAGCCATTCTCATTCAGAATTAGCCCATCTGGTCCAAAGGATTTGGGGAAGACAGAATCGGGGCTCACTGTGTGCATTTAGATGATCAGAGAAATAGCCTGAAAATTCTAAAGTTAAAGGTTTAAACACCAAGACTCACCCCCTTTTCAGAATAGACTGATGATAGGCATTGCTTGGTTCTCTTGCCTAGAAGCCAGAACAGGACTGTAAAAAATAATCTATTGTGATTAAATATCAGAGCCATCATTGGACTTCCTGAAGCTAACATCTTCTCAGGGCATTATTTTGAAGGCTGAGTTTGGTAAACCTTTGGAGAATCTAGTCTTTGCTTTTCCTAGGCTTTTTCAGATCACAAGTTGTTCCAGAAATTGTATAAAATACACATCTGATTTCTTGGGTCAGGTTCAACAATGGCAGACATGAATATCTGCTCAGCTTTGCTTCTCTCTCTTAACATGCATGTGAATCACCTGGGGATTTTGTTTAAAATCAGATTATGATTCAGTAGGGGCTCCAGAGTCTGCATGTCCAACAAGCTCCTGAAACTGCTAGTTTAAGTTCCACACTTTGAATAATAAAGTCTGAAATGACATTGGAGTTCAAACTCTAAATTGAGATATCAAACTCAAAAAGATTCTTTTAATTGTCTTGAAAGGTGAAGGGGGTGGTTGTGAGAAATCTTAATGGAAGTTTAAAATATACTATTATGGCCTCTTTTTGTAGGGCTTTCACCATCAAGATTGTAATCAGATCATGTAAAAATTCTAAGATTTTTTTTGTCTCATTAAGGTGCAAAAGATGTTGAATTGAAAGATCTTGAAGATGAAGAAATGAAAACTTCAGAAGTACAGATTTTCTACAAGGAAGAACCAGAATGCCAGAATCTTAGTCAGAATTCATGTCCACCTTCAGGTATGCACCATTGTTGTTCTTTTCCATAATGGTACACTTCAAGTACTTGTGTAGGGACACGTTTTTCAGTGTCAAAAGTCACAGCCTTATGAAAAGATTTTTAAGGAAACATAAGTAAAGTGAATTTATATTACAGTTGATACTTTTTTCCTGTAATTAGGAATGTCATTCTCTCCCTTCCATAGCTATTGTCAATTTTTTCTCCCTCTTTTATCTTCTTTTTGTCTTCTTTTATCACTAAGAAAGTATGTGCATGTCTACATTGAAAATGCAAACAGAGTCCTCCCAGAAACTGAATGTCTATGAAATCCAAAATCAGCTTTGGTTTCTAAAGAAATACTTATACAATTTGTGAGTTACTCGCTCAGTCTCTTTTTAGGATCCCAGGGCTGCAGTGTAAATTGATGAAGTGTGCACTGCACATATGTGCCCGGCTGAGAGGTTGAGTGGAGGCTGAGATCCAGCCTGTGTTGTTTGTCAAACAGTTAATTGAGGGGCACTTTTTCTAATTCATAGAAAGGCCCGTGTAAGTTAGCTGTGGCCTTGTAAGGCCCATCTTATGTTTCTAGAGGGATATTTTCATGAGGAGACCAGAAAGTTGCATAGTAAGTTATAGTAAAAAGTTATTTACAAAGGGAATCAGGGAAGAAATTATGATGGATAATAAGTAGTGTTAGAAGAAAGATGTGACTTGATGATAACGCCACAAGAATTAAATTTACAGATTACTTCTATGACCAGAATAAAATTAATAAACTTAAGTTGCTTTGAACTTTTCTGACATTTAAAAGTCCTTAGTGAACTCTCTTAACCTTTTAGAAATTCTCCCTTTTTTTAAAAAAATGGATAGGTTGTACTCAGTAGTGATTTCCAAGGTTTTTTTATGGCTCTTTACATTCTATATACTTATCTATTAGTGAGATAAAGCCTCTGATTACTTTTTTAAATTTCTGGTTCTATTGAAATAAAATACCATGTTAGAGGAGAATTACAAAGTATAGTTACTCTTCAATAAGAAATTTCTTTGGGAATTTACTATTTACAGTTTGGTGTTTTTCAGAGATCTTAGAGGGATTTTTTGCTGTTTGTTCCATGTAGAATTTCCTTTAACTGATAGCCACCTGTCTTGCCTTGATTTAAGCAATTTGTTTTTTTCTGTTTTTTTTTTTTCTTTTTCTTGCCATCAGTACTTTGTCATTGATGGAAAATTCTGAACTTCCAATCAGTGTAAAAGCTGGAATGGTTATCAGGAGACAGGGTTCTAAACTCTCCTGCTTGAGGCCCTTGCTAAAATTGGAATTCCTGTTTATGTGTGAATGAATGTATAGTGACAGAACCCCAAAAATATTGGGTAATTTTTTTCCTTTTGTGTTTCAGAAGTGTCTCATACTCACAGCCCTATGAAGCCAAGAAGTTACCAACTAGAGCTTGCTTTGCCTGCTAAGAACGGAAAAAACACAATAATATGCGCTCCTACTGGTAAGCTGATTGCCATTACTTACTTATATGGTTTGCTTCTTAATTTCTTTTATTGAATACTGGATAAAATGGCCAAGTTTCAGTTTTTTCCTTGTTCCATTTGTCTTTTGAGAAAACCATCCTATTAATCTTAAGTTATTTTAAGGAACATCAGGGAAAAAAAAAAAAAAAACCATCGTTTAGTTTGTTTCAGGCCATGACTGAGTACATATTACCTAGGAAGTAGCTTGATATTTTTGAGTCACAGTGCAAATTCTGACATTGTTAACTCAGCCACATTACCAACTTACTAGTTTGCACTGTAGTTTTAGGAGAGTCAAAAATAATTACCTTTCTACAGAAATATTTTAGCATGATATTAGTTACATGTTTTCTTTTTCTTTATATGTTAAAGGTTGTGGAAAAACCTTTGTTTCACTTCTTATATGTGAACATCATCTTCAAAAATTTCCACAAGGACAAAAAGGGAAGGTTGTTTTTTTTGCTATTCAAATTCCAGTGTATGAACAGCAGAAATCCGTGTTCTCAAATTATTTTGAAAGACGCGGGTAGGTATAACAGTTAACCCAACTTCTTTTTCTCTAGCTTCATGTAATTCGTGTACTTTCTCCTTTGTTCTGTTTTTGGAAAACCATTATTCAAAAAATTTATAATAATTGGATGTGGTTCCATAGTGTAGTGGTTAGCATGTCTGCTTTACATGCAGAAGGTCCTGGGTTCACGCCCCAGTGTAGCCATGGTCCATGGTCTACGGTCATGCCACCCTGAATAGGCCCGATGTCTGATCTTGGAATCTAAGCAGAGTCGGGCCTGGTTAGTACTTGGATGGGAGACCAGGTGCTGTAGGCATAAAAAAAAAAAATTATAATAGATCGAGCTTTTTATATAGTCTAGATATAATTCCTTCATGGATTTAGGTCTTTTTTGTTAAATATACCTGAAATCCTAAACTCCTTTGGTTAGCTCTTACAGTGTGAATAAATGACTTGAGATAAACTTCATATTTAAATGGCACGTTTAACTTTTTAATGATTTTATAATTTATTTAATATTATTCTTTAGATACTTTTTCTTTCTCAGTGGCTTGAAAGGATTAATATATACCACTAGCAATTTTAACTAGCTTGCATTTATTGATCACTTACCATGTGTGAGGCTCTGTGCTAAGCACTTGTCTCCTTTTGGACTTAGGGAGAATTTAATCAATTGATGTTCTGATCTGGTATTTCTTATTTTTGTGGTTCCTCATTCACACTGTAGTTAGTAACAGGCAACTTTCGCCATTTTTCAGGTACAAAGTTTCAGGCATTTCTGGAGCAACAGCTGAGAATGTCTCCGTGGAACAGATTATTGAGGACAATGACATCATCATTTTAACTCCACAGATTCTTGTGAACAGCCTTAAAAATGGGACTGTTTCATCACTCTCAGTCTTTACTTTGATGATATTTGACGAGTGCCACAACACCAGTAAACACCATCCTTACAATATGATCATGTTTAATTATCTAGATCAGAAACTTGGAGGATCTTCAGACTCACTGCCTCAGGTATCTGCAAAGTCCGATGGATCCTCAAAAGAGCTGTGATATTCCTAAGTCCTATTGATCTCCCCTCTGGCCCCAGTGAAGATGTCCTTCTCAAGTCCTAAGTCCATATTGTATAACTCATTGATTAATTTTGATTCATTCATTCATTTATCCACTTAACCGATATGTATTTGGTGCCTCCATGTGTTTTACACTGTGCAAGGCCCTGGAGATACAAATATAAAAAGACATAGTCCTTGCCCTCAAACAGCTTAAGTTTCATGGGGAGCCAAATATGTAAGAATTAGATCATAATTTAGCACACTGTGGAGGTGAGTACAAGGTGCAATCAGAAGTAAGAGTTCCTAAGTGTGCTATGAACGTAAGGCAAGTCCTAATAGAGTAACAAAAGTTTACAAGGTAGATAGTGGGGTGATTTTCATTAAAGGCTACTGTGTGTTCAGAGGTACAGAGGTACGAAAGAACATGGTGTGCTCAAGAATCTTGAAGCTCTTCAATGTCATTTAACTATAGAATATGAAGTAGTGAATAGCAATAAGTGAGGCAGAATAGGATAGAGGGAATGATTGATAGAATGAGATGCCAGAAGAGACCAGAGAGTGTGGGAGAGGTAGGCAAGTAGATGGATTAGTATGAGAGAGCAGATGGAACACCATTTTGGTGTCATTAGAAGGGAGGGTGCGAGAAGAGTCAAGATGGAGAGTCAAGATGGAAGCAGGAAAGATAGGGAATTCCTGGAATATAACCTCTCTTTTCTCTTGAATATAGGAGATGTAGATAGATCATTTGCTAAGAATAATCAAGATGGGAATGAGGGAGGGAGCTCAAGGTGCATGGAGAGGATTTGAAATGGGAGAGAGAACTAAGAGAAGTATACAGAAGAATTGATGGGTCATATTGGGGGCCCAGATGAGGTTGGAAATCATGACTTTATAGTATACCAATCACACATTTGTGTTAAGTTCTCCAGCCCTTATAATTACCTGTTTAGAAAACACAGATTAGAAGAAATTCAGTATGGTGCCCATAGACAAAATTCAGTAGCAATCACATTTCTTACAGCTTTTTCTTCTAGAAAAAAAAGTTGGTAGTTGACTAGTTTCCTAATGAGCGAATTATTCAGTATTTTTGAATGGCTATTAGAGAAAGAAAGAAAGATTTATAAGGTGATCATTAAGCTAAAGTCTTTACAAATGTATCATACTGCATTCACACAGATATCATTTTAAATAGCTATAGTTACCCAACTTTACAGAGAGCTGAAGATGCTTGTTCAGTGTGGCATGGCTAAGATTGGAATGGAAATGTGTCTTGTTTCAGTTCTTTTCAGTATGTTCTATACACATGGGGACACAAGGGTTAGGAAGAGAGAAGTCCTACCTTGAAAGGGTTTCCTCTCTTTATTTCTGTGCTGATTTGTGTTCAGCTGGTGCTTTGTGATTCCTGCATTTATTCAGTGCTTTGCTGAATGGGGGCCTTTCCATCTGCGATGTTATAGAGAATTTCAGAAAAAATGTTCTTGCTCTTTATCTGAAGTTAGGGGAAAAAAACCTACCTTAGTAGAAGAGAGTTACATGGGGGGGGGGGTTGTTGAAGTGTCATGCTATTTCTCAGACATCTAACTGTTTGGAATGCTCTTCATAGGTCATTGGGCTGACTGCCTCGGTTGGTGTTGGGGATGCCAAAAACACAGGTGAAGCCTTGGAATACATCTGTAAACTGTGTGCTTCTCTTGACACATCAGTGGTAGCAACAGTCAAAGACAACTTGGAGGAACTGGAGGAAGTTGTTTATAAGCCCCAGAAGTGTAAGTGGAATCCAGTTACATGCCCTTTGGAACTTAGTTAAACTCTGCTATTCCTAGTTCAGAGCCATTTGGATGAAAATGAATTTTTACCTCTGTTTAATAGAAAATATGTAACCCCAAACTTTGGAAATAATCACATTTTGGGTCTCTCTCTTCAGCTGAGCTCTCTTCTCAAGCAATGAATGAACCTCAGGAATGGCCTGGAGAAAGCAAACATTCTTATTTCTTCCATTCCATAAAATCCTTACAAAGATACTAACAATCAGAGAGAGGTGATGAGAAAATCTAAGTATGTAAATAGCTAAGAGCGGAGCTCAGTCCTTCCCTGTATTCCATGCCTGAAAAGAATACTATGTGGTTATTATTTCAATATGTATCTAATCATTTTGGTTGAAACGAAATTATCTGAATTCATCATATCTTTGCTCAAAAGATCAGAATATATATAATTTTTAAAATAAAATTGACTTGCAAATCTTCATTGGGTCCCAATGCTATACTAACCCAGCAAGAGTGAGAGGGGAGAGAAGATATACATGACTTCATCTTTGCTCCCTGAATAGCATATGACTGTTTGAATATAAGGCAGAACAAACACATGAAATAGTCAGGGAAAGGGCAGTTAAGTTCCTTTCTGGGAGCTGCCTATAAGGGGTTTAGAGATGGTGCCAATCTAAACTTTTCAGTATCAAGTACAGATTTCTTCATTATGTGGTCCTCCTGCCCTCTGAGCTCCATCTCCTTCCACCTCCCACAAATGTAACCATGTTGCATTCCTGTGGGCTCCTCAAATATGTCACATGGTCTCTCTCTCTCTAAATTTGTCCGTGCTGTCATTTGCACACGCTTGTGTTTGCTTCTTCCTTTCCTCTTCTCCCGCTTATCCCACACCACCACCTCCCACGGAAGAATTTGAGATTCCTTTCCCTGCCCTCCATGATGCCTTGCACATACTTAGGTTACAGCACTCTCCTGTGGTTATTGGCTACATATCTTTCTGACCCCTAAGAACACAGACCTCTCTGGAGCATGGAGTGTGTTCTTTTCAACCGTCTTTATCACCAGAACGTGGCACTTGGTAGGCCATTAATAAGTTTCTGCTGAAACAATGCAACAATGAATGTTAGAAACAGTGTGAATACTCCTGAGGGTTGGGTGGGAAAGGATCAAGGAACTGGACAGGTTAAAAAGTGTGATATTTGTGCAGATAAAATGGATACCAACCTCATCAGAGTAGAGGCTCTGTGTTGAGTAACTGGAAAGCCAGATGAGAAGTTGGATTAGACCCAGAACACGAAAGACAGAGATGTTAGAATCAGTGCATTAAGCACTAGGGAGCTGTTACAAGATTTTTGAGCATTTGTTTTACCATCTACACTACTTCCCTGTGAGCTTGGAGTCTCAGGTTTTATAGAAGAAGTAACAAAAGTTTAGACATACCCACTTTGAATTCTGATGTGTTCTTTCTGAAAAATACTTACTTTCTTTTGATGGCTTTAGTTTTCAGGAAAGTGGAATCACGGACTACAGACAGATTTAAATGCATCATCTCTCAGCTGATGAGGGAGACAGAGAGTCTGGCAAAGAGTATCTTTGACAAACTTGGTACCATAACTCTCGGTGAGATAAATCTCATTTTGTATCCTCTCCATTTAGAAATAGCCAAATATTGTCCACTCGTGTCTGTTTGCATTCTCCTTGGTTCAGAGCATGTCGAGACCAACACCAGAGGTTGACATTCTTGATTATATGTTACTCAGATTATTAATGAACCTTCTAATTCTTCCTTTATTTTCTCTTGCCATTTTTTTCTATTTAAATACAAAGTAAATCCATCTGAACACACACATCTGGAAAATATTATATTTCAGCAGTTTCTTCTTTTTTTGACCTCTCAAATTTGCTTTCCATCCTGACTTCCCTATTACATGAATGAAACCACCATTTTGCCTGATGGCTTACATTCATACCTAGAAGTGATCTTTGATTCTTTCTCCTTTTGAGACTCTCATGAAGCCACCAAGTTCTGTTCTTCTCCTTTTTATTCATTTATTCATTCATTCACCAGATATTTACTGTGCCAGCAATTGTGTTAGGTAATGGAAATAACAAGATTAAAGACATAGTCCCCGCCTTCAGGGAACTCCCAGACAAATAATGAGAATCAGGTGTGAGTGGTTTCCATGAGGCAGGGTTACCCACTGGATGCTGTGGGAACACATGGGGACTTTGGCAAGGAAAGCTTCCTCCAGGACAAATCTTGAGGTCAGCCAAGTTAAAGAGAGATAATCAAGTGAGGTAGAAAAGGAATTAAGCATAGAGGGAAGAGAGAATACAGTGAGTTTTAGGAACTGCAAGCATTTCATCACTCTAACATGTGAGTGGTAGAAAGGAGTGAGACGAAAGGGAGAGGCAGGAGGCAGACAGGGAAGGGCCTGGAAGGCCAAACTAAGTTTAAATGTTATTCTAGAAGCAATGGCAAGCAACTGAAGATCTTAAACTGATTAATGATGTGATAAGAATACCAGTGAAGGAAGAGGGCCAAACTGGTAGTCGAGATAGGTTGGTGAAGGGAGGAGGCTTGTGCAAAGAGCTGCAAATAGGAAGTGTTCGGATTTAATGGCTAACTGGATTTGGGTGGATATAAGAGAGGGAAGGGAGTAGAAGACTTCCCTCAGGCTTCTGGCTTGGGTACCTGTATGTATGCCAGTGGGTGGTACTAGTTCTAGAACTAGGAGCAGCTTTGGCAGGTACAAGGTGAATTTAGAGTTTTGGAGATGCTGACTTTCTGATGTCTACTAGATAATTCATGGTGTCTTACCTTCTCTCACTCATTTTGCTTTTCTCTTTCCTTTTCTTTCACAGCTTGATTTAAGACTTTCTAGCTGGTTTGCCTACCTTTACTCTCTTTTCTATACAGCCCCCCATTTCCTGGTTAGTCTTCTTGAAATACCAGTTTTATGTCAATATCCTGCTTGAATCCCTTTGCCTTATAGGCAAAGATCTTTAAGTTTCTAACTTGACAGTCTGAGCCGTGCCTGCACAATCTAGTTCTGCTTATCTCAGTTTCTCCAGTTTTACCTTCCACTACTTCCCAATTTGAATCCTGTGATTTAGCAGTTCCTTGAGTTCCTTGAACATTTTCATTCACTTATTCATTCATTCACTGCTAGGTAGTGTGCTAGGTGATAGGAATATAACATGGAGCATGGGCCACAGACCCTTTCTTCATAGAATTTCCGGTATAACAGTAAAGCCAAAATTTGTAAGTAATAAAAAAAATAAAGCAACAGGGGATTGGGTAGGTGGGTGGTGGTGGTAAGGTATGTTATAGGCAGAGAGAGCTTCAGGTATAAAGGCCAGGTGAATAGAGAGAGTATGGGAATTTCTTTTAGTCCTGTGAAATGTAGGAAGGGGAGTATCTAAAGATGAAGACCAGAAGCAGGGGGCTAGATCACAGAGGACCCTGTGAGCCAGGGAGGGAGTTTGGACAGAGGCATCCAATAAAGGCTCATAAGCAGTGGGGTAGCATAATTTTTCATCTCCAATTTGGAAACTCTGTCTAGCTGCTGAGTGGGGAATGGATTGGAGGGAATCAGGCAAGAAGTGGGGAGCCCAGTTAGGAGGCCATCATATATATACATCCTGGATAATACCAGGAACATTATGGCATGGTCTGAATTGGGGAGGTGGCAGAAGGATGGAGAGATGTGAATTTCTACCTTCTTATTCTTTCTACCTCTTATTCTTTCTACCTCCACCTTTACACCAGTCCAAATCCAGTAAACTGCTCATTTTAGATTGCTTAGCTTATTTCCACAGCTACCGAAGTTCACTTAATACTTGTTGTTGATTCCTTTAGTTTGCCACTGGCCTCCTCTTTTGTAGCTGAGGCTGGGAAAGAAACATACCAATGCTACTAGTCTGGGTAGCATCCTTTGTTCCTCTTGTTAAAAAAGAGGAGCATGTTAGTCCAGAAATGTAGCTCTTGCCTGTAAATTTTATTGTGCTCTTTCTGAGGAGCCCTGGATAACTGATCCTTGAGTAATGCACAGACTGAGCAGCTTGAGAACAGTGCTGTGTCTTCCTGACCCTTTCATCCCCAGCACCCTGCACAGAGCCCAGACCGCTGAAAACAGACTGTTATGGGAGGACTACTCTGTGTAGAAGGAAAACTAGAGGGTGAGGTGTGCTTAGAAACTTAAATGACTAACTTAAGGCACAACAAAAACTTTTTTTGTTTTTGTTTTTCTAGAAAACTTCTCTCAAATTCAAAACAGGAATTTTGGCACACAAAATTATGAACAGTGGATTGTTACAGTTCAGAAAAAGTGCATGGTGTTAAAGATGCCAGATAAAGATGAAGAGAGCAGGATTTGTAAAGCACTGTTTTTGTACACTTCACATTTGCGGGTATGTTGCTTCTTTGGAAAGGCATATTTTAGTTGTAGCACCTTCTGGGAGCTGCGCTGTGGCAGCTGATGAAACATCAACTTTTCATCCTGGCCCCAACAGCCTACTTAGGAACTTTTTAGAAGGTTCTTAATGAAGCAAACTCCAAAAGTTATCCCATTCAGCATCTTCTTTGTTTTCTGAAACAATACTAGAAGCAGCAGGATGGACACAAAGGTGGAAGTTCTATGCTGTGCCTCAAACATTCCCATGATTGATTGACATGATTAGAAAAAATTGGGTGATGGTGAGCATTATTGTAGATACGTGACAAGTGACAGTCATTTTTAAAGTTAAATAAGTGGCTTCTGTTGCTCTTTCCTGATGCATATGTTTTCTTACCTTTGATAAAGCCATATAAACACGTCAGATAAAAGTGTTTTAAAATGCACTCAGTAGTTTGCATTTATAGAATTTTAATTAACTTAATCAAATATTTGGGGTAGGTGGTCAGTGCCATCATTCTACACAGGTGCAATTCAATTCAGTAATAGCTTTACATGTATAAAGAGATTAAATTGAATGGCTGAATTATGAGTCAGATTGATGTGGAAATTGATTTGCTTTCATTTTTTTGTTTTTTGATCTTTGACGTGGATTTTTCTTGTAATTTTCTTTTTCTTTTCCAATGTAGAATTCTAGAATCTGAAGTGATCCTAATTAATGATTCTAGCTAATTGAGATTTTTTTTTTTTTAAAAACAGTATTTGATTCAAGGTTTTATTATAACATCAGTTAGGGGCTGTTCATCATAAATAACTTGGAATAGATTTAAGAAAAGTTTATTCTTAAAATTAATTCTATGGTAAGTACAGCTAATTGAACTTAAGTACAGCAGACACAATAGACATTATAAACACAATGAAACTCAGTTTTCATTTCATTTTATTTTATTTTATTTTATTTTTTATTAAGTTTATTGGGGTAACATTGGTTAATACTCAGTTTTCATTTTAAACAGAAATTTAATGATGCCCTCATCATTAATGAGCATGCACGGATGAAAGATGCTCTGGATTACTTGAAAGACTTCTTCCATAATGTCCGAACAGCAGGCTTTGATGAGACTGAGCAAGATCTCACTCGGAGATTTGAAGGTGAGGTGGTGTTTCCAGAGGAGGAAGCTATGTAGGCTGATGACTCCAGTGGCAGCATACTTTTATTTACTTAGCATATAGTGATACTCAGAGAGTTGTCTTGGGCTTAAGAAAATTTTATAGATGGCAGGATTGTTAAGCTTCAGTGAAACCTGGTACTTATGGAAAGAATCTGCTGCTTATACTAGTTCCTATTTTGAAGAAGGAAAAATAACAGGATTTGCAAAGTTTACATTCATAGAAATGGTTAATAGATAGTAAGATTTTCTGGTTTTACTTTTAGTAATTTTATAAAGGTTAAAAAAATAAAATGTGTTTCAATGATATTAAAAATGCTATATTTACATATACTTCTGTAAAAAGAAAAAAGCCCAAATGGCTCATAATTCCACATCCCTCATATTAAGAAAAATATAGACAGATATTAAATGAAAAGTAGGCCTTCCTTACTCTCTCCCCTAATTTTTTTTCCAAAGATAATTACCATTAATAGTTGTTTTTGGCCTACACTGAAGTATTTGCTATATATGTGTGTGTGTGTGTGTGTGTGTGTGTGTGTGTGTGTGTGTGTGTGTGTATATGTAACCCAGTGATGTGCTACTCAACACTGAACAACCAGCTTTCTGGGGGTAAAATGTGTTCATTTATTGGTGTATTTAATGTATACATTAAATTGGTGGTTATTACTTATAAAATTCTGGTCAAAGTTTGAGAGATCAACTGAACGATAGCCGAAGGTCACAATGTATTCTAAATTTCTAGAATTTATAAGCCATTTATAAAACATTCTCCTTTTGCAGAAAAGCTGCAAGAACTAGAAAGCATTTCCATGGATCCCAGCAATGAGAACCCTAAACTCAAAGACCTCTGCTTCGTCTTGCAAGAGGAGTACCACTTAAACCCAGAGACTAGAACCATTCTCTTTGTGAAAACCAGAGCGCTTGTGGATGTAAGCTTCTTCCTCCTTGTGGATAACAAATTGACTCAGTACCATTTTGTTGAAAGGACTGTCCTTTCTTTAGTGCTCTGCAGACAACTGTCCATATATGTGTGGGTCTGTTACTAGGCTTTATATTCTATTCTGATATTTGGTAGTTTATCCTTATGCTAATACCTCACTGTCTTAATTAGTTTATAATAAGTCTTGATACCTGTAGAGCAAGCACTTAATACTTTTAAAAATTATTTTTGTCAATTAAAAATATTTTAGCCATCCTTTGGAAATATAGTGATATATCACTAGGGTTTTAATTTGCATTTCACTAATGACTAATATAGTCTAGCATTTTACATATACTTATTATCCATCCATATATTTTCTTTGGTGAAGTGTCTTCACATCTTTTGCCCATTTCAAAAGTTGGTTTAATTGGATCGTTTATTATGTTATTGTTGAGTTTTTGAGAGTTCTTTTTATATTCTGACAAAAACGTCTTCTGTCAGGAATATGATTTGAACATTTTTCTTTTGGCCTTATCATTCTCTTAACAATACTTGTTCCAGATTGAAAGTTTTAACTTTTGACAAAGTGCAGTTAATAAATTTTTTGGTGTGGATTTTGCGCTTTTGCTATTGTATCTAAAAGCCCTTTGCTTACTCATGCACATGAAGGTTTTCTCTCTGTTATCTTCTCGAGTTTTATAGTTTTACGTTTTATATTTAGGTCAGCAGTCCATTTTGAGGTATGAGTTGAGGTGCTTTTTTTTTCTTTTTGTATGTGAACATCCAGTTGTTTTAGCACTGTTGTTGAGAAGACTATCCTTTTTCTATTAAATTGCTTTTTTAATGTTTTCAAAAATCAGCTGATTGTATTTATGTGGCTGTATCTCTGTATTCTCCATTCTGTTTTATTTATCTATACATCTGTCCTTTCCCTCATTCCACACTGTCTTGACTACTGTAGCTTTATAATGAGTCTTGAAATCAGGTGGCATGAGTCCTCCAACCTTTTTCTTTTCTTCAAAATTGTTTTAGCTATCTTCTCCTTTGCCTTTCCATTTATATTTTAAAATCAGTTTGTCCACATCTATGAAAAAATCTGCTGGGATTTCTTTTGGGATTGCACTGAATCTTTAAATAAAATTGGGGAGAAATGACATCTTAATTATGTCAAATCTTCAGCCATGACTACAGATTATATATCTCTTCATTTATATTGGACTTCGGTATTGGTTTCCTATTGCTGATAACAAATTGCTCAAAAACTTAGTGGCTGGAAACAACAAACATCTATTATCTTACAATATCTATGGGTCAGGAAGATGGAAAATCTTAACTGGGTGTTTCTGGCTGAGGGTCTTTCGTGAGACTGCAATCAAGTGTTGGCCATGGCTGCAGTCATCTTAAGGCTTGACTTGGGAGAATCAGCTTTCGGCCTCACTTAGATGGCTGTTGGCAGGTCTCAGAAGATGTGCTTCCAAGCTCATTCACGTGGGCCTCTCCACAGGGGTGACTCACAGCACAGCAGCTGGCTCCCCTAGAGTGAGTGATCCAAGAGAGACTGAGAGAGAGTGCCTGATAATGGAGGTCACCATCATTTTATAACTTCAGCGTGGAAGTGATAGCCCATCATGTTTGTCATATTTTATTCATTAGAGACAAGTCAGTGAGTTCAGTTCACAGTTGGGGGGAAGGGACACGAGGATCTGAATACCAGAAGGTGGAGATCATTGAGGGCTCTTTTAGATGCCATCTGCCACATCTTTGGTTCCTTTTATCAGTGTTTTGTTATTTACACTATACAGATGTTGCACATATTTTATTAGACTTATACCTAAGTGTTAATGTTTTAATGCTGTTGTAAATGGTGCTTTTAACCTTTTTTGTTGTTGCTGGTATACAGAAATACAACTGATTTCTGTATATTGATCCTGTGTGCTAAAATCTTGCTAAACTCTCTTATTAGTTCTACATATCCACTATTCTGAACTATGCTTTTTTTATTTGAAAAATAATCTCGGAGATTAAACTATATCATATCACAAAGATTTATATCTTATGGTTAATTATTACATAGAATTCAATTTCAAGAAGCTTTTGTTCTCAGGTTTGTCAGTCTGAAAACTGTCTACTAGCTTAAAATCTTTTTCTTCTTGAATATGTTTCAATATTGAATTAATACAAATGGAATACAAATAGTGTCCAACTGATAACTGCTTTTCATTTTCAGGCTTTAAAGAAATGGATAGAAGAAAATCCTAAACTCAGCTTTCTAAAACCTGGCATATTGACTGGACGTGGCAGAACAAAACAGAACATAGGTATTTACATATAGTATACTATATATAAGAATATATAGGAATTATTCAAATTCTTTTTTAATTCCTGTATCAATCAAGTTTCAACCAGAGAAGTAAAACCAGTAAGAGATTATACATGCATACATATATGCATATTTACATACACATATATGTATACACTCATGGATTTATTACAGGGAACTGACATTCACAATTGAAGTGGCAAAGCAAGTCTGAAGTCTGTAGGGTAGGTGGTCAGGAGCAGGCTGGAACCCCATAGGCATGAGCTGTTTGGAGTCTCTGAGCTCAGGGAATGCCTCAGCTCTTTTTTAAAGGGCTGACTTGACTAGGTCAGGCCCACCTAGTGTGAAGCCCCTTTTGATTAACTTAATGTCAACTGATTAGGAACTTCAATTACTGCTACAAATTCCATTCATAGAAGTACCTAAATGAGTAACTGGTAACGAGTTCAGCCCAGTCAAGTTGACATAACAAAAAGCTATCACAAGGCTCAAATACCAAAAACTTGTAGACATTGCCTCCTCCCCTATGTCTTGCAGAAAAAAAACAAAGTTATTTTTTCAGATGTTGTTTGAGCAGGTCACTCTTGTGCTCAACCAATAGATTAACAGGAAATAGAAATGTTCTGTCTCTATTTGATTGTTAGTCTTTAAACCATAGATGATATTGAATGTATTATATATTTTACAATTTAAAAAACAGTTTAAGCAGACAATCCTGAGATCAAGCAAGGGTGGTCAGAGGAGGTGAGGCTGCCTCTGTTATTATCTAGGAGGGTCCTCGGCGGCCAGCTCTCACCTGGCATTCTCAGCCGTGCTGCCCACGCTCCGGTGACCAGCAATGATGGGTCCTCACTCTGCTCCTCCTATTTAGTGTTGTTTATCATAAGCAGTTCCCACCCTGTCAGTCCTCAGTTATCACCCTGGCATTTTCCTATTATACAAATTTAAAACTTTATGAATCTAAAAAGCAAATTCAGATTTTGATAATTTGGCTTACCAAATGAAGTCCTACAACATGAGTCCAATTTGATTTTTCAACTTTGTTATTTCCCCCCAAATAAGCATTCAGAAAACTTTTTAAAATTTGTTCGTTCATTTATTCATCGACCCATCCACATTATTTAGAACTTACTCTGTGCCAGTCATTGTGCTTCCTTTCCCAGCCACCTCCACATTGCCACAGTGCCCAGTTTTGTCTCCATTTCATTGCTCATCACATTGAATTAGAGCTTCCTATTATATCTTTCTTCCACAAACTATGAGCTCCTTGTTCATAAAAGTAGACCTCTAACCACTATATCCTTATTTGACAAACCATAATGTTGAATAAATATTTGAGGAACAAGTGGATGAATAGGTTCAGAAATCAATGAAGTGTGGTGTCTGTCTTGGGCATGCTCATTGTTCAGTGAAAATGATGGTGAAAGGAAACTATAACAAAATATATCACAAGATTTTAGCTGCCAATATACTAAGGAAAAAATGGAGCTTTTATAAATTCTATTAACTCTGAGGTGGAGATCACTGAAATTCTTTCTCCCCTTAGTATATCAGTGGCTGAGAACTGCACCCTTTTAGGATCCTCAACTTAAAAATTCAAGATCCGGTTCTGCTGCGTACTAGACTGTTAGTTTACCATACTTCCAAAACCTCAAGGTCTTCATCTACAAAGGGAAATTATAACACTTAACCACATCAACCTAAGAGGGCTTTGTGAAGTTTCAACAAGGAAGTAGATGTGAAAATGTTTTGTCAGTTGTAAACTCCTGTATACATGCAGAGGCATTATGATTAGTTAATATTTTTGTAAAAAAAAAAAAATTTGTTTTGAGGCAACACGAATAAAGCCACACAGCTAGTAAATGCCGCAGCTGCGCAGCTGTAATTTGAACTCTGGCAGTCTTGTGGCTACCCTAAATGTCCTCCTTAGAATAAAGATAGGAATAGACCCTACTGCCTAGCATGTTGAGAAATCATGAATATAAAGCACTTATCACAGTACTTGGCATGTAATAAGCATTCCATAATTAATAGCTATTTTTTTAAGAGTAAAATTCCCTCTTTGATAAGTTGTATAATGCCTTCTGACCTTGACACAGGAATGACCCTCCCAGCACAGAAAGGTGTATTGCATACATTCAAAACTAGTGGAGACAACAAGATTCTGATTGCCACCTCAGTTGCTGATGAAGGCATCGACATTGCTCAGTGCAATCTGGTCATCCTGTATGAGTACGTGGGCAATGTCATCAAAATGATCCAAACCAGAGGTGAGAGAAGCTTCAATGCCGTTATTAAGTAGCTGCCGATTTGTCTGATTTGTGAATGTCTGTCACTTCAGCCTTTCTCCTTTACTGAGCCATGCTTGGATGTATGACCTATGGCACAGTGGTCTGTGGTATCACTGCCCTAAAGGTGGCTTACTTAATCAGGATTGGGTGGCCACAGTTTTGTCCACTAACATATACCCTATTTGAATTCTTGTTCACAATGAATACTGTATATTTGACCAACATTGACTGATATATTTATGGAAGGATAATTCTCATTTGGATTGAGGCTTTAGCAGTCAGTGTGTGGGCCTTTCATGCTTGTGGTGCCAATGGGCTCCCTGTATTCCAGAAGAGATACCCCAAGGAGCTCGCCTGTTCCACTTGAACTAGATAGTCTCTTTACTAGTCTCCCTTTTTTCAGTTTCCATAACAACAGCTGCCACATTACCTTTCCTGAGCATGTCACTTCCCTATATAGAAACTCCAGTGGTTCTCCAATTTACTTGATGTTAAAGAGTTTTCAAATCCAGCACCCACTTATCTTTCCAACCTTATTCCCCATTTTCCCCATTATTCATTATTCACTTCAGCCAACCTGACTTCATTTTTCCCTTGTTGAAGGATGATTTTCATTTTACCTCTTCCCCTGCCTCTTTATCACCTATCCCTAATTCCCCCAGCTGAAAATAATCTCTCTTTTGAATGTCCATAACCTCTTATATCTATCTGTCAGCACTTCTCATTTCCTACCTATATTCTGGTGGTTGTGAACATATCTCATTTCTCCATTTCCTAGAAGGCTCTTGAAAAAGTATCTGTTTATTATTTGTCTTAGAGCCCTCACAGTGTCAGCCTGAGGGTTTGTGTCTGACTGTTTTAAAGCAGTGTTTCTGATAATATGTCTGGCTGATCACATTGCACCATGGAGACCCCAAAGAAACCAGTCTAAGGTGGGCTCCTAGTTTATTTACATGTTTAATGCGCATGTGCACACCTGCATTTGAGTCCATGCTCTAACTGCGTAGCTTCCCTAGAAAGTGGGATTAAGTGACCAAAGTTAAATTTTAGGGACACTCCGTATTCCTTTGCTTACCTATTATCAGATTTATCAGAGTTTTACATCAAAGACACCAAATAAAATTTTTTTTCTGATAGGCAGAGGAAGAGCAAGAGGTAGCAAGTGCTTCCTTCTGACTAGTAATTCTGATGTAATTGAAAAAGAAAAAATAAACATATGCAAAGAAAAAATGATGAATGACTCCATTTTAAGACTTCAGACATGGGATGAAGCAGTATTTAAAGAAAAGGTAAGTCTTTTCATCTGTGCTACTCTTTTAGAATCTGACCATAAGTACCAAACAGGGAGCATGAGCATGGTTGGTACATTTTATCAGATGGCTCTGAGTGTTGTATTAAAACAGTAAGTTAAAGCTTAAAAATTTATCTGCAGTGAACATCAAATTCATTCTGTTTTTAAGTCTCAATGAGATTAAAATACATTTTATTAATGCTAATACCTAAAGTTATGTTTTTAGAGATAAAAGGCAAACTGACCTAGAATTGCTCTTAAGTTGACAATTCATTTTGAGAACAGCACCCTAACACTGCAAGACAGAACCCTTCTTAATCCTTTCCACAATGCTCTCTCTTTCTAACATCTAGAGTCCTCAAAAAAAGCTCCGTGAAGATGTTTGAATGCTTCATTGCACTGTGAAGGTGTTCAAATGCTTCATTGTAGCTATGGGTAATAATGTGTACCTTGGAGTGACACGCTTGTTCAGTTCAGCCTCTTGGTGTGACTACATTTTATTGTAATTTCCTTTATAACACTGAAGCATGGAACCAAATTGGGGAAAATAAGACACACACACACACAGGCACGTGTTGGTGCACATACACGCATGTATGCATGAACATGGCTGACACATGCAGGCACACCCACACTTTCTCCAGACTTTGCAAAGATTTTCATCTCTGAATCTCTGGAAACGTTGAATACTGCAAGGCTGGGAGAGAGTTTAAGCTTTAACATTGGAATTAGTTATTTCAATACTAATTTTGCCGCTTAACAGGTGTGTCTTTTAAATTGTCAATCTCCTTATTTGGAAAGTTGGAACAGTAATGCTGTTTAACTCACAGGGCAGTTTTGGGGATAGAATGAGATGTATGCATTGCTTAGCACAGTGCCTGGTATAAAATAAGTGCTCAAAAAATGAGAGTTATTGTTGGATAGAGGCATGGGGCTATACTTTAACTTCATAAAGGTGAACTTTACAGTCCAGTAGGCCAATTTCACAGTGTCCATAATTTTAAAAATTTATAATACCTATGCTCAAAAAGTATTGAGAAACAGTGATGTAAAGCAAATCAACACCATTTTTAGGACAAAAATACAACTTTATGTCAGTGTTTTACTCATTTTAAAGAATGTTTCTTCCTAAAGTTTGGAGACTAAAATATTTAAAAACACTTCTTCCACATTTTCGTGAGAAGGGAAATTCTTTAGTTTCTCTTAATTTTTCTCCTTAATTTTAGTAAAGGATAGAGGTTTTTCACTGAGCCACCTCCCCATATTGTAGGCTGTGGGGATGTTACCAGTAAAAGCTTTAAAACTATATTAGCTTTAATTCCCATGGCACGAGTTTTATCCCCTTCATGGGTAACAAGCTACTTAGACTCATGTGGCAGAAGCAACAGAGTAAAAAGCTGTTGAGGAAGATAGAGGCTGGATCCAGGCATAAACAATTCTTTGGTAGTCAGCACACCAGATCAAGGAGTAGAATGAGGAGAAAACGGGTTACGCGTCCGTTGAGTTAGGCTATGGAATAGCATATGGGATTCCCCTAATACCCATAAATAGAAAATGGGCAGAGATGGTAAAGATGAGAGGAAGCCCAGAACAAGTCACTGGTAGCTGGTAATTATGTGGCAGCCAAGAGCTCGGAGTCTTGGTGTCATTTCTGTCCTATCATAATTGATAAAAGAGGGAGGCTTTGCTTTCAAAGACTTAGTAGAAGTATAATAAGGTAGGGAAAACCTTATATTCTTAAAACTACGAGGAATTCTGGATCCTGGGGTGAGGCCCTTTGCTGTGGTGTTTTGATAAGGGCTTGGGTGTTGGATCTGAGCACCATGGTCCCTGCGTATGGGCTGTAATGGGAGGAAAAACTCCCATTAAACTGGGAAGGGAGTTTGGAGCTCTTTAGGGCAGGCTTTGAGTAAGTGAGGAGGGAGACTGTATGCTTTCTTTCCCAGCCCCACAACTGTGTCATCCATTGGCTGCATGTGGCCGACCTTCCTTAGAACACTGTGGTCCCTGGGGGAATCTTGGTGACTCTGCAGCCATTTTAACCTCTGGATGGTCCAGAGTTATCTAAGGATTGATTTCCATGATGAAGGCTTCAGGATTCAGTAGTATTTCATTCTGAAGGAATGAGGTATTTTTCACAGTTCCAGTTGTGAAGGGTCAATTGAGAATTGCAATGAGGAAGCCTACTTTCCTTCCTCATGGAGTAGAAAATAAGATATGGGGGGAAAGGAAGTTCATTTTGACCAAAGAACTTCAAACGTGGTGTGTACCTATGACTGTACACAATCAGGGTTTCATAGTTTTGCTTTTTCCACCTTAGTGCATGGAAACGCTGCTGCTTAAATCACAGGTGGAGCAGGGAAGCAGTGTGCTGCAGATTTCATTTGTGACATAGGTTAAACCTCTTTACTCAGTTACTGAGTTTTCAGCATAGCAATATTAGTTTTAACTTACTGGTATTTATTGCCTATAGTAACATTTGAAATGTTTGGGATTATTATTTAATTGAATTTAGTATGTAATTGAATATTATTGGATATAAGTGAATTTTTTAAAAATTAGATGCCCAAAGGGCGAGTTTATTTTTTTACCCTCTTTCCTATCACATTTCCCCATCCCCCAGCCTGTCTCAAATAGTAATTAAAACCATATATGAGAAAAGGAAATTAAAATTACTCATAGGGAAATGTTCACCATGTAGCCCAGGAATTTTGCTTCCAGAAATTTATCTAAAGGAAATAATGGTAACAGAAATAGAAATAAGTACTCATAATATAACAATTTTATAGCAGTGAAAAACTGAATTGAAAACAGGAGACATAAACATTCCTTACAAAAGCCATGAAGGTAATTTCAGGTGGAATTGGGCAGAAAGTAGGGGTTGAAAAAATCATACTTTGATTG
>CM053509.1:133367367-133388777 GCA_028627145.1 Eidolon dupreanum | reverse complement strand
GACAGAGAGGGACAGAGACAGAGAGAGACAGAGAGACAGAGAGAGAGACAGAGACAGAGAGAGAGACAGAGACAGAGAGAGACATAGAAAGACAGAGAGAGACAAAGAGGTAGCATTCCAGATCTTAATCTGGAATTTTTTAAACCTCATTAGGTATGAAATTATGCCCCAGGAGTCCTTAAACTAAACTGAACCAGCCACACATCAACTGGCATAAGGTTTCACCAGGATAATACGATTTTATCTGCTGCTCAACCCTCACCTCTTAGTAGTACTGAAGAAGGACCTCTGGGAACCTCGTAGTAGTGGCCTCACAGCGTCTCCAGCTTCACTTTTCCTTGCTCTACAGCTTCACAATAGATTGTCCCTAGCAGCTTGACCCAGAGTTTGGAATGTCCCCTGCCTTAGAAAGTTGCCCTGAAACTTATAATTAATGCCTTTATGCTTACTGATCAAATCCTTTTGGTTCAGCATTCTTTCCAGAGTACTCCCATCTTTGTTCTCGGGTTGCTGATGCCACTGGAGGAAAATGTTGCCAGAGGAATAGCTCCATGAAGCATAACAGACCCCCAAGAACTATCAAGTAGGCTCTGGAATAATGCCCAGATGTTCCCTTAAATACCCTAAGCCAGACTGAGAAGGCAAGGCAGTTTTCGAAGGTGTTAACCTGCTGCCTTCTCAGATCACCAGTGCTCTGACAATAAGCGCTTATTCTAAATATCCCAACTCCTGTGTCAATCTATTGGCTGAGCTGCACAGGCAGCACAAGCCCTGGACTCGGTTGCCCTCCAGTTACAATATTTCCATTCTTCTTTTTTCCTGGCCATTTTTCACATCCGGAAGAATCTGAAAGTAGATTCTTGATACAATGTGGCTCAGGATGGCTGGTTTATTAGCAAATGTCACTGTGTGTAGCAACATCCTTCACCTAGTACTTAGAGAGACTTGGGTCACAGGGCTCAGTGACGGAAGATTCTCTTGCAGACGATGTACGCTCTGGACCAAATGGACCACCCCCGCTGCAATCAGCGTAGAGACTCAGCGGCTCATGAGCAGGCTGCTTCTCATGTTCTCTTGGCCACCTTGGTTCAGAGATGCCTTCTCGGGCCTAGCCCTCAAATTTCTATGTCAAGGTAACTCATTAGTGGGGGCCCAGCTTCTCCAAAAGGACTGTTAGGAGGTAAACAATACTATTTCTTATATCCCATGGGACTTAGTTTTTTAGAATCTTTCAGTTGTCCCGTAGCCTCAGAGGATGCTGGCTTTCTGACCAGAAGAAACTGAAAGGAGAAAACCTTCAAAATGTATCCTCTCTCCTGGGAGCTAATGTTACTGTTCTTTCAGGAAGTTCAGCTCTGCTCTCTGTGGTCACTTGACTAAATCAAAGTCCATTTGCAAGACTGAAGAAAGTAACAAATGCTAGCAAGAATATGAGATGACCTAGGAACATCCAAACCTGCGGAAAATTTTTATAAAAATTTATTTGAGCCAAACAGAGGATATAAGATCTCAACAGATTGGGAAAAATGCTTCCTAGAATGAGTCTTTTATGCATTTGCAGATAAGGAAGGAACATAAGGAAGACTACATGAAGGTTGGAGAAAGCAAGGCAGGGATTAGATTACAGGATAGTTTGTTATAGGATTATGTGCTTCCTTGAGGGTGGTTATGCCTCCAAGGAGTCTGAGAAAGAGGATTACTCTGTTATTTCAAAGATGTGTTAACTTCGATGCACAAGAACAATGAACGGGGCTGGCTTAAAACCTTTTACTAAAGAAGTGACAGGCCTGGGGTGTGATTCCCCACCATGACCTGCCCATTTAGGAACTTATGATCAGATCACACTGTGAGGTTACTTTTCATAGAACCCCTTTTTCAACCACAGATCCATGTGTTCTCTGGACATGGATGGGCCAAATGTAGTTGTATCATTACAACCACAGGGAATCCTGTAGTTATAATTATAAATTACCCCTCTTTTTTAAAAAAAGTAAAAAAGACCAACAGAATTTCCACCCACAGTTCTGATTCATCTTTGGTGTGGAATCCAAATTTTGGAACCAATCAGGACTCCCAGAAGTGCCCTCCAGCCCATGCTGTAGAGGCTCTGGGTCCCTGGGACAAATCCATACAGAGACTTCAGGCACCCAGGGCAGTCCAAGTTGGGACTTTGTACTAAGGGGGCAGCTGCAGCCCAGAGGGGATGAGAACCATGTTTCCCAAGCACATCTCACAGCAACTCTATGATAAAAGGTCTCATGAAGGGCCTTTCTTTCTGGCTCTTAAGAACTTGCTCCTTTTGAGTCTCATTGTAAGCCATGGTCTGGTTTTTTCCCTCCTGTAGGAGATAGAGCCAGCTGTCCCTGGTGGGGCTTTGTTAGACAGTTTGAGCCTGCCCAGAGTTCATGGCAATACAGGGACCAACAGGCTCCCCAGAATACCTCCCATGGTATTTCCCAGGATGAGACAATGAGCCCAGTGGTCTTTAAGCTCTTTTCATTTGGGTTCAACATTTTAGGAGCTCAGCTGGCCCTATAACCTTATAAACAGGTGCCTGTCCCAGCACCTGAATAAAATGCAAGTGTGAAAAGACTGTTCTAGTACTTTGCTTTTATTTGCCCAGTATCCTCCCTCGGCACCTGTCTCCTGTTAATACAGCTCCCTTCACTGGGGAGAAGTGGTCCTTTCCCAACATCCTCCTAGGGTCACTGGGGCCAGGCCAGGCATGTAACTCTAACTCTCAGGGATGGCTCAGTAACCCACGCTGAACCAGTCAGAAACCTTCTCTGGGATTTTACATACAGATGCTGCTGGAGGCAAACGCCTTGCATCCGGGTTCTAGCTGCCTGACGCTATATCTCTGTGACGTGAAGTGGAAGAGAATAAAGTTGGCATTCGGGGGGAGGGCGGGTTGATATAAGAAAAGGAGGTTCCAGTCTTCTAAGGCGACCACAATTTTAATGTGTGTCATCCTTTCTAGCCATGTCTATGTGTAGCTTTTAGTTTAATTTCATTAATATTTCTTTTTTCATTATAAAAGTAAATCATGTTCATTGTAGACAATTGAGCAAAACAGAAATGAATTGTATTTCCACTAACAGAGAAATGCATCATTATTATTTTAGTCTTTTTCCTTCCAATCTTTTTTCTTTGCCCATTTTTTTTTAAAGCAGTCTTAAGATTTTACTAAATATAGGTTTTGTTACTTAGAGCTGTTATATCTTACAGCTACCATGAAGGTCAAAACTAGAGTTTCTAGTTAATGGCCTGGGGTCAATGTGGTCTTTATTTAAAGGAGGGCAAGAAGTTATATATGTTTTGCAGTAGGTTTTCTTGTTCCTACAGGGCACCATTTCCTCCATCTTTGTACAGAAATAGAAAGCTTCCTATGTTCCTCCATTGCCAAGACTAAATGATTCCACTGGTTTTCTGTTTCACCCAAGGAAAATGGAAGGAGCCTCTTTTTTTTTAAACTGAAAACAAATATGAAAATCACGTGGGCTTTTTTCTTCCCCAAACCATACCCAATTTTAGTAATAATTAAACACTCAAATAAACTGGGTTATTTTTCATATCTGGGAGTTTAGGTTTAATGGTTTTCTGAATTTCAGATTGGTCTGTGCCACAGTGTGTGGTATTGGTGAGTAAAAACAAAACAAAGAAAAAGAATTTTTTTTTGAATTAAAGACCAACAAACTAATGCAACAAGCAACAGTTTATTTTTTAAAAAAGGAAAAAAAAAAACAAAAAGAAAAGAAAAACAACTTTTTACTACATCTTATAGATTAAGTAAAAATACTTGTATTAATATATGTATATACATACTGCATATATATATATACATATGATATAACATTAAAATTACATGCTTCTCAGGACAGAAGAATTAGGACATTTCTTCATATGAATTTAAAACTGTATCACGATTTAAAATCACTGCAAGATTAAACTTGTTTCCTTTATTTTCTTTTTTTAGACTTCAAGTACAGGAAATTTTCAAACCAGGATCTAAAGGTGGAGAACCATCTGCTATGCACAAACGACAACAGACTGCCACAAATCATGAGTCAGGGGTTGTCTGAACTCTCATACAGCTCTTCATAACCCTACAACTGTGTCAACCTTCTACCTGAGATGAGAGGGAATGATAAAGCATGATGGTCTGTAGTTTCCATGTGGACGTTCACATTGACGTTTAAACAAAAGCTAACAAACACGTCTTATCATAGCAACAACACTGGCCGTGAAATCACTCTAGAGGAGGATTCCTTTCTCCTCTTTCCTTGCCAAATAAAACATAAACATTGCTGGGGGGAAAAAAAAACAGCAACAACTCAGGGTGAAGCACCTCTGGCGATGATCAGCATACAGCAAGGGACAGAGAGGGAGCGTTTCCTTTGTGACAGCTCCTGGCTGACCTGGATGATTGCAAACACACCCTCATCTGCAAAAGGCACTCACATATTGTCTATTTATAAATCATACAGTGGGAGTCCATACATGGGGGGTTTTCCTACAAATATAAAAAAGATAAGCTGAGGACATGGTATAATAAAGAAAAGAGTATAAGAAATGCACATTTTGGATAAATGTGCGCTTTTTATTTAAAGGACAATCAATATAGTAGTTAAAAAATTGTCATTGAAAAGTTAGGAATTCCAGTGAAATTATCGGTAAGAAGCAAGGTATTAGAGGCTGAGAGATGGAGTCCAGAACACAGAGAGGAGAGACGGTAGCTTTTCAAATGGCCAAAGTAAAGGATATGGTCAGCTCATAAACTAGAAAGACCATTCACTCACAATGGAATGTATGAGAGGGAAGGAGGAAGTGGGAGAGAAACAGGTGAAGCTGGAGGGAGGGTGGCATCCTTCTGTGTGTGGGCACAGGAAAGGATGTACCCAGAATCTCCAATGGGAAAGATGGGCTGCAACCCTCTTGCTTCTGCAGTCGGAAAAGACCCTGCCCAAGCCAAGGCTGCTCTCACCGGGATACAACCGAACTAATGGAATTATAAGACGTGCCACTGTTGCAGCTTGAGGCGTAGGCTTCCTGGCCATTGCCGTCGAGGTTGATTTTGAACACAGAAGACGCCTTCAGTAGAAAGTCTGCAGCATCCCGGCGCCCCAGCTCTCGAAGTTTGGACATGAGGATGCCGACTGTGCTTTCAGGGTAGGAGGTCCATTCTCGGAGCAGGGCATGGACTGGGCTCGGCAGGAACTCCTTGGGAGCCCCGTTATTGGTGTTGTACTTTGCCACAAGGTCGGGGAGGCCCAAGTTCATGGCGAGAAGGCACCAGTCCTTCCCCATGGGATCGGGCGGGTCCAGTAGACGACTAAGTTTCCTTCGGGTCAGGAGGTTCAGATCAGACGCGTGGATGTCCATCCCCAAGCTGGCCTGTGAGTAGATGTCATGACACCCGAAGCACATGATGCTGCTAAAGCTTTCCTTGTACCCACCCATGGTGTTAGTCAGCGAGGTCTCCTTCAGGGTCTGCGCCCGGAAGAAGTCCCGCGGCTGGTAGATCATGATGGGCTCGTGATGCTCCCTCAGCTGCTGGGGGCTCAAGTAATGCTTTACCGTCAACAGCCCCGGCAGCGTGGTGGCCATGACGTTCTCGATGGTGCTGCACACCGAGTCCAGCAGGAGGCAGCACTTGATCTTTTCCGTCTCCAGCCCTCGCACTTGGACCTCGATGCCCTGGCCGTGGTTGACCAGGAGCACCAGAAGCTCAGCCCCACGGTTGGCTATCTTGCAGCCGCTGACCCACAGGCGAATGTCGGCATCTCCCTCGGCACTCTGTTGGTGGATCCACCGGCAAAGATTCACCTGAACCTTGTGAAAGATGCCACACGGGAAGGGGGTGAGGTGCTCCACGGGGACGATGCGCACGCCACCGTAGACCATCACCTCGTCCTCCTCGTCTGTCCAGGAGCGGTGCAGGTTGTCCGTCTTGATCAGGGCGGGGATGTCGACCATGGTCCCACTGCTCAGGTCCCGGGCGCAGATGTCCATGGCATCTAGGATCTGCAGCAGCTCCTCTACGTCGCTGTCAGGCACCAGGCGCTGGACATCCTCCATGGTGTAGCGGCCCCGGTAATGGTGCAGGGCCCGCGGGGTCTCCACGGAGAGCAGCTTCCCCAGGACGTTGGTGCAGAGCCAGCGGGGGTCCAGGAGTAGCACGTCCTGAACTGTTTCACTTTGCATGATGTTGATCTGCCAGAGGGGACAGAAGGTCACACATAGGAACCTAAATGAATAGAGGCACCAGCTGCACAGAGAACAAAAGAGACTGAGCAGTGACAAAATCTGAGCAGATGTCATAAGGAATGGCCCGGATTATTCATATGGCTGGATCTCAAAAATCAATTACTAAGCCAAAAAAACAGCTCGAGGTCACAGATATTTTGAAAAGACCACGGATTCTTAAAAATGATCAATGTAATGAAAGATGACAACAACAAAAAAGTGAGAGATGACAGCTAGCCAAATGGAAATTACTGGCACGAGTGACAAACATTTGAATAAGGGCTATATATTCAGTAATACAATATACAATGTTGTGTGTCCAGAATATGATAATATATTATATTGTGGTTATGTGGGAAAATATCCATTTCTTTAGGAGATACAGGCTAAATTATTTAAGGGAGAAATGTCATGATGCTTGCAAAATAAAAAGTAAATAAATAAAAGAGAGAAAGGATAAAAGCAAATGTAACAAAATGTAAATGACTACGTTAATTTAGGTGTAGAGTATGTGAGGGTTTGTTGTACTATTCCTGCAACTTCTCCAAAGGCTTGCTATTTTTCAAAAAAAGATTGAGAATATTATACTATGCTGTAAAGTTTTAACAAACATAAAAAAGTTCTGAAAAGACATGCCACCATGACAGTGATTGGCCCTGGAGAGAAGAAAGAGGGAGGAATGAGACTAGAGGTGGCTGTCAGAGAGGACTTGGGCTTCACCGGTCATGTTTATTTCTTTAAAAAGCAAAAGTCAGAAAAAAAAATGTGACAAAAAATAGAGGCAACTTCCTCCGTTATGGAACACTCCTCTCCACCCTCCCTGTTCAGGACTAGTTCTACAAATAATGGTGCTACATGGCGAGCTCTTTTCTCACACAGAAGCTCAGACTCTGGACCTGTTTGCAGCAGGAGTACTTTTCTGCCCATAGTCTGGTTTAAATCTTTGAGACACCTTCTATATAGAATTCTGTTCAAAATCGAGCCTTAGAGTGAAAATTTTTGGAAGGTAGAGACTTTGGGTCCAAGATGATGAGGTAGGAAGAATCTGAACTCACCTGCTGCCAAGAACACATCACATTTACAAGTACAGAGTGAGTCCCCCTGAAGAAGAACTGAGGGCTGACTAAAAAGCTCCCACACAATAAATGAGAGAGAGATCACATAGAAACTGGTAAGAAAGATGGAGATGAAGTACTGTGGAAACCCCACCCCCAAAGCACCGACCTGAAGTAGGAAAAGATTATTGAAGAGCCTGTGCACAGAATCTGGGGTGCAGTGAAAAAACAGTGGTTTAAAGGGCACCTAATCTGTACAGGAAGGAAATCTATTAACTAATCCTCGAGTATCTGCCAAATGAGAGGGGGACTATGTCAGAGGCACTGGAGAGAGTAATTTGTGGCCCTTTCCCCTTGATCGCATGGGCAGGAGCATGATACAGGTGCTCTAGCCAGCCCTCCAAGACCATCAGAGTGTACACCAGGTCCGTGGTCACATTAGCCTCTTGGCTTGTCTCGGGACTCCTAACAGCCCACGCCCACTCCAACTACAACTCCAGACCCCCAATGCGGCTTATTCCAGGGACTTCCTATAGACCACAGTGCTTTTAGCTATAGCTCCAACTGGCCTACCAAGGTGGCCCTGGTGCAGCTTGCCCAGGAAACTCCCCTTGGCTTGTATTTGCTCCAGCTAAAGCTCTGGTCTCTGTCTTGGCTTGCCTCCTAGCCCAAGCCTGTTCCAGCTCCAGCTCTAAGCTTCAGGAAGGCTTGCCCCAGAACTCCATAGTGTTTGTTCCTGCTCCTGCCCCAACCAGCCTGCCAATGAGGCCTCAGTATGGCTTGCCTCCAGGTCTCTTGGTGGCCCATGCCCCCTTCAGCTCAAGGTCCAGCTGGCTAGCCACAGACACCTGGAACATACAGTCTATATAGGAGAAGCTCCTATGCAAGGCTTTTCCTTCAAGACCAGGAGAGGTTGCTCTTTCATTTAATTTATATTAACAAACACATAGAGACAGCCAAAATGAGGAGACAGAAAAGTAAGTTCAAGATGAAAGCCAGAACAAAACTCTAGTACAAGAACTAAATGAACCAGAGATAAGCAATCTAGTAGATAAAAAGTTTAAAACACTGGTTATAAGGATGCTCAATGAACTAGGGGAAAAATAGATGAACTCAGTGAAATCTTGAACAAAGAGATAGAAGTATGAAAAAAGAAATAATCAGAACTGAAGAATATAGTAACTGAAATGAAAAAAAATTCACTAGAGGGAATCAACAACAGCTTAGTTGACATAGAAGGATGAGTCAGCGAGCTGAAAAACAAGGTAGTAGAAATCACTGAATTGGAGCAGCAAAAAACAAAAAGAATTAAAAAGAAATGAGGATAGTTTAAGGTACCTCTGGGACAACATGAAGCACACCAATATTTGAATCACAGGGGTTCCAGAAGGAGAAGAGAGACAGAAAGGGAGAGAAAACCTGCTTAAAGAAATAATGGCTGACAATTTCCCCAACCTGGTGAAAGAAACAGACATCCAAGTCCTGGAAGCACAGAGTCCCAAACAAGATGAACACTAAGAGATCCACACCAAGACAAATCATAATAAAAATGCCAAAAGTTAAAGATTAAGAGAGAATCTTAAATACAATTAATAGCATACAAGGGATCTTCCATAAGGATATCAACTGATTTTCAGCAGAAGATGCACAGGCCAGAAGGGATTAGCATGGTATATTCAAAGTGCTGAAAAGGAAAACCTACAATGAAGAATACTTTACCCAGCAAGGTTATCATTCAGAATTGAAGGAGCGATAAAAAGTTTCCCAGAAAAACAAAAGCTAAACGAGTTCATCATCACTAAACTGACTTTAAAAACAATGTTAAAGAGATTTCTTTAAGTGGAAAAGAAAAGGCCAAAACTGAAAATAAGAAAATATAGTAAAGAAAAACATCTTACTGATAAAAGCAAACATTTAGTAAAGGTAGTGGGTCAACCATAAAAAGCTAGTATGAAGTTTAAAAGACAAAAGTAGAAGAACATGTGTAATTACAGTAATGACTTAAGTGACACTCATTCACACACAAATGATGTGAAATATATCAAAAACATAAATGGGATTGGTGAGT
This sequence comes from Eidolon dupreanum, assembly GCA_028627145.1. NCBI lineage: Eukaryota > Metazoa > Chordata > Mammalia > Chiroptera > Pteropodidae > Eidolon > Eidolon dupreanum. The sequence continues at coordinate 133,379,408 of CM053509.1, read as the reverse complement.
AAAAAAATCTAATGCTTTTAGAATGTGTTTGAACTTAAGAGACCACCAACTTAAAATAGACTGCTATAATCATAGCTTGTTACATATGAATCTTATGGTAACTACAACCACGAACCTGTAATAGATACACAAAAATTTTTTTAAAAAAGGAACCCAAACAGATCACCAAAGGAAGTCATCAATATACAAGAAAAGACAGCAAAAGAAGAAACAGAGAACTGTAAAACCAATCAGAAAACAATTAATAAAATAGCAACAAATATATAACTACCAATAATTACTTTAAATGTAACTAAACTAAACGCTCCAATCTAAAGACATGGGGTGGCCGAATATATGAAAAACAAGACCAATGCATATGATGCCTACAAAAGAGTCACTTCAGAGCAGAACACACGCGCAGACTAAAAATGAAGGTATGGAAAAAGGTATTGCATCTAAATGAAAATTTTAAAAAAAGCTGGTATAGTAATACTTGTATCAGACAAAATTGACTTTAAAACAAAGACTAATGAGACAAAGATAGACATTACATAATAACAAAGGGATCAATCCAACAAGAGAATATAACACTTATAAATATCTATGTACCAAACATAGAAGCATCTAAATACAGAAAGCAAATATTAACAAACATAAAAGAAAAGGTCAACAGTACTGCAATAATAGTAAGGAGACTTTAAAACTTGCTTACATCAATGGATAGATCATGCAGACAAAAGATCAACAAAGAAACAGTGGCCATAAATGACACATTAGATCAAATGAACTTAACAGATATTTACAGAACATTCCAGTCCAAATCAGCAGAATACACATTCTTTTCAAGGGCACATGGAACATTTTCCAAGATAGACCACGTTAGGCCATAAAACAAGTCTCAGTAAATTTAAGAAGATCAAAATCACATCAAGCATATTCTCCAATCACAGCAGCATGAAACTGGAAATCAATTACCAGAAAAAAAAACTAGAAAAAAACATAAACATGTGGAGGCCAAACAATATGCTATTACGTAATCAATGGGTAAATGAAAACATCAAGGAGGAAATTTAAAAAAATATTGAAACAAATGAAAATAAAAATACAACAATGATGCAAAAGCAGTTCTCAGAGAAAAATTCATAGTGAAACAAGAAATTTAAAAAATCTTAAATAAACAATCTAAACTTATACTTAATGGAACTAGAAAAAACAAACAAACAAAAACAAACCCAAAACCCAAGTAGAAGGAAATAATAAAGTTCAGCACAGAAATAAATGAAATAAAGACTGAAAAGTAATAGAAAAGATCAAATGAAACTAAGAGCTGGTTCTTTGAAAATATAAACAAAATAGATAAATCATTAGCCAGATTCATCAAAAAAAGGAGAGAGGGCTCAAATAAATAAAATCAGAAAGAGAAGAGATAACCCACACCACAGAAGTACCAAGGATTATAAGAGAATAGTATGAGCAATTATACAACAAATTTGACAACCTAGAGTAAACGGATAAATTCCTAGAAACATATGATCTTCCAAGACTGAATTTTGTTTCTACTAACCAGTCTGTTCAGATTTTCTGTTTCTTCCTGATTTGATCGGTAACGAAGAAACTCCCAACAAATAAAATTCCAAGACTAGCTGGATTCTCAGGTGAATTCTACCAAGCATTCAGAGAAGAATTAACATCTATCCTTCTTATACTATTCCAAAAAAAATTGAAGAAGGAAAGCTCCCAAACTCATTTTATGAGGCTAGTATTACCGCTACCTCCCAGAATCCTGCGTGGACTCATGGAGCTCTTACCTCGCCGGCACTGTGGAGCTGCTGGGCTATGCACCTGAGGTCCTCCTCGCTGGCCAAGGGGTTCAGCTGGTCTTGCACGTCATACACAAACTGCTGCAGCGACATCAGCTGGTTGGGCCCATTGAGCTTCCTCCAGGAAGGCAGCGTGGAGATGATTTTCTCACACAGGTGAGTCATCAGAGGGCAGACCTAGAACATGTAGGACAGGACAGGTCAATTTATAGCTGTGGGGACTCAGGAGGAGCCTGGACAGGCATTCATGGAGACTGTTGTTGAAATATTATTTCAATTCAGACTAATTCTTGGTAACTGTCTTGAAATAGGTTTTTAATCTTTTAACTTGGTTAAGTCAGTCAGTCTATGTTCTAGACTCATATACTCAATACACCTTCCTAATTAAAAACCACACCAGCCATACACTGTAGCACTCCAACATTCATCAGGCAGTCCCCTCTTGGATCATAGCTTTTATTTCAGCTAAATTCCACTCCCTATTCAAAAAAACCAAAATTCTCAGGGATAAAGGCAGTTTGTTTGGTGATTTACAACTGCCTGACCTCAGGAGTTAAGGGGGCGGGTGGGGTGCGAAGCAGACATAATGCCACTCCTAGCTCAAGGAGTCCCTACAGCCTAGAAGCCTCATCCCATGAGTGGGGAGGTGCTGGGAGCCCCCACAGACCACTGCTCCTGATCATCACCCACTGGTTTCTGTGACCAGGTTCCTGCCAGGCAACTCCATACCTGCCGACTATGCCATAATGGGGCCCCATCAGAAAGCAAGGGTCTGGCTTCCTGAGAGAGGAGAGGGTACCCGAAATTCCAAAAGCACTTTTGGAAGTGGAGCCTGGTGTGTAAAGAGGTATTTATCAGCCTGGCTAGGGGGCGGAGAGAGAGGCACGCACTTGTTTATACTCAGGCATGGGTTGCAGGAACATTCTAGGGGCATTTCAGCCTTTTGCCACTGTGATATTTGTCCTTTTCACACCAATTTCAGAGATATTTTTGAATAATATAGATAATAATTGTTTATGTGTCAAACCTGTTAAGAATATTTTCCCTAGTCTATCTCACCTTTAAACTTTGTTTTTAGAATTTATTTGCCAGAAAATTTTTTCTTAACTTTTATATTGTCAAATAGGTAAAATTTCTTTGAAAACTTCTGGGGTTTTCTATCTGCATTTGAAAGGTTTCCCAAAGCAGTCCTAAGTTATTTTAAATTATGTTCTCTTACATTTACATTAAAGATATTGTTTTACTGTTTGACATTTAAAAGCTTTAATCCACCTAGAATTTATTTTGGGGCTATGTAGTTATTAGGAGTTCAACCTTATTTCTGGCAAATAGCCATTTGTGCTAAAATCTTGATCAAATAAACATTTTCCTCATTAAATTGAAATAATATCATTGTTGTCTATTAAATTTCTGTGGATGTGATTTGCCTCTACACTCAATAATCTATTTCACATATTTATTGGTTTACTGATTACAGAGACTTTATAATATGTTTTATTTATTCTATTAAAATTTTAAAATAAAAAAGTTTTCTCAATCCCATTCAGGTGCTAACTAGAATTGTATTAAGTTTACATAATTTGGGAAAATGAAACACTTAGTAAGATCTTGTCATCCAAGAAGACATTCCATTTCTTCATCTATTATTTTATGCCCTTCAATAAATGTTGTTCGTGACTTTTTTTTACTTTCCTGCATTTTCTAAATATTTCACAATAAGTCACTTTCGAATTGCTTTTGTAATTTGTAAAAAGCAGTTTTACTTTTAAGCAGACCACTAAAACTGTCAGAATTTCCTACACTCTAAGGTGGTCTACTTTGCCCATAACCCCTTCATTTCGTGGCCATCTCCTCGTTTCTCTGCTCTTCCTTCCTCATCCCAGAGCAACAGAATAAAAACATGTCCAAGCAGCCACCTTGTAATAGGTCCCCTGGAACCCAAACCAAACCAAGAGGGCAGCACAAAGAGGCCCTCCGGGGTCACTGGATGGGCTGGGCGAAGGGTGGATTCCCACCCTCTCCAGGTATACTCACCGAAACAATTTGGCTCCGTATTTCCTGCAGGTGATTTCGAAGTACCTTCATGTCCTTAGACCCAGAAGCCCCAGCATCCAGAACAAAGAGCTTATCTGAAACATGAAGATCGTTCCCAAACCTAAGGGAAGAGTGGTAGCCTCAGGAGAGTGATGCAGTTTCGCCAGGTGTTTCCATAGCAGGACCAGGCTCCTGCTGGCCTGAAAGGCTGCTCGGAGGCCCGGAAGTTCTGGTGACCTTGAAAAGGGCCCCCTCCCTGCTGTTTACTGGGCACTGTAATGTTACAATGGGGCAGAGGCCTGGAGACACCGCATGCTTTCAGCCACACAGATGGGCACCATGGGTCCCTCAAAACAGCAGGAACACAGAATGGGAAGAAATCAGCTGCCCTGATGAAGGAAAGGTGACCCCTTATGTGCTCATCTTACAAGTAGAGAAAAGATACAGTTACAGTCAATGGAGTAAGAATAGAGGGATGAGTATGAGAGTTAGAACTTAGATCTAAAAATATTAGTAGAAGCCCTATTTTTCATATCAGGAAGATAACAAATAAGTGTTTTCATTTGATAAACAGAATTTTATTTGTATAATATGCCACAGTTACTAGCATATTATATAGAGCTGCAGGTTCAAACTTTCTGTGGACAGACACTCATTAGAAATATGTATTTTTTATATGGTAATCCTGTGTGCATCCATATTTAGAAGTGAAACAAAAGTTTTACAAAACTATTTGTCATGAAATGTGCTCAGATAGTCTCTACTCCATCCCACTCTGTCCCATTTTAAAGAGTTGATCTAGACCACCTAAATGAATTTCATGACCCACTAGTGGGTTGCAACTCATATTTTGAGAAATACTGATCAGTGGTTATCATGATAATCATCAAAAAACCTTAAGGCTAAAACAACTAAAGGAACTAAGAATCTAATGCAGGACAGAGTGACAACAGTTGGTAATACTGTATTTTATGATTTAAATTTGTTGAGAGTGGAACTGAAATGTCCTCATCAAAAAAAAAAAAAGAGAATAAGAAAGATAACCATGTGAGTTGATGGATATTTTCATAAACCAGATAGTAGGAATCCTTTTACAATGTAAATATATATCAAATCATCACAATGTACAATTTAAATATCTTACAATTTTATCTGTCAATGATAACTCAATAAAACTGAAAAAATAAAAAGCCATAAAATATTCATTGCTTTGATAAAAATGAAAAATACAACAACAAAAAAAGCAACCAGGGACAAGAGGCCTTTAATTTCTTTAATTCCTTTTTCTGTTCACAGGACTTTGGTTATATTTTCCCTGAAGACCCAGTGTCTGCTGCTTACCTGTTCCTGATCTCTTTCAGCAATGTTGTGTCTTTGTCATATCCAAACTCGCCTCCAGCTGGACGAGGAACGTTCATGATGTCAGCGTGGGTGGCCACCAAGACAACTCGGAGTGGGTTCTTCAGCTTGCCACCAAAGGCTGCGGGCAGAGAGAGAACCATTTTAGAGATGGGTCCACCTTCATGACTGCCTCTTCTTTTTAGGTGAAGAAGAGTGTGCTTGCTGGCCTCAGTTCCAGGCTGTCTTCTGCAGGTGGATGTGCAACTGCCTGAAAACTTGAGGGCCCCATGCCTGCTGTGTCAAGTAACCTCTGGGCCCCAGGTCAGGCCAAAAATAGAATGAGCTTATTTCCTGGGCCTCAAGGAAAGTTGTTCAGAAATGGATCAGAACCAACCACAGAACAGAAGGCAGCTTCCAGATCTATCTCCAAAAAAGCCTTGCGTGGTGAGGGGAGATCTAACCTCTGACCAGGGAGTCGCCTTTCACAAGACCAAAGGAAGCCCTCTGAATGCAGTAACACCACAGAAATGACTCAGAAGAGAAACTCCTGCAATTTATGGAGGCAGAGAGCCTCTCACTTCTGGGAGTGCTTAAGACAGAAACATGAAAGAAAAAAAAGAAACAAAGAGATAAAGTGGTGGTACCCTAAGGGGAATTAAGCTCAGTTTATTTATTAACTTTTCAAAGAAAAAAATGGCTGCTGAATATGTGTTTTGCCGGAGAAGGCTGCTGCTTTTGTTGTACGAAAAGAACAAAAGACATTTATTCCGTACTATCTTCTCCTCTAAGATAAAGGTATGATGATGCATTCAGTCACTGTGGTCCCTTTTCTTCCATTCTTGATGGAACTATAGAATGAAGGAGAGCTCATTTTGCTTGTGAATTATGTACCCATGAGGTAAAGGTATAGGAGCTATCAAAGGAGGTATTCCATTTTGCACCCAACAAAAGTGATCACAGCTCTAATATACAGAGAGGGAGAAATGGCTCTCAAAGAACTGCTCAGAATTGGGTCTTTGCCGCAAAAACTATGTGATCACGAAACAACTTCCTGCAGAACAAAATGAACAGTTGGCCCTCAGGGAACTTCCAGAGTGGAAATCTTCTAGTAGGAAGGAGGAATGAAGGGAGCCACAAGCTATAGGATCCAAGCAAGGCCAGAGTGCAAGGCCAGCGGAAAAGGTGCTCGCTCACCCAGGGGAGTCTCAGCTTACCTATGGGTTCTTCAACTGGCACGAGAGACTTCAGGAAACCAAGCCAGAAAATCACTTGATTCAACTGGATTTCATAGGGTTCTTCTAGACTAAAAACGATGACATGGATTGATGTGGGATCATTTGCAGCAAAATAGTCATAAGAGCAGAAGTATACAGGATTTCCAGAGAACTCCCACACACTGAAATCACCAACTCCTACAGAGAAAAATAGAGATTACTTTTGTGAAACAGCACCACCAAATTTCAATCACAATTTTTCTTAGCACTTTAGGGGTTACCAGTAGGGACAGTGTCATCTGTTTATCTATGCATCTACTTAAGTGTGGATCTACATATGTAATACTGACATAGCTCTATGATATACACCTTTATCTGTTTCTATATCCATAGCTTTCATCTATACATCTATAAATCTATCTATACCTGCTTATCCATTTTCCTAAACACCTTCATTATTATATCTATATCTATATCTCTAACATATTTACTTATAGTACCCTGAGTAGTACACACACACACATATAATACTCCCCCTCACATGTACATGTCTATAATCACACATGGAAATGTGTGTGTATACATATATTGGTAGATAAAAAATAAGAAAGAACAACCTTGAGAAAGAACAAACATCCATCATGTCCCTTACACAGAAGCATGAGTTATGCTACAGTACATCCGAATGGATTGCTGAACTCACAAAGTGAGAGAACATGTGATGAGCTTTGTATCCTTAAGTATAAATTCTTTTTGGAAAATGACTATATAAAATATTGAACATAAAAGTTGCTATAAAATGTAACTTTAATCTTGGTTAAATAGTGACTTCATCTTCCACAGGTGAGGGAGCAACATGTTCAGGTCAGTCAGAAGCAAGCGGGTTGCCTGCACAAGTGTAAGATGCAGTAGTTGACTGACAGGTCAAGCAGGGCTGGGAGAGTGAGTATAGTGGTGGGCAGCTGCTCTCCCACACCTGAGCTGTGGGTGCGGCTGTTTTCACAGAAGTGTCTGTGGGTGAAATTCTGACCTAATAACCATGGATTTTCACTCTATTCCATTAGGGCTAGTGGTTCTCAAAGTGGGGTCCTCAGACCAGCAGCAGCAACATCACTTGGGAACACCCCCCACCCCCCCGCCCCGGCACGGGCCTGCTGAAACAGAAGCTCTGGGGGTAGGGCCTACAGTCTTTGTTTTCACAGGCCTCCAGGGGATTCTCACAAGTCAAAATCTCCAGGGGTTTAAGAACCATTGCTTTAGGCCACACACACAGAGTAGTCTATCTCTCACTGAGTTTGGGATAATAAAAGAGCCTTCATGAAGTTGCTCCCAACTGCCATTATTTGAATGCCTCCCTGTGCCAGATGCTGTACTAGGCCCTTAATAAACATCAGCTCATAAAGTCCTCACAGATGAGGGAACTGAGTCTCAGGAAATTGCTTTATCCCTGCTCTAAACTGGGTCTCAGCAAGGCAGGGGTCCGTGTTCAAGTGACTTGGGTGCAGGTAGAAGCCCTGGAGGGGGTGGGGGGCACCGAGGGGGTATTATAGGGTAGATGCAGTGTTTGCTGGAAGAAGTAAAACAGCTCTGTTAATGTTTAAAACTTCATCCCTTGGGAATTTCTGAGAGCAAAGAACATACTTGAAATTTTGCTTATGGAAAAGAAATTGCCTGTGTTTGTATTAGAGCATTAGCCATAGCTTTAGATGTATTTAAAAATAATTCTTCTTGGGTATATCAAACTGCTAGAAGGATTGTATTTTTGAGATTTCTTATCCAATTGGATGTTTAGCTCTACTTTAAAAAAATATATTAATTTACTCAACAGTTCTTTATTAAGCACCTACTTTGTACCCAGTGCTTCTCTAGGTACAGAGGACACCTAGCTTTACTTTTCAGTGGTACTGACCAGCCCTGCTTCAGTCCTGGGTCAATCCCAATATCACCGCATTGGCTCTCCCTCTGTGCTTTGTGGGGCTGTGATGATTGTCCACTGGGACAGGTTCCCTTAGGGTAATTACTTACAGCTCTGATAAAAGGACACTTGAGGTCCTTCCCTTTGGGGGGTGGGTGGGACATACCATTCAAATAGGCGTTCTGGATGTCGATGGCCTTAGTGGACTGGTCATCAGCAGAGCAGTGCGAGTGGTGGGACGGGGCCACAAACACCTCCAGCATCCCCTTGGTGAGGCCCGGCTCGAACATCATGCTGCGGCTCCTCACGCTCACGTTCTCGCAGCCCGGGTACAGGTTGTTGATGCTCACGGAGACTGCAGACCAGAGAGGGGCCGTTAGAGCTGCACAGGGCAGTGTGCGTACCTGCTCTCCTTCCCATCCTTTGCCTATGTGTTTGTCCTGTTCCGGGACGCTCTGTCCCCACCCGACTCCTGCTTCAGGTGGGATTGTGTGTGTGCCCCTTGTGTTGTTTTGTGCAGCTACTTTCCCAGAAATGTCATGTTAGTTCTTTCTGTTTGCTTCACCTCCCAGGTCCCTTTCCTGCGCTCTCTGTGCCAGGAGGGGCTGACTTGCTTGCCATTTGCCGCTGGTTGGGGTCAGCCAGTTGGAGGCACGGGAGAGGCTGGGAGGAAAGGCTGAGGCATTTCTTCCTTCCTCACTGCCTGCCGCTTCTCTGATGCCAGTATGTTTCTCTGACTCCAGACACCCCCACCCCACTCCAGCCGAGTGGCTTCACCCTGGAGCTCCAGCTTTTCCGGAAACACGATTTCTTCCTCTTGTTTCTTCAGCTCCCCTGGGTTCTTAACCTCCAGATGCTTCACTGTCTCTTGGATGTTCATGTGAATTTTGCCTGTGACTAAACTTTTATTAAAGTTCCCTGCAGGACCCTGACTGATGCAGATGAGACAAGTACCACTTTGGTACGACTGTTTTAGATTGAATGCAAAAAGATTTTAGATAGTACCAGGCCATGGCATTAAATAATGCTGAATCCCACAATGATAAAATCATTCCTTTTTAAATTCCCTTGAAGGCCTTTGAATTGCTGTAGCAGCCAGTCTCAATGTAGCATTAAGTCTTCAGCATCTCTTCAATCCTTACTAATCTTCCCTTTTAATAAAGAGGGAGCAGGCAACAGTATAGAGCTAGATTTTAATCACATTGTTTGCTGTTCGTTACATTTATTTCATTTATGGCAGTGGTATTGCTTTTCCATTGATGGTAAGGATATTAACTATTTCATTTTCAAATCAATGTGTTTTAGCAAATAAAAAAGTGAATCAGTTTAACAAATAGTACATAAATAATAAGAGTGTCACTTAAGGGGATACAGCTGAATAAGACAGTACGTGTTCCCTGCATCAGGGCAGAGCCTGTGGGTCTCCAAGAATAGTACCCTGTGCTCATTCGCTATCACACTATTCGCTGGCCTGCTCATCTCTCCCAGCAGAGTTGCAAAGGCAGAGCTGGTCTGTCCACTTCAGCGCTAGGACTTGGGGCAGCCAAAGTGTGGGCTCCGCTAGTGCATCGAGAGAGGGGACCTGTGAGCTGAATTGTACCCTACAGTTAGTACTTTGGTTCATGGTTAATAGCCACGGACATTGCAAGGTACAAAAGAAAGGAGCATTTCACCTGGGCCTCTTGACTTTAAAATTGGTGATCCAAACAGAAAGGTAACCCCTTGTTTAAAAAGTGAAGATTTCAGACTGAGGGCATGGGCACTGGAAGAGGGGAAGGTGAGGATGAGAAAAGTGAAGCTCACGGGCAGAGTCAGGTACAAAGGCAGGAGGAGGGGCAATAAGTTGGGAAGAATTCTTCATATTATTTGTATTTTTTTCTGATTATATAAGTAGAACACTTGGCAAACAGAAATGTAAAGAAAAATGATTCTATTCCAGTGGCAATGTGGTTGACATCTTAGTGTATTTCTCTGCAGATTGTTACTCCAGGTCTGAAAAAAGGTATGGGGTTTCACAAGAATGGGTTTTGTCCATTTCCTTGTGCTATGAAACCTGTATCCAGGACGACCGCTGTCAGGAACAAACCTTGTTTTAGTGGCACCATGGGCTCCTGCTTGCCAAGGGTGAGCTGACCAGAATATGAGAAATAACAGGCATTCCTGTACCTTGAAGACATTTTCGTTTGGAGAACAAAACAGTAGGGCAGGGTTTGTATTCAGTATTAAAATAACAGTTTCATTGGGAAACACTGACATCATGGAAGAAAAACTTTTTTTTGTGATTACCGACCCTTTGCGGTAAAAAGTGGCAGGCCCGATGGGGGAGCCACTTGCACTCTGGTCAGAAGACTTCTTCCCACATGCTCCTCTCTGTTGAGAGCTGGTGACAGTCTCCTGCAGGTTCCTTCTGGACCCTGGCTCCCCCACTGATACTGGTATTTCTTTCCTACTGTAGAACCACAATTCAACACCCAGCTGGTCACAAACAAGTATGTGCGTGGCAGCCAAAGAGTGGGGGTGAGGAGTAGACCATGTGTCCTGAGTGGCTTCAGGCAGGGGCAGACCAGCTCCGCTCACGGCACCTGGTCCTGTCTCCAGGCTGGTGGATCAGCCTGTAGCCTCCAGTGTTTTCAAGAGATGACAACGCAAAGGGCTAACTTTCTTAAGGCAAACAAGCTCTTGCTGTCTGAGTGATATAAATGATATAAATGTGCCCACATAGGCATCTCTCTTGGGAAAGGAAAAAGGCCTGACCATTCTAGCAGAGGTCACGGCTGTCCAGAACACATAGTAGGGCATGGCCCATAGGCACAAGCAGTGCCACTCTGAAGTGACAATGTTGCTGTTTCTGGAAGCAGATATCCTTCCCTGGAGGACATAGCCCCCAACTAGAGCCCACACCCTTCCCCAGCTCAGTCTTCTTCAGGTGGCCCTCCTGTCACCTCATATTTGTGCCAAGCTCTGCTTTTCCAAGGACACCCTTAATGCTGTTTTGTGAGGGCCTGGAAGTGACTGGTGAGCTGCTTGGACTAGAGCTAGCAGGGTCCAGGCCCTGTGTGCTGCTGCCTCTTGTTGGCGGCTCTCTTGATCCGTGGTGTGCTTGCCCCTTCACAGGGCAGGAAGAGGGCCTGCTACAGTGCCTACAGGCAGAGCTCCTGGCCCTTCCCAGGCCTCAGGAAGGTCTAGATTTAACTTGAGTCTTGTCTCTTCTAAGGTCTGCATAGAATCATTACCCTGCCCCCCTCCCCGGCCCCCGCTGGAGCAGACCAAGTACCTGGTATTAAGCAACGCAGGTCTCTATGGGTTACACAACTTTTCCATCCTTGCCTAGGCCCTCTAGGAGGCCACCAGACAGAACTGAGACCGAATTCCACCTCTGACATTGACTAGGGGTGACCTTGGCTCAGGAGTCACACTCTATTGCATTTCCGGAATGCCATATCTATAAAAGGGCAAAATTTCGTGCATGGGGTGGGGGAGTCTGCTTCTGAGCTCTCTCTCCTGGTCTATGGGTCTCTTGGATTTAGGGGGCTGGGTGGAGAAGGGGTGAAATGTGGTGACTGTGCCCCCATATATAGGGCAGCCACACTCCTCCCCACTAACCAGCACCAGACAAGAATATGAATCAAGTGTGGCCAAAGCTTCCGCTTTTCAACAAAAAGCAAAGTATCTAGCTTTTTAGGTGAAATCTCTAGATTTTTCAATGTTGGCAGCTAATTCAATTTTTCTCCCCCC
>CM053509.1:133327808-133366867 GCA_028627145.1 Eidolon dupreanum | reverse complement strand
TAAGAAATGTTTTTTCCTGAGCTTTCCCTCTGCCTCCTCTTGTGGCCGCACCTGACTGACCTTCTCATAGAAGAATCTAAAGCAGTCAGTCCAGCAAGAGGTCCCTTGGCCTTGATGTTTGCTCTTAGCAATTTTCCACCCAGAGTCGCCACCCTGCCTCTTGGCTATAAATCTCCACTTGTCTTTGTTGGAGTCAGAATTGGGCCATCTCTCTCCTCTGCTACAAACCCCCACTCCAGTGCCCTGTGAATAGAGTCTGCCCTATCATCTTTAGCAAGGGTCAGGAATTATTTTTTAGTACCCAGAGGACTATAGACAGGTTCATTTCCTGTCTGAGGCAGTAACACTCCTGTGTATGACATCTTTCAGCTTACACTGTGCTGTCACTCACATTTCTTATTTAAACCTTAAAGAAACTTTTGTGGTTAATGTGGTCATTTTTCCTTTCAAATGAGGAAACTGAGGCACAAAGAGGCCAAGGCACTTTCCTCAAGGCACAGACAGAACTCACCAGCACATTTTCTTTCTACCACTGTTGCTGCTGAAAGGGAGGTGGAGGGTTCCCAAGAGGCAGGAAGACAAAGGGATAAATACGGATTCCTAAATTGAGGGCAGACCCTCAAAGTGGGGATGGGCTGCAGGGAGTTACAAGCACTGTAGAATAGACAAGGAGGGCCATTTCCAGTTTGCCTCGGGGGCATTTCAATTTAAGATAAGATGTATAAGTCACTGCTACAAAAAGGCAAACAGAATGAGAAGGGGCCCTCCCTGCTCCGAATTTTCATAGACAAAGGCCACATCTCATTTCAGTACCTCTTTTTTTCCTAAGCAAATGACTTGGATTGCTGGCCCGTGTTAGCATCCCCAGTGTCCTCTGGGAGCTGCAGGGGGCAGGGCGCTTCAATTCTTGGTCAGAACCCTGAAGGGGTTCTGCTCATCTCAGAATGTGTTACAAGCTCACGTGCTATTTCCCAAATGTTAACCGTCTACAAGAAATCATTCCCCGCACCCCAAGAAAATACTGCTTTGCTGGACTCACAGCTCAGTTTTCATGATGTCCCCGATTTTGGATGGTCATATAAGCATGCACACTCACATGTTCTCTTCTTCCAAGTAGGGGTGAGGAACGGCAGGTGAGAAAAGGATTTGAAAGCCAAAAAGGGGTAAAGGTGTCCTACTCTCCCCTCCTGTCCTCTGCTCAGGGGACTTCTCCTGGTCCCTGCCTTCCCCTTCCACCAGGAGCTGCTGGCCTGGGCTAGGAATGGCTCATGTTCCATCTTGTCTTTGCGAAGGTTAAGTCAGGAAACAGCTCTCTACTAAGACTGACAGAATCTGCTGTAATCTTCAAAGGCCAGGAAAAGCATAGAGTCCCCTCCTTTCTGAGGAAACCTAACCTCATCCTGCAGCATGACCCCTCCTTCTGTTCACTAGGAACCTTGGAGAATCTGAACACAATTGATTTTGATACAGACGTATAGGACAGACAGAAGTTTCTGCAATCCCTCTGCATCTGGTGGGTGGCGCGTTCTCACCTTTCACCACTAGATGGTGCAGCAGGGTCCTGACCAGTGTCCCCAGGAAGGCAGCTTCCATCAACTTAAATAAGAGTGTGCTCTCCAACGCAGACTAAGGTTTTAATGGAAAGAGGGTTGCAGGACGATATTGAGTTGCTCTTGGCTAGCTCTGAAGATGGAAGAATATCGATTTCTTTGGAGGGAGGCATAACATTCCATCCATGGTCTGTATTTAATAGGAGCTGCAAGACCACCCTGTACCTAGGCTGGCCACAAAACCCAGCCTGGCCAGGCCCTCAGTGGGCAGTTTAGACTATTACACTCCCTAAATTCTGGCTCATGACTTGAAATGTTTTCTTTTTCGTGTCCCCCAACTGAAATTCTTGGGCTGGAGGGTGTGGCTGGAGGGCAGACGTGAGGCTCGGGGTGTCTGGGTGTGGGTCTCTTGCATGCAGGGCTGCCAGGGTTGGGAAGGGGGAGAGAAGCAGCATCGAACACCGAGGAATCAAAATTCTAAACCAGAACCCGGTCTTCCAGGTGGTTATAAAGGTGTACTGTGAAAGTGGGAGGCTGTAACATATGATAGTTCCCTGTTCATTACCTTTAATCACATACTTTAAATATTTACACAGGCGTTTGTATTCTTGCCCAAGACTCACAAAGTAATTGAGCCTGGACAACCCCAGTCCAAGCACCTTCATATCTCACCTGACCACCAAAATTATCTTCTATCTGGTCCTTCTGTTTGACCAGTAAATTCCTAAAACCTAAGTCAGATCTTGCTCCCACCTGCTCAATACACCTGGAGCAAATCTCAATCTCCTTATCAAGATCTGTAAAGCCTGGCCTACCTCTCTGATCAGATGGCCTCGGCCATCGTGGCCATCATCCTCTGCCTAGAACACCGTGCTTAAGCTCTGGAGCAGGCTTGGTCTGTTTTCTGGGACACAACTTTTTAATGCCTCAAGCCTTTTGCATTTCTTAGTCACTCTGCCTTCTGCCAACCCTTTCTGGCTGCTTCCTCTTTCTTGTCCTTCAGGTGTTGGTTTAAATGCCACCATGAGAGAGGCATTCCCTGACCAGTCAGTGGAAAGTAGGTGCCACCGCTATCCTCTCATTTCATCCTATTTGAGTTCCCTGCACCAGGGACAGTAAACATTCCTGTAAAGGGCCAGGTGGTCTCCGTTGGGACTTCCATATTGAGAAACCAGCCAATGAAGGGTATGGTTGTATTCTAGTAAAACTTTATTTACAAGAACAGGTGGCAGGGTAGCTTTGGCCATTGTTTGCCAACTCCTAACTCATCTTATCTGGCATTTTTCTTATTTTTTATTGGCTGAGCATTGTCTCTTTTGTTCACTGTGATCTCTCTGGTGCCTAGAACAGTTCTTGGCATATAGCTGACACTGTGAGTATCTTTTAAATGAATATTATTTGTTAACTGCTTTGCTCTTTAAAGCCCTGGTAAATCTCGGTTTCTAGTTTCCTTTTTTCCAGCAACTTTTCCCCCTGGAAATTTAGCTTTCATTTCTCATCAGAAAAGATGACTAAACATCTGCTGAGTGACAGGGAAGAGCATCCTGCAATCTGGGAAAGCCAGATAAGAGCATGGGGAGGTGACGTGGCTTTCCGCAAATGGCAGGATGCAATTAGACCCAGCACTGATGGAGCAGCAACTCTTAATTATGCAAATGCAGCTTACTTGTGAATTTTAAATTCTGGGCAAACTCCCAATTTTGTCCTCTTTTCCAAAATATTCCTGGGCATCTTTCTCACTGTCTAGTCTTAGGCTTAGGAAAAACAACTACTTCTAATATCAAATTATGGAAAATCTGATTAGAAGGACAATCAAACAAAATGAAAAGAAGCCAACTTCCCCAACTCCCGAAACTAGTATTTTAAAATCAGATACAAACGGGACTTGCAGCGATAGTAAGATGGATGCTGATGAAAAATCTAAGTGCAACCTTGTCTACGCCTGCCTGATAATGAGCACTCTCCTTTTTTCTAGGAGGAGAACTGGTCTGGTAAGCAGCAGCACAGTACTGTTCTTGGGCAGGTCTAGAGGGCTGAACTGAGCTTTGTTTAGTGGTGGGGCGAGCACGTGGGAGAGTAGAAGGGGCAGCTCCTCTTTTTTAAGAAGCGTAGACAAAAAAGGGGCCACAAACTAAAGCTGACAAGCTCAGGGGAGGCCAGCATGGCGTGTCCTACAAACTCAGACGGAAAGTAACCACATAGGATGGTCTGAATATAAAAATTCCTAACTGAAAGCAGGTTATGATGGTTAGTCAAATCCTAGGCCTGCAGCTTCCCTGACAAAGGTCAATCTTTACTTTAAGTGAGCCTGTTCATTGTCTTTTTGCATCTAAGGTAACGTACCAGTGGAACGTCAGAGTAATCTCTTTTTTTGGACCCCTCAGGGCACACTTACTGCACCAGAGCATGAGAGCACAGAACCCCTTATGGTTATCTTGTTCCCCAAATATCACCTCTATGTGCTATAAACATTATTATCAATCCTGTACCCACCAACGTGAGAGAAAGATGTGTCTGTTTCGCTTTTTATCCAGTCCCAGAGACTTTCCTGCTTTGCTTTCCCCTGCCCTTTTCATCTACTACCAGTGGATTTCATGCTACTCTCCTTAGGTCTCCTCCTTTGATTCTAATGTATAAAATAAGCCGCAAAACTGCCATTCCCTGGAGCATTTTCTCCATCGGTTGAGATTTTGCTTGGCACTGGTACTGGCAATTGTCAGCTGGCTCAAGTAAACGCATAAAATTCCTCTACAGATTTGGACATTTCTTACCTCGACAGTAGGCGGTACCTAAAACCCGAAGTGTGACTATGGGGGCTTCCAAAGATCCCAGAAGCAACGGTGTGCTGTTTAACCAGCTTGCTAGGGGCAAAGATGGCCCCAATTTGTCATGTTTGCTACTCTTGTGGTGCAAACACTGCCACCGTGGCTGCTTTCCAGGCCCCGACGTGACAGCGCTGACACGCAGCTGGGAAGAGAGGTGTGTGGCAGGCTCTCCCAGACAGCACCAGAGGCTCCAGCCCATCACTACCCCAAATCCCTTTGCGTAGAACTGGGCCCAAGCGGACCCTACTCAGCTCAGGCTTGTGCCGTGTTCTTCCTCTCCCCACAAGCTCGGCCTCCGCACCCTCGCTCTCACCCTGCCCAGATGCACTGGGTGCAAGACTTCATCTCCCCATGGGTCAGCCCCCTGTACTGTCTAAACACAGAAACGCCCTCTCACTCTCCTCTGGCTGGTCCTCTGCCGCCCCGTGGTGGTCAACAAGATGGCTTTGGTTAGTTCTTCAAGAGCAGAAAGACTCAAGCTCCCTAGCAAATGTCTAGAGATACTTTCCTAGGCATGTCAGCTGACTGGAGGTTAAAACTCAGGCAGCTTTTCTTTTGCTAATTTGGCCTATTTGGAAACCAAATGGAATGGTATAGCAATTTAAAGCCAACCCCCCTGCTGTCCCAGATACAGATTTCTCCCCAGGAATGTTGTTTACGGTCTAGGAGTGGGTCTTCAGAGGGTGGCACTGCCCCAGAGGGTATCAGGAAATATGCGGAGGCCTCTTTTGGTTTCCAAAATGAATGGAGAAGAGAACCTATGACAAGAGATGCTAGGGGTCCTCGAATCCTTCAAGGACAGGAAGTCCCATCCACGCGAGCACACTAGAATGCAGTTAGAAATGCTTGGCAGCCAAGTCCTCCCTTTCTGGCTCTTCAGGAAGCTGAAGTTTAGAATCCTTAGAGGGAATGACTAAGGTAAGCAAACACATGGGTCTCCTTGAGTACGGAGTCTGGAAGAGTCTGCTGAGGGAAACGGGGCCTGCGTTTCCCTAAGGAAGGAGATTGGTGCAGTCACACAGCAGGCAGGCGAGCTCGGTGCAGGAGAGGACTGCCCCCGACTGGCCAAGAATTGCACTGAAGAAGCGCTGAACCCTCTGAGGGACCATGGCAAGCATACATTTCTATTTCAGGTCAGAATCTGGGCTCTGCATTAAGTAGCAAGTTGCTTCACCTCCATGAGTCTGGCTTCTTGCAGGCACATCCTCATGTTGTAAATTACAGTGCCCACCAGATACAGAAGGAAGTGGACAAGTAGCTGATGCATGTATATGAGTCGATTTGCAAACCACGGGACAGGGACAGCTGCCTTTTCATTCAACTGGTGTGTTCAAAACCTCATTTTGTTCATTCTTAGAGTTTACACAAGGGAAAAGACACATTTTCACATAAAAACAGAATTTCAGACTGATAAATAGAATTTCTCACCTTTCGGAGTCTTGCAAGGAGACCTGCTACATGTTCATGCTGTTCTGACCTAGCAAGATCTTCTGCTGTCTTTCCATCCTATCGGAGAAAAATGATTAATTTGTTTCCTTTGCAACAGAGACCTGTGTGTTCTATACACCAAGTTTGTCACTGGAGGCAGAAATAAGACGAACAGGAACCAGAAGCAAAGAAGGTGGAAAAATAATCCTGGCTTATTTCCTTTCTGTGGAATCTTTATTTTACTTGACTGTCCAGGAAAGGAAGAGAAGAAGTAGGGAGAAATCGTGCATTGGTGTTTTGAGGTCCAATGGTGAGATGTCTCAGGCACACAGGCTTTAATCAAATCCGGCACCTCGTTAGACGGCAGATTACCCAGTGAACCGAACCTCTCTCCAATTAGGCAGACCATAGATTGTCATTAGATGCCAAATTCCAGTTAGTGCTGGCTAATGTTTCAAAATACATCCATAGACAAATCTCAGCACTGGTATCATGCTAGTTACGGGTAATTACTGTACATTCAAAGAAAAGCCTGAAAAGTTTCACAGACAATTTTATCTAAAGATTTTCAGTGAACATCAAAGGAGGAAATAAGGATCCAGGGCACTTTGGTGTTCACTTTTTAATTAGAGAATTTTCACAGGGCTTCAGTCTCATACCGAACGAATTCATTTGTTTCTCCACCATGAATATGCACGATAATGGCTAACATTTACTGAGCATCTCTTAATGAGCCTTGTGTGTTTTGTGTGCATTGACCCTCAGAGTCACTCCTGGGCGGTGGGAACTATGGCTGGTCACACACCACCGAGGAGGGCACAAAGGCTTAGGGACTGTTCTGCTGCAGTTTTAGGAACCACTGAAATTTAAAAGGAGACCAGATGAGGAGCAATTTTCAAATAAATAAAAGCAATATATATTTTTTTAACTAAAAGAAGCAGTTTGGCCTATCTCTCAGTGTTTGTTGGTAACAGAATTCCATTCCCATGGAAGCTTAGAAGTGCCTGCCTGAATCTGTTTCACAGCACGCCTTCTGAGCTCTCAAGTCGCTCTCTGAGCCACGCGTGGGTTCACATCAGAACAGCGTTTCTCTACCTCAGCACGACTGAGTGAGGGGTGAGGCAATCCTCTGTTGTGGGCGGCTGCCTGTGCACTGCGGGATCCCTGGCCTCTGCCACTAGATGCCAGCAGCATTCCCGTTTCCTCACTGGTGACACCCCACAGTGTCTCTAGACATTGCCAATGTTCCCTGAGGGTGAAACCGCCCTAGCTGAGGACCACTGCCTTGGGCTGAAGCTGGAAGTTCAGGTGGGTGCTCTGGGAGGAGGCATGCTTTACAGTCACACGCCATCTCTCTGTGCTCTCTCAGAGTCCCCAAAAGTCTCTAATGGGTAGGCGCGGGCTTCTATTTTGCTTTGGGCTGAATTAGGTAGGTGTCATGTCTGACATCAATCCCCAACCAGGGATTCTTGCTAAAGTGTCTAGACCCTTTCCTGCCGTGATAAGCAAGGCCTCAGCTCAGTGGTTTCCAAGCTCCGCCACACACTGGAGTCACCGGGGTTCTATAAGAACTCCCGCTGCCTGGCTCCCACTCGCATATCCTGCTTTCACCAGTCTGGGGTGACTCTGGCATTGGGGTTCTAAGCGCTCCCAGGTGATTCTATTGTGTAGCAGTTTGGGAACCACTACTCTCGCTGGAAGAAATCTGAGCCTTGACTTAAATTTGGTCCTCTGGCATGTCTGGCCGTATCATTTACTTCTCTGGAAGACCTCAGATCTACATGTGAGACAGGCTGAGGATAGTCAGTGACAAAGATGACTCTCTACCATTAAGCCTTTCAAATGACAGGAAAACCACCATTGACAACAGTCCTTACATTTGCATATAGCACTTTACAGTTTGCAAAACACATTGCTCTAAATGACACTCTTCAGGCTTCCAAAAAAAACGTCTGCCAGTGTCACGGGAAGAGTTTGAACTTTGGGGTGCAAGGTCTAGGTTTAAGTCCTGACTCTGCCCCTCACCAGCTGCGTGGTCAGTTGTTCAGCCTCTTAGACAAGGAGCCTGGGTTTCTTCATCTGCCAGACAGGAACAGACACTGCACAGGTTCTGAGCAGATGAGAGGAAACCAAACGGAAAGAACCAACAAACTGGCAGGCAGAGAAAAAGCAAGCAATGGCAGTTAATAAAAGAGCTGAGAATTTCCTCAAACTCCCTGGCTTTCTGTCCAAGAGGGAGAAGGGTAGGAGCTGGGTCTCTGCACTGTGGCCTTGCTCTACCACGCACCCCCGAGCGAGGTGCTAACTCTTTGGGCTGCGCCTGGCTCATGAACCATCCTAACACTCGCTGCCCTCCTTGCTACAAACAGTAGACCTGGAAGGCCTCACCAAGCGGTGACATTTGAGTCAAAACCTGAAGGAGGTGCGAGAGCAAGCCATTTGCATGCCTGGAGGAAGTTCTGCACTTGCTGTGTGGATAACTGTCATGTTTGAAGAATATCACGGAAGCTCATGTGGCTGGTGTCGGAGGAGCAAGGGGAGGAGAAGGAGCAAGAGATGGGGTCAGAGGAGCCCTCCTCAGTAAGGACTTTTACACTGATGGAGAGTCGGAGAGGGGGGCATCATCTGACTTACGTTTGAACAGGGCCACACCTGGCTAGTGTGTGAGGAACAGACTGTGGACAGGTGAGCTGGAAGCAGGGAGACCAGTTGGCAGATCATGACAAATCACACGTGATCACAGCCAAGGGCTCACAGCCTCCTGGGATAATCAGAAGTCAATCCCAACATAGCAAGAAAGGGGCAAATCATACCTGCTGAAGTGGGCTGGAAAAGAGGAGTCTTCCTGGGGCTCTAGTGGAATATGAAGTGAAAGATGAAAGATGAAAGTGAAAGATGAAGGTATTAGGGTCCCCAAATCTTCCTGCCACTAATACCATCAGCTACTGTGTGCCCAGATGCCGGCCATTAAAGCATTAATTTCACTTTCAAGGCAGCAGCACATCATGTTGCCTCATGGCGGGGTGTGATGTGTGTGTATGCATGTATGTGTGTGCATGTGTGTGTATGTGTACTAGAAGGTACTATTTATAGGGGATGGAGGGGGTGGAAATAGGAGATTCAGAGGGAAAGAACAGCATGTGCCAACTGATGAGGTGGGAGTGATCAAGGGACTTCCCAGGACTTAGGACCTGCAAACAGTTTCGTTCCTGAGGGGGTGCAGGGGTGAGGTGTTTGGCTGGGCAGTGGTCAGGGGCCAGGCCATGGAGGTCACATTCTGAAGATCACAGAGCCCCAGGATGATTTGAAATCAGAGCGCACTGCACATTGGCTTCCCCAGAACCATACATGTGTGGTGGGATGGAACTGTTGGCGGCCCTGAGGCTACAGTCAGGGACCAGTTCTGAGACTAAGCTGGTGCTGGGAGAAACACACAAGTGGAGGCAGGAGCTGCGAGTTCCAGAAGAATCCAGCATGTGGCCACTGTACGATGCCAGAGAGAAGAGCTTCCACGCTCCTGGACCGGGCACCTGAACACATGCTGGAGCCCTTCGCAAAGGTCAGACACGAGGGAGAAGAGCAGACCCGGAGGAGAGCACAGAGTGCATGGAGGCTGTGTCTGAGTGTGGCACTTGGGGGGCAAGTGAGGCTGGAGACCTGGATGTGGGCCCGAGTTTGGGTGCAGTGCAGCCCAGAGAGAAGCAGCGGGTGGAGAGCGGGAGGGCAGCTGGCCGTCCGGATGGAGCAGCTACAAGAGGACATGGAGTTGGAGGAGGGCAAGCAGAGGCTGGAGGAGAAGCTGGAGCAAATAGGACTTTCTCATCCAAGGCAGGAGAGAGTGTCAAGAAAGTGTCAAGTCCTGGAGAGGTAACTGTAGAAATAGTATTTAAAAGATCAGCTGGCACTTAGGTGAGAAAGATTGTAAAGAAAGGCAAGGAAGTGATTACTACAAAAATCAGAAGAGGGGGGGTTACACCGGGGAGTGGGAAAGGGTCACGCAGCAAAAGGCCACTGGGGCCTTCTGGGGGGGGGGGCCTCAAAAGTTCTATTTCTTGACCAGAGTAGTGTTGCAAAAGTATTTATTTTAATCATTCACAAGCTCTATTTTTGTTCATGTTTTTTTTTTTTAAACAATGTTTTATAATAAAACAGTTTTGAAGAGAGCTGCCAGGAGGAGACTAGGGACTCTGCTGAGAGCCACGAGGAGTTGAGGATAGACTGTGGAGGGTGGAGGAGGGGCAAGAGACAAGAAACAAGAAAGGACAAGATACTCCGAGGACTTCTTCAAGTTATCCTGGCTGAGAACAGAGTGAGAGAAAAGGCAACACTAGAGGGCGCTGCAGGGTCAAGGGACGTGGGGAAGAATGGGAAGAATGGCAATTGCTCTGCAGAGGGAGAAAAGCTGGCAGACGAAAAGGGGTTGGCACTGTGCCATGCAATAAGGGGGAAGGCCCCTCACTCCCCTTCCCCACACCCCACCACGTGGCCCATGTGGCTACTCAGTGTTTGAAATGTGGCTGAGGTAAAATGTATTCCGGGTGTAAAATACACATCGGATTTTGAAGACCAAAATGATGTTTTTCATATCTTGTGCTAAATAAAATATATAACTGAAATTAATTTCCTCTTTTTCTTTTTAGACGTGGCTACTAGAATATTGAGAATGACATATTTTACCTCATAAAAATACATATACATGCTCTGTTGTGGAGGAACTGAACTGTGTGCCAAGACATGGTTGGGCAGGGTTTGGTAATGGCACATCAGGCCTAAAGGTACATGCATGGCCATGTGTGTGTTTGTGCTGGATGAGGAGATGCCCTAAAAAGGGGACAGTCCCACCCAGAACACTGGCCATCACTGAGCTGTAGAAATGCCCAGCTTGCTCAACATTGCAGAGAAAAGACGCAGTACTTTCAGGGAGAAAATGACATCAAGGTAACATTAGTGCAGTCGGGAAGGCAATACAGGAATACTTCGTCTTATTATACTCTGCTTTATTGTGCTGTGCAGGTACTGCATTTTTTTTAAAAACAAATTGAAGGTTTATGGACATCCTGTGTGGAGCAAGTCTATCGGTGCCATTTTTCCAAAAGCACTTGCCCACTTGGTGTCTCTGTGTCACATTTTGGTAATTCTTGCAATATTTCAAACTTTTTCTTTATTATTATATTTGTTGTGGTGGTCCATGACCAATGATCTTTGATGTTACTATTATAATTGTATTGGGGCACCATGAACTGTACCCATAGAAGACGGTGAACTTAATAAATGTTGTGTATGTTCTGACTGCTTTACTGACCAGCTGTTGTTTCACTCTCTCTCTTTTCTTGGGCCTCATATTCCTGAGACACAACAATATTGAAATTAGGCCAATTAATAACCAATGTCCTCTAAGCGTTCATGTGAAAGGAAGGGTTACACATTCCTCACTTTAAATCGAAGTTAGAAATGATTAAGCCTGAGGAAGCATGTTGAAACCCAATAGAGGCTGAAAGCTAGGCCTCTTGAGCCAAACAGTTAGCTAAGTTGTGAATGCAAAGGAAGAGTTCTTAAAGGAAATTCAAAGCGCTACTTCAGTGAAAACACAAATGGTAAGAAAGCGAAAGAGCTTTATTGCTGATATGGATAAAGTTTTATTGGTCTGGATAGGTTAAACCAGTCACAATATTTCCTTAAGCCAAAGCTAGATTACCAGAGCAAGGCCCAAATTCTCTTCAATGCTATGAAGGCTGAGAGAAGTGAGAAGGTTGCAGAAAAAAAGTCTGAAGCTAGCAGAAGCTGGTTCATGAAGTTTAAGGGAAAAAACCATCTCCGTAACATAAAAATGCAAGGTAAAGCAGCAAGCGCTGATGTAGAAGCTGTAGCAAGTTATCCAGAGGATATACTTAAGAAAATTAATTAAGGTGGCTACATTAAACAACAGATTTTCCATGTAGATTAAACAGCCTTTTATTAGAAGAAGATGCCATCTTGGACCTTCTTAGCTAGAGAGAAGTCAATGTCTGGTTCGAAAGCTTCAAAGGACAGGCTGACTCTCTTGTTAGGGGCTAATGCAGTTGGTGACTTTAGGTTGAAGCTAATGCTTATTTACCATTCTGAAAATCCTATGGCTCCTAAGAATTATGGTACATCTACTCTGCCTGTGCTCTATAAATGAAACAAAGCCTATTTACAACATGGTTTATTGAATATTTTAAGCCCACTGTTTGAACTGACTACTCAGAAAAAAATGATTGCTTTTAAAACATTATTGCACATTGACAATGCACCTGGTTACCCAAGAGCTGCGACTGAGACGTACCACAAGATTTATGTTGTTTTCACCCCTGCTAACACGACATCCATTCTCAGTATTATTATTTAAGAACTATATTTCATAAGGCTATAGCTGCCATAGATAGTGATTCCTCTGATGGATCTGGGCAAAGTAAATTGAAACCTTCTGGAAAAGATTTACCATTCTAGATGCCATTAAGAACATTCGTAATTCATGGGAAAAAAAACAAAATGTCAACATCAACAGGATTTTGGAAGAATTTGATTTTAACCCTCATTGATGACTTTGAGGGGTTCAAGACTTCAGCGGAGGAAGTAACTGCAGATGTGGTGAAAACAGCAGGAGAACTAGAATTAGAAGCAGAGTGTGAAGATGTCAATGAATTGCTGTAATCTCAAGACAAAACTTTCAATGGATGAGGAGTTGCTTCCGTGGAAAAGCAAAGAAAGTGGTTTCTTGAGATGGAATCTATTCCTGATGAAGATGCTGTGAAGATTATTGAAATGACAACAAAGGATTTAGAATATTACATAAACTTATTAGATAAAGCAGTGGCAGAGTTTGGGAGGACTGACTCCAATTCTGAAAGAAGTTCTACTGTGGGTAAAATGCTATCAAACAACATTACATGCTACAGAGAAATTGTTTGTGAAAGGAAGAGTCAATCCATGAGGCAAACTTTATTGTCTTATTTTAAGAAATTGTCATAGCCACCTCGAACTTCAGCACCCATCACCATGATCAGTCAGCACCCATCAACATTGAGGCAAGACCCTCCACCAGCAAAATGATTATGACTCACGGAAAGCTCAGATGATGGTTAGCATTTTTAGGAATAAAGAATTTTTAATTAAGGTATGTACAGTGTTTTTTTTGTTGTTGTTGTTGTTGTTTTTAGATATAATGCTATTGCAAACTTAAAAGATGACAGTGTAGTAGAAACATAACTTTCATATTCACTGGAAGCCAAAAAATTCGTGTGACTCGCTTTATTGTGATATTGGGTTTCTAGAAGTGGACTGAACTGAACTCACAATATTTCCGAGATATGCCTGTGTCCTAGACCAGAGGTCAGCAAACACTTTCTTTAAAGGGTCAGATAGTAGATATATTGGGCCCTGTGGGCCATAGGGTCTCTGTCACAACTGTTCACCACTGCTTGTGTAGCGTGAAAGTAGCCATAGGCAATACAAAAACAATGAGCTTGGCTGTGTCCCAAAAACCCCTCATTTGCAGAATTAGGCAGTTGCTGGATTTGGCTCATGGATCCTCATTTAAAAACTCCTCTATGACTCCAAGAAATAAAGACCCTTTCTAGCTTCCGCTTCTCCCCAGATTGGTTGCCATATTTTAAAACTCTGATGGATCACCTTAGGAAAACATTTCATGTCAGCAAAGTGCTAGTGAGTGTCAGGAATCTCCCACATGAGCGAATGGAGAGGCAACCCATTATTGGGCCAGAAAAAAACTCAAATGATAACATTTTACTGCAGCTAACAACAGCAACCTTATCTCATTAGCTGAAATGTTTTCTTCTTTGGTATTTCATGAAATGAAAATCAAATGGTTTCTTCTGCAGGGAGGTACCAGGTCAGGAATGTGGAGCGGGGGGTGGGAGAACTTAAGAAATAAATCTCATTTAAAAATAGCTTGCAAGCTTAAGAGCAAAGCCAGACTTTTTAAACAAGAGAGAGCAGTTCTTGTCAGTTGTTCACCACACACCCAGGGCCCCTTCCTCCTCCCTCCCCGAAAGCCCATGGCTCCTCCAGTGCCCTGCAGTGGCGGGGTGGTGGGGGGGGGTGGGTGGTGGGGGTGGGGAAGTCTTTAGGAAAGGAAAACACGCACATCTAATAAAACATGGAAAGGCACTGTTGTATAACACGGGAAACAAAAAGGCCAGTGGGAAACAGCAGGCATTGCTGGCAGCGTGGGCCTGGTGAGAGGAGAAGAGGATGAAGCAGTAACTAGATATTATCCTGGGTTTGTGTAGGCAAATGTTCACAGAACTGCAGTGGAGGGACCGAAGTTTACTAGCAGCTTGTCTGCTTTAGAATGCAGTCGTCAAGCAATACCTTTCCCCTCATGCCCTGGAGGGCTCAGATAGGTTTAATCGCTTTCTCCAGCCAGAAGGCTACTCACCGAGGTCAGTGCCTCCACATTGGCGCCCATCAGACAGAGGTAGCGGACCACGTCAAGAATGCCATTGTTAGCTGCAAGGTGTAGAGGTGTTCGTCCATACTGGAAGAAACAATCAATCAGTCAATCAATAAATCAATAAAAAGACCCAAAAGAGTCTTTCTCATGATAGTGCCTGAGAATAACATTTATGGAGCCTACTCCACGGGGCCAGCACCCTGTGCAGGATCTGGGATCCACCAGAAGGAAATAGGCGCAGTCTGCCTTTTCTAGAAGCTTGCTGTCTCCTGAGGAAGACAAGCCAAGCAAAAATGTTTTCAAGGATTTTTCAGTTAAAAGAGTAACTTCAAAGGATGAAAGAGTGGGAGGCTTATCATAAGGTAATTAAGTCTCCTGCTGTGTTCGCAGAAAGGAGGGTTGAGTCAGGGCTTAAGAGCCCCAAAGTTCCAGAAAGATCTGCACCAAAGTTCAAATTTATATACAGCAAGGGGAGAAATAAGTGATGGAAGTGGAAGGACAGCCACTGAAGACACTCCAGTGAGGTGAATTCCAAGGCCATGCCCACCATGTTTTTTTATGCCTATGGTTCCCAAACTGTGTGCCAAGGCACTTCAGGGCACTGCAGTAAATTCATAGGGGAGCTGATAAATATTTAAAATTTTTAATGGAATCAGCAGGTTCAAATACCAGGTGAACTACTAGCTCCAGGTAGTTTACAGTCTCAAGATTAGATTGCACTGTCTTCCTCTCAATGACATCAAGTCTGCATAGTGAGGGTTTGGTGGTTGCTGTGATAAGAAGCAAGTATCTCGAGAAAATTAATGTAGAATAGGAAATAAGGCTAGTAGTGTCCAATCTGAGTCCAAGGTTTGAGGAGTCGTGAGGTGCCCAATGATCACATACATCTCATTAGTACATAATTGTGGTTATGTAAGAATAAAATTAAAATATTCGTTTTCTTTCAACTTATGTGGATCATTCATTCCAACGGCTACAAAGATGTTAGGATATAAATACTAAATTGTTTAGACTGAGCTACTTAATAAACAGAACAGTCAAGTATTTCTTTTGCCCTGAGAGAACCATGAAAAAATTACTGAGACACTAAAGATGTTGAGAACAGAGAAAGTTTGGGAATCTCTGCCTTATGCTGTTTATTTACAAACATAGGTTTTTGTTATGAAGTTAAATGCTCATTTAAAATATCCAAACAACATGGAAGGATTGAATGATAGAAAACGGGTCTTCCTCTCAACTTTCCTGCTCCCCGAGTCCCTGGTGCTCAGAGCTGGCCCTACTTAACACTTTGGGCATTTCCTTCTACCATTTTATCTATGAATTCACAAGAGGAGGTAAATAATTTGAAAAGTCAAGATACAATCATACTCCAGATTCTATTTTGTCACTTGCTCCATTCACCTAACAATAGATTGTGAATGCTGTTCCATGTCTGTAACTATATCTACGACATTCTTTTGGATACCTGAATAATTTCACTGCATGGATATGTCATAATTATCAGCCAGCCCGCTGAGGATAAACATTTAATGTAGTGCCATACCTTGCTATTATAAATAATGCTGCGGGGTATGTGTGTATTAATGTTTTGTCTACTATTATCTTCTAGAGTGACTTAGAAAGCAGATATTAAACTTTAAAATATCCTAAAGTTAAGGTGAGAAGGAAAAGAGAAGTTTTGGAAGATATGGATAAAATATTTGGATTTATGTGTAAGAAAGATAACCTTGGTTATATAGAATGTATAGTTTTATAGAAAGAAGGGCAATGAAGAGAAGTGTGAGGAAGAAAAGGGACTAGGAAGTTTACACTCTTGAAGGCTCCTGATTTTTGATAGAACAAAACCCAAACAAACTCCTTAGCATTAGATTCAAGGTCTTTCACCACCTGGACCCACTGTCCCTTTCAGTTGCATTTTCTCTTTCCCGCACTCTCTCTTTAAGTACCTACACCACGTGTCAGCTACAGGGGCATCCAGAGAGTCCCCAAACACACACATACGCGTCCCTCAGTCTGCAATATGCTTTCCCAGGTCTGCAGTACGCTTTCCCTCTTCTTCATCTGTCAAACCAATCATTTTAAATGACCGCCTCTGAAAAGCTTTCCCTAGTTTCTTTAATGCCGAGATGTCAGCGTTTCCAAAACACCTGTGCCTCTGCCACAATCAGTGATTCCGACATGAGACGCCATCATATTAAAAAGCAGCCTGAGGGTAAGAACCATTACTCTGCCATCCACAAGCTCCCTCACACTGTGCTTGGCACAGTGCTGCCAGAGAGAGCTTTAATACACACCCTCGTTGGGCATAAAATTTCCTCTCACGCTCCCGGATTTGGGTGTGCATCTGTGTGTACCTTCATGTGTGTATGTAGCTGTGTTTGTGTACAGCATGCTTTCTCTATCTTCACTGATAGGAAGAGTCAACACAAAAGGATTAGAGCATTAAGGGCTATGTACTCTGCATCGTCTGTTTCTTCTCTCTTGTGTTACCTAACATGGCCAACTTCAATAGCCACTCTGCTGATTTTCATATGAGACAAATGAAGAATGAGAAATGTCCATTACACTGCAACGAGTGTCAAAGATAGTGACAAGCTCCTGTCACATTCTGGTGACAGGGTAGGCTATGAATGCCATTTTTATCTCTGGAGGAACTGAATTCAGGTAAGGAAAAGGCAGGACACACCACAGGAAAGGAGTGACAGTCTGCCTGTAGGGTGTGGGCTGTCACTGTGCAATGTTCATCCTGACAGCAGGTTACTAGGGTGAGTCCATTTGAAGCCAGGTGTGCTTTCTGGCAAAATAATGCTTTCCTCTTACTTTTCTGCACATCTTTTAAGCTCCTCTAGAACCCTCATTATCTTTCTGAAAATAAAAACATAACAAACAAACAAAAAAAGGTACAGAGAAACAAAGCTGACACTAGTCCCCCTGAGGAAGGTAGGAGACCCATAAGTCATCATCGGCTGAGGCTCTGAGCACCGAAGACAGCCTGGGGAGCCTGTCTGCAGGTCCAAGAATGCAGAGCTGCATATCAGAAGCACACTGCTGACCTAGTCAAGTTCTGAAAAATGGTTTGAACTTTGCTGCTAATTTCAAAAGGCTGAAATTGTGGCACTAATGAGTTTTGCTGCAGCTGAGTTTAATTCAATGACACAACCATCTGTTGCATGTGCCGTTGCTGGGCCATATATAGTAAAAACACAAGTTTATGTCAGCGTATAGGAACCATGATGGCTATCTACAGTATCGAAAATGTACAGGCTTTCCCATGAAATGAGCCAGTTGTTTTTAAACATGAAAGTCTAAGATTACTTTGTTGGGTATTTTATTGAGCATATTTAACAAGTGTACTTTTTGCATTTAGGCAGGAGGCAGACACCCTGTCCTGTCCTTTCTTTAGATTAGTGCAAAAGAGCAGGAGACACTGCTTCTCCACCTCACAGGAAACAGCTAATCCCAGGTGCTGTGCACACAGTAGGTCAGCTGTGCATACAATAACCAAGTCTAAACGTATTCAGATGAGTGCCAGAACGTTCCTTGAAGCTGCTTTTTATTCATTTAAAGGCTCCTAGAAGGAAAGCCAAGGTCTTGATGCTGCTTAATATTACATTTGGCTTTCGCCTTAAGCCACTTACATAACTGACTTGGCATGATTAGAATGGGATAAACTCAGAAAGCAACCAGCAGCTAATGGCTAAGACCCAGTATTGCCTTTTCATATTTCTAGAATGTGAAGATTACCAATTTTAATTTTAATGAGAATTAATCATAAAAATACAACAGAAATAATTTTTTTTGGTAGAAGTATAATTTTCTAGCTGTTTCAGATATTTATTCTCTCACCTCAAACAAATTGTAGTAAAATTCTGCTGGCATCATGTCTGCCATTTATAAACAAACATTTCCCACAATTAGAACAAAATAATTCTGCTTGGATTTTGTTTTTCATGTAATCAATTAAATCGTAACTCATAAGTAGTAAACCTGGTTAGGTTGGAAATACTTATTAATGTAATAATTTTCTGTCACTCTACAAAATTATTCAAAAGTCATATGTAAAATATGACTTACAGTGGAGAGTCCTATAAAAAAAACAACAGGTCCATCTGAATAACACTGACTTCATATAATGCAGAAATACAGAGAAACTTGGCCCAAATCCAGAAGCAAGGTGACAGACTGACACTGTTGGACTCTCAGGAATCTTTCCCTCCAGCTTTACCTTGTTTGAGATATCCAAATTGCAACTGGCTTCACAGAGGGCCACCACAATAGGCACGTTGCCATCTTTGCATGCCACGTGCAGGGGGGTGTTGCCGTGCCTGTCTTGGAAATCGACGAAACATCCCTGGCTGATGAGAGTCTGGATGACTTCGATTTGACATCGTCTTACAGCAAGATGAAGAGCAATGTGTCCATCCTGCAACAGACACGAGGAGCCATGAGCATTTTCACTTAGGCACGTGGGCCTGGCTTCACCTGCCTAGCCACCACTGGGCCAGTTTAACCAGCAATGTGATCAATACTGCAAAGCCTGAAGGAGGATTCAAAACCACAAACTCTACTCCCGGGGGGTGGGGGAGAGGCTTCACATATTCCTCTCTGAATAATCACAGGCTATGCTGACCATTAGCTTGATTAGTCTCGACTTGTCCAGTATGATCAGATTGAAAGACTTGAGACTTCCTTTTGTCTTTGAATGTATAAGACTTAAGTTGGTACTGCAATGGCCTGTTTTTATCAAGTTATTTGGAAAACACTTTTAAAAACATGTGCTCAGAAATCTTTACTAACTTCCTAGGTAGAAACCTACTGTTTTATTTTACATCAGGAGGAACTGAGGAAGCGACGCAAAGTGATTTGCTTGGGGGCTGGCATATATAACGAGAAGCAAATACAACATGCTTAACCTCTGCATCCCACTAAAGACCGGCCTGGGAATTCCTCGGCCCTATTGTAGAATCCCTGGTGAGCAGACATGCTGAGTTTCAGGAGCTGGGTAGAGTTTGGAAACATGTCTTATAACTTATCTGTTCTAGGGTTTCTCAACCTCAGTATATTGTCCTGTGAGTTGTAAGATGTAAACGGCACCACTGGTCTTTATTTACTAGATGCGAGTAGTAATTCCCGCCCATGGATCGACAACCAAAACATGTCTCTAGCCATTACTAAATGTCCCCTGGGGGCACGGTTGTCCCCAGTTGAGAACCATGTCTCTGTACCAAGAAAATACTCCACAAATGGCAGTTACTAAATTAGATTGTCCCAGATCTAACTAGATATCACAGCTTCATTTTAAGTATAAGTTCACAATAAAAACAGATTATGCTGAATTTGCTTAATTAAAAAAAGGAACACCTGGTCTAGAATCACGATTTCCAGACAAATAAGAGTGGTTTATTGTCTTTCTATAAAATAGTCAGTGATGTAAGTAAATAAACCACCTATTTCTTTATCTACAAATTAACAGTGTTGCCAATTATAGTCCTAAATGAGGATTGTCTTTGGCTCAGTGATTATCACTCTACCTGCTCCAAAGCGAACAAGACTAAAAATAGAGGAGACCTGAGTCATCTGACCAATTCATAAATTTTGCTACATGCCACAAATGAATATTAATTATAAAATAGAATCTAGAAAAGTTCACAGAATCTTTGAAACAGAGAAGGGATAATTACAATTTGCTGCATTCAAGTTTGTTACTTTAGGTAAACTATTTGAGGACGTCTTGTGGTCCCTTCAGCCTACTAGATCGCTTCTCAGTGGGTGTGATGCATTCACCCACAAAGCACCTTGTCTGAGGCATTGAGGTCAGCTCCGTGTTCAGCCACACACTCCACTATGTCGTGGTAGCCCCTGGCAGAGGCTGTCAAGAGGGGCGTCTCTCCTTCTCGGTTCTTAATGTTCACATTGCAGCCAGCTTCACAAAGGGCTTTGGCCACAGAATAATAGCCATGCCAAGCAGCACAGTGCAGGGGGGTTTCTTCTTCCTGGACGAGGAGACAAGCACATAGAGGAGGAGAATGCAGTGATATGAAAGAAAGCATGGGCGTGGTGAGAGTCTCTGCTGAATTTGGCAGCAAAGTCAGGCAGTGGAGAGAAAGAACTCTTAGCTATTAGAGAGAAACATTAATTTGAAATAATGGACATGGATGGGTCTGATGACTTTCCTACATTAGTTTTCTTTCAACACTCGTGTGTTGAATGAAACTGGCGTTCTAAGTATATGAGCGACAGATGACTTTTGGGGGCCCAACGGCTCAGCTCTTCTGAACAACAAAGCGCCAGTGTGGGTGGATTTATAGCATCTTCCTTGTAAAAGAGCCTTCGTTTATTTTATCTGAGATGACTAACAGTAGGAGAGTACTTCTCTGAACAAGAATTCTAACAATCTTGATGCCTCAAGCTTTTTGTCATGCATATAACATAAAGATGAGTCACATAAAGGTATTAACTGCTGTAGCAAAGAAGTGACCCAGATAACCATGCTTTAATAAGTCAGAGAAAGGGCTGATTGTGAGGTCTATAGGGTCATAAGGTCTATGTATACGTGGTCTACATCATTAGACACATACGTCTGTCTATGAGAGGGCATTATAGTATAGTGGTTATTGACATGGACTCTGGAACCAGACTGTGTGGTTTTGAACCCCAAACCCCAGCCCCACCACTTATGGACTGTGTGAGGTAGGGCAAGTTACCGACCCTTTCTCTGCCTCAGTTTCATTCTCCATAAAATGAAAATGATAGTAATGATAACCTACCTCATAAGGTTATCCAGGGGAATACATTAATGAACGTTAGATTTTGAGTCCCTGCCCTTTTGAATCTTAGCAGAAACTTGGAAAAAACTCCAAGGGCTAGGCCATATGACAGTCTGCCTGTACATCCACGCAGAGAGCAGAAGGAAATGAGGACACTGGCTACCATGACCCACCTTGTCCTGGAAATTGGGATTGGAGCCGAAGTTGCACAGTAACTGAACCACATCGGCGTGGCCGTAGCGAGCTGCCACATGAAGGGCTGTCTCTCCAGACTGCAAGAGAAACAGCCAAAGATTCAGAGTACTCCTGGGAACAGCTGTGCGGACTAGAATGCACAAGACTGGAGGCCCACTCCACACAGCCCTGGCTCTGCATCCTTCCCTCTGGGGTGCCTGCCCCACTTAGGCCAGGGACCTGGGGTGGAGTGTCTACCATATAGCTAGTGTTAAACTCACACACCTGGCTCATCCTGTTTGTCATAACCCCCCCAGGTAAGAATGCTTTCCCTTATCTGTGATGGCTCTTCTTAAATTTCTTTGTCTCCTGATGCTTCTAGCTATGTGTTCATTACACAGCAGATATTTCAATGTATAGTTTTATTTATTAACATGTTTCTGATTTTATTTTCTATGTTTAAAATCTTATTTCTTATATTCTCTGAGATTTTAAAAAACATCACTATTTAGCCCATATAATAACTTTCAGTGAATTAGGAATAAGTGCAACTTCCATAAGGTATTTTACTTATATCTGTCAAAGAATTGTCAGAATAAACTGACAAAAACAAAAACAAAAACAAGATATTTTATTGCCACCTGACATAAAACTGCCATAATAAATATATGTGTCTTTGATGGGAATGTCATTCTTAGATATGGTGCAGTACACAATCCATACAGCTGTACGTGTCAGCCCACGACAAATTAGTCTACAAGTGTTAGAAGCAGAAAAAGGTTGCACAGTGGAATCTATAATGGATGAAAAAACAGAAATTCCAAGTACAGGTTCCAGCCCTGCTAATTAACTCACAGGACTATTGTGTGGACTGAATGAAACAGGTATATATGAAAGTAAGGTATCTTTCCAAATCATTAATAATTTTTATAACATCTTTGCCCAAAAAAGCCTTACTCTACATGCATTGTCTCATTAATCCTTCTAGTGCCAGTGATCGTAAAGTCAGCATTGTCAGACACTTTGAAGATAAAGAGAATGGTAAAGAGATATGCGCTTGGAGAGTTAATGCGAGAACCAGGACTCGGGTCTCTTTCTCTTAGAACTTTCGAGTTTTCATGTTATTCACGCTTGCAGAGTATGGCAACTACTTGGCAGATTTCAGTTAAAAGCAGAATTTAATATTAGAACAAGTTGCCAGAAAACAACAAATTTCTAGATTAAATTCTCTGTAGGAAGATTTTGGTCCTGAATCTTTGTTCTTTGGGTCCCAATGCACATGGCATGGCAACGTTTGAATGCGGCCTTTTCTTATCTCCCCTTGTCCCTAAGAAGAAAAGTGGCCTTACCTTGTCTTTAACATCCAAAGGGCATTGGTTTTCATGGAGAAATTTCAAGGTGTCTACGTGGCCATGCCGAGAAGCCCAGTAGATGGCATTGGATCCACCCTGTACAAAAACCAATGCAGAGTCACATTTCCAGAGAGCTGATGGATCTGAATGTGCATGTCACTCAGACTCACTCCGTTTCCCTTCCTATGCGATGACGAACTCCAAAGGAACAACTTCCACAAGGAGTGACACCCCCTTTTCATTTTTAGTTTTGACAAAGGAACCAAGGTTATGTGAAAGGTTAACATTCCAGGAAGTTGGGGGGAGGGGATAAGGGAGTTCTGTGTACTATCTTTGCAGATTTTTTAAATTAATCTACAACTATTTCAAAATAAAAAGTTGTTTTTCTTTTCAACCTCTGGTTAGAATTTGCCATATTGTCAAAGGCCAGATTTAGTACTTTTACAGCTCTGTCGGAAGTCTATGGAAGCTGATAACAGAGTCATTGTAATGACTATTAACTATTAATCAATTGTGTCTATACTTCCAATCCATTTATCATCCTTATCCTGTAGCCCTAATTAGCCAGCAGGCAAAAACATTTCTGCTGAGATTAATTAGCCAATGACAACTTTTGCAAATGTGACATCTCATAGTAACCCTGTTGAATAAATGTGATAAGTGAGGAGTAAAATCTGGGATGGTGTACAAAGAAAGGCTGATGTCCAGTAACAGAGCCCAGAGAAAGACCAAGGTCTGCCTCTTTCTTGATAACATATGTTAGAGTGGACTAGGCTATTTAAACAGTTCATCTTCCTTTGTAGAAAACTGAGAAATGAAGTAGAACACAAATGTTATTTTTCTCTATTGCCTCTATGATTAGAGACATTTGGAAATACTTAAAAAATTACTTTACTTGCAATAAAACAGAATTCTAACCTTATCCTGGACATCGATTCTTGAGCCTCTTTTAATGAGCAACTGTAGCATTTGAATATTTCCACAGCCAGCAGCAATAAGTAACGGAGGTGTCCCATGCTGGATTAGGCAAGAAAACAAACA
Organism: Eidolon dupreanum; assembly: GCA_028627145.1. Taxonomy (NCBI): domain Eukaryota; kingdom Metazoa; phylum Chordata; class Mammalia; order Chiroptera; family Pteropodidae; genus Eidolon; species Eidolon dupreanum. Next base: position 133,343,296 of record CM053509.1, on the reverse strand, counting down.
AATAAACAAAAATCTATTTTTCAGGTTTGGTAGGAAAGGAAAAGCTCAAAGCTCAAACTCTCATTGCTTCCCACACATCTTCCTATGTCTCAGTAGGCGCTTAACTACTGCTGTGTAACAGGAGTGGAAGACAGAGCATAGCACCCTTCCTTTTTTGGATTTATAATCAAAGGTGACACTTTCATTTGCAGGATGAATAGGTTTAAATTTCATGGTAAGAGGTATAATTGGTGCATGCAGAATGACCTTGCATGAAGAAAGGCCCCGAATGCAAAAAGACCTTATTTCTAAGTCACTTCACTCTGTGAACAGAAGTGAGTTTTTTCACAGTACGGAGTTTGCATATGGAAGGGAGAATGAAGCAGCAGATGGGGCCTTTCTATCTGGGACTTGGAGGTGCACAGTCACCATAACATCCCCTCCCCTATCCCTGACAGAATAGGATCAGACCTTGTTAGGTTGGTTAACATCATAGTTGGACAACGAGCCTAGGAGGTGCTGCAGGCCTGGGACATTGTCATCATTGATGGCGTGGATGATGGCTTTCATTACAAAGGAGTCTTCCTCATCCTTGAGAGAGACAGCAAAGAGATTGTTATGACATGTCCTCATGATTAGCAGGATATTGAGAAGATGACAGAACCTGAGGTCTGGAAGGGGGTCTTCCCACCTGGAGTTCCTACACAACTCTGTGTCCCTCTCCTACCGAAAACTCTTCACTACAAAAAACATAATTTCTCCCAACTAATTATTCAGGATGATTTTAATTTATAATATTTAATCATTCTCATCATCTTACTTAGATTTAGTTTGTATTTTTTTCTTGGGTTCCACTGCCATTTTCACACAATTCCCAAATCCAGCCTTCCTCGCCTTCCCGTCCCTTCTTCTAACGTGTCTCTCACACTTCTTTTTCCTTTTTAACATTTCCTATCTCTTTTTACTCTACAAGGCTAGACCCAGAGCCTTGGTGAACTACTAGCTTCAGGGAAAAAAAAAATCTGATATCTGATGTGTGATCCTGCCCTTGGAGCCCCTGGATTCCACTCAGGAAACACTGGCTTCAGTTACAGGAGCAGCCTGGTTCCCACAGAATCACCCTTCCTGCCTTCCCTGGAGTCCCCTTTACCTCCAGGGTTAACAAAGCCCTCTTGTCTGACTGTCAGAGGAAAGTCTTGTTGAGTTCAGATGTGTCAGTCATATCTGAAGAGTTAATCTGTGATTAGGTTTCAGTTTGAATTAAGGGGAAAAAATTATGAAGTTGTTCTCAAGAATCGTGGACAATTAGTGCAATATTAACAAACAAGTAGGTTTCGCCTTCTGGTCTACCATAAACTATATAGGAAGCCCCACTGCATTTTCTGGAGTGTGTGTGTATTTGAGGGGAGGATTGTCTGCCTATTTTGTACCATTACAATCCAAGAATCTTCAAGGTCAGCGGCAATAGAGGGCTCTCATTTTAGTTCATGAAAATTAGAATTAGTTCTTCCCTTTCTACTGGTCAGCCTCTCTTTCATCAAGCTATGTGTATGGGAGGAGGGAGTGGGAGGGTGATAGTGTTAGAGATAGTGGGGCGAGAATAGGTATATAGTCCCAATCAAAACATAAAGAAAAAGGACAAAAGCAGCAACAGAGTAAATCAAATCAGCCACCCCATCTCCCCACCTCGAGAGGAGGAAGAACAGGCCTGACATTTACATGACTTCAGGTTTTCTGGGTTGTTGAACAGATCAAACAACCTAGACATTCTAAATACACAGTGCTAAGAAAGAACCTCACCAAGGCAAACAGGTTTGCTTACCAGAGTATCATCGCTTCTGGCAACACTCATGTTACTTCTGGACAAGAATGACCTGGATAATCTTTGGCACAGTGATATCAAGCGAACGGATTGCTTTAAAAGAGAAAAAGAGGATAAAGGCAGGAGAGAAGAGGAGAGGGCACTTATGTAACAAAACTCAAATTAGTGCAAATGATAGCCTTTGAGATGGCATTCTCTGTTGACAATATATATTCTTCAGGGGCAGGTAACTAGGTTGGATTAACAGGTAGGTTGGATCATATTTGCTTGAAGAATAATTCCAAAGGTTTTATGAATAAAGGCAACAGGATATAGAGAGAGTCTCCTTCTACATTTCATTATTAAACTTCAGAACTGGATGTCCTACATCGCTTCACTCTTGATATTTGGTTCTCTACTCTCTGAGGAATAGGAATTTACCCCAGCAAACCCCTTGTATGTTCCCACTGAGAGAAGTGTGGTATATGAAGGGTTTGCTCTGTGTCTCTGGTCCCAAGTCAACTGGTAATGGCAGATAATGTGCCTATCAAAACTGTTACAGTGTTGGAAATGAACAGGAAATAGAATTAGTTAACCCCGCCATATCAAATAATCTTACTTTCCATTTTTTCCGGGCTGCAAACTTCTTGAATTTCTCCATGTTTACTGCTGATGCTTTTCTACTAAGTGCTTGCTGGGTATCTTTAGGCTAAAATGAAAGTCCAAGAAAAAATTTAGAGCTCTCAAATTAAAGAAATGTGTTACATGACAACTTTTTGAAACCTCCCATTTTTGGGGGATACTTGCTTACACATTCACCTTACTAGAATAATCTGGGAACCTAGTCTGCAGAGGCTAACTCTTGTGGCTAAGGGTTTGATACAATCCATAAGACTGGATCTTGGGGGAAAGCTGAAAAGTGGAGCTTGGGCCAAGCTGAATAACACCTTTGCATTAGAGAGTTTGGGAATGGCAAGATTCATGATGAGGCTATGTTATGAGGAATTTGAACTAGAATATCTTCAAGTAATTTAGAACTGGGAGAGACCTCAGAGGCCAGCAAATTCAGCCTGTCTGACAGTATTAGAATGTCTTCTACCGCATCTTTTTCAGCAAGCCACATGGCTCTACCTCTGAGAGAATGAGACATTATTGCTTTCTAGAGGAGCCCAGGCAACTGTCAGGAGCTCATACAGGCAAAGAGTTCTCCAGCTGCCCCAAACCTACTTCTGTAATGCAAGTTATTGCATTTCAATTCACTTCTTGGTTCCATAATTTTATTCTGTAACTGCCATATTCCCCCATTCTTAGACCTTTCTGTTCTAGTTGGAGCAACTTCATTTCTTTAACTTAAATGCCAACAGGTGTCAGGCAGGTAAGGTGAAGGTGTAACAGGCTACAGGGAGGCTGCAGGCCCTGGCAAAAAGGCAGCTGTGCCAAGTTTCTGGCGGCTTTATGAAATGAGGGCTCAGTTTTAGTAGCTCTTCAAATTTTTCAAGCCAGATTTGATATGATATTTAAATGCTGGAAATTAATTCGAAAAATTAAAAAAATATTGTTTGGGCCAACATCCCACAGGTCAAACCAAATACAGCTGTTGAGTAGACTTGAACTTCAGCTCCCTATTTACAATCCTGCAGTATGATAACTTTCTCCCCTCCATCTTATCATTAGCATACACTCATCTGTTAATTGAATTAACATATGGCATCAAGAGCAAACACAATATTCCAGATGTGACATGTGGTTAGAATCCATAGTAACTAGTAATACCCTAGAACAAATGAATTCCAGGATGCCCTATTACACCCAAACAAAACACAATATGCAGCTTACCTTGATCCAGGGATGCTGCAGACTATCTTGAATTGTCATTCTCTTCCTTTGTGGAGAGAGGGAAAAGAAAAGAAAATTCTGTGACCATAGAAGCAAACAATTAAGCTTATTTCTATGCCAGTGGGGCCTACCAGGCAGATACTCTAGAAAAATGCAGTTTGGGGCCTGCTTCATGGAAGAGAGCTGAAAATGTCAGTCTTCATGTGATTATTTCACTGTGCCTGCAGGACCAACTGAGCAGATACAAAAGACCCTGCCTGCATTTTCTGAGGTGTTTCACATGGCGTGCAGTCCTTTGCCAGACACAAACTACTAAGGTCTCGTAAACGTGGCCATGTGCTAACCCTCGTCTAGCTGAGGTCACAGGTGAGCACTTTTCAGAAATAATGGACACTCACTTAGGATCCTTGACGAGCAGTCTTCTTATGAAATCTTTGGCTAGGGCACTGGTATTACTGAAGTATTCTTCTTCAAATTCGTAGTTGACAGCAGATACATTTGCTAACGTTTCTTGCTTAGTGTCTCCGAGAAATGGGGAGGCCCCACTTAGACTGTTAATAAAGGCGTATAGAACATAAACAATTACCTCTTGTGTTGTCATTTCATTTCCATAATATCTAACAAGGGGAGTGAGGAATAAGACTATAATCTAGTGCTTGGGCACTCACTATAGAATTCAATTACACTTTATAGGGCATTTAATTGTCATGCACAGAAGCCTGAGCTTAATACAAAGGATGCATTTAAAAAGTTAATTTGGAACAGCATCTAGTAGTTAAAAAAATCTTTTTCCTATTTTTCCAGTGATAGACAGACATGCTTTTTTTCTAGTGACTATGTTGTAGTTTCTGATGACTCATTTTGAATTAGGAGAAAATGTTTAATTAGTATAAACTAAACGTGTTCTGGGGGTGTAAAATGAATATGTTTACATAAAAAGTGTACATAAGCTGAAGAGATCAACATGACACACAGAATGGTTAATAAAACATATGGCTCTCAAAGAAAAAGGGAAAGACTATGAGTTGTGGATTTTGGTACTTACAGAATATAGGTTATTACCCCAATACTCCTAGACACAAAACAGAAACAAAAACACATGTCAGAGAATAATAAAATAAATCAGAAAGATGACAGCATCAAGGGCTGGTGACTTACCACATATCTGCCTCAAGACCAAGCGGTTCATAGTTGACTATCTCAGGAGCTAAGAGGAAATAAATGCACATTAAGTTTTGGAAGGAAGAGATATTATCTTCATGCATAAACGAGAAACATGTACCAGGAAAATGATGCTACAGCAGGGGAAATGTTGCCATCATCATGTTCATGAGAAATAAATGCCCACAAGAGCAAAGAAACTTACCAACGAACTCTGGCGTTCCAAATATGTTTTTGAATTCATTTCCAAAGTCAATTTTATGGGCCAATCCAAAGTCGATGATCTTGATCCGAGGTTTGGGGACATTTCTATCCAAAAGCATTATGTTTTCGGGCTTAAAAAAAAAAAGAAAATGGTACAGCAATGTTCATAGCAGCATTGTTTATAATAACCAAATGGTGGAAAAATCCCAGTGCTCATCAACAGAAGAATGGATAAACAAAATGTGGTCTATACATACAACAAATTATTATTCAGCCACAGGAAGGAAATAAATTCTGATACATGCTACAGCAGGGACGAAACTTGAAGACATTCTTCTAACTGAAATAAGCCAGACAAAAAGGACAAATATTCTATGATTCCACTTATATGACTTGGAATGGGCAACTTCATGGAGACAGTAAGTAGAATGGTGGCTGCCAGATGCTGGGGTGTGGGGGGTGGGAAGGGATTGGGGTTTATTGTTTGATGGACACATAGTTTCAGTTTGGGAAGATTAATAAGTTCTAGAAATGAATGGTGGCGATGGTTGCATAGCAGCGTGAATGTACTGAATGTCACTGAACTGCATACTTAAAAATGGTTAGAATGATACATTTTATGTCACGTTTATTTTACCACACACACAAAACTAGCAGCTATATATGTTATGTTATGCTGAGGACAAGGTGGCAGAATAATTCTTCCTCTCCTTTGAAAAAACAACCAAAAAATAGGCATAAAGGGTACTTGCAAGAGAATACCAGGAAAAATATATGTCTTGATTTAGATTCTCCCAGGAGCAGACCTGTGACAAGGATTTGGGTTCAAGTGGCTTATGAGGAGCTCCCAGGGAACACTCAGTAGAGGAATGGGGAGGAGGAAATGGAAGGAAGGTGATACAAGGTGTCTCATCAAGGTGGGGTGACTGGAACGTAATCCCTTGGGGGAACTTGAGGAGAAAGAGGAGTACTCAGAGTTTCCCAACTAAAGCACGAGGGAGTTAGCATGTTTATTCACTGTCTCCCTGTCCTCCACAGCTAAGTGCTGCTTCTGTGGGCATTTACTCTTTGGCATTTCCAGCTGCCAGGCGAGAAACCAGACGTCAGGCAGGGAGTGGTGGGTGTTTGCAGCAGCAGTCTTTGGCATGTGTATTAGAGTGTTGGGGGGATCCGGATGGGGTCTTGACAGCTCTGCTATAACAAATAGGGAGAAAATCATCCTTCCTCTGACGTCCTGTTCTAGCTCCAATGACTGGAACCATTCACTTGGCAATTGATCACACGCTGCTTTGTGACAGTCTTTCACTGCCTTGGATTGTACCTTAAATCTTACCATTGTCACTTCCTATTGCTCATGGGTGTCTTCCCTTCCTAAAGAGATCATAACCTCTGTGATTGTTGGGAGTTTAACATGGCTTTTTATCTTCCATAAATGCCCTGGCCCCAGCCAGGCATGACCTTACTTAGCCAGTCTCAGAGTTTGGCTTGATTGATTACTGGTGACAGATTCAGGCCCAAAAGCCTTTGCATCAAGAGAGAGAGTAGAGACCAAGACACCTTCTATCTTATATGCCTTGTGGCCATAAGTGGATGGAAACCGGACAGCCAGTGGCCATTCTAGGATGAAAATGTACCATTACCAACAGCAGTTCCCTTGCCTAAAGATCTGGCTGGTAAGGACCCTTGATTCTTCCCCAGGGATTCTCGAATGCAATCATTAATTTTAAGCCTCCATCCCACATAAAGGTTGGGAATCTCTGCAGAAGGCATACATTGTACACTTGCTGATTTATATTGACAACTCCATTTGTTAAACCCATATGGGAAAACACATGTTATCTCTTTCAAATGCCTCAATTTTTCTTAGCAAACAACCGATTCTATGGTTTCCATAAGCTTCTATCTGGTTAACACTCAGCAGCGTACCTTAAGATCAAAGTGGGCAATCTGAAGAGAGTGCAGGTAGTAAACACCATTAAGAATTTGTTTGAGAAATTCAGTTGCTTCCTCTTCGGTCAAAGATTCCTTTTCAGCTAAGAAGTCGAACAGCTCGCCCCCTGCAACGCTGAAAACCAAGAAGCAGAAGTTATCGATGACAATCTTGCTTCATATCGATTTGTTCTCTCATAAACTATTGGCACACTCAAATTTCAGGCGAGAGAATGGCATAAGACATGTTGAAACCTCTAAGCATACAATCAGAATTCTCCATGCTTCTCATCACTTGAAAGCACTTGGGTACCATTTTCCTAATGGTGTTATATTCACAAATGAGGGGAGAGAGCAGAGACATGATGAGAAAAAAAAATCAATGTATCTTTAAAGCATTTTAATTAAATATATTTAGAGGTGAAGTCTTGACTCACTAAGAAACAAAACTATAAGCCAGCTTTGTATCGAATTTATAGAATATATCTTCCAAGCTTAATCAGAGAGTACCTCGGAAGTTCATAATCTATAAATTAATCAATTTTAAATCCTCGAATTATGATATATAGCCTGACAAGGATTTTTTTCTTTTGTATTTGTTTATATGCAAATCCCTGTATAATTATAAAAATCATATTTAGCAATGCATTCAACAAATACCTTAAATAATAAGTATAAACTTACACAAAACTGAAATGCACGTGGTTGCTGGGGATTTATTTAATCAATTTCCCTGGACAGAGCGAAAGTCCCTGAAGGGCAGAGGTCAGCTCCCAGCTACTGGCCCCCCGCTGTCCCTCACCTCCTTGCACAGTGCCAGCTACAGACCAAGAGCTCAAAACTTTTTTATCAAGTGGGTAAATGAACAAACTCCCCTAAAAAATCCATGGTAGTGATTAATGGCAAATAACAGGGAACTTTTAATGAGTTTTTATAAGTTAACGCTTATCTTTTAACCATACATTTGCAACATAATAATTAACTGCAATTATGCACATAACTGCTGTGTTCATTATCTTTCTTTCGGCAAGACAGCTCCACAAACATTATACCTACCACATCTACATCCAGAATAAGAAAACTGGTGCTCATGAGATTATATAATAATGACAAAAAAGCTGTTTTCTTAAAGAAAAGTTTCAAATTCCGCCCCTTTACCCTCCAAGTCGGTATCTTTCTTAGCCTGGTCCAGGGTCTGTCCACTGGCATCAGTAGTGCTTGGGGCGTTTTAACAATGCAGATTCTGGGCCTCACTCTGAACTGCTGCCTGTGAGTTTCTAAGAGTGAGGATCAGGAAACTGCAGCATTTTTAACAAGCACCCCAGGTGACTCTTAGCACACTAAAAAGTGAGGACCCTTCGTCAAAGTTCTAATTAATCACGTGCTCCTGCTGCAAGGTCCCCCTCTGATATTTAACTTTGGGATGTCTATCCAGAGGGCAAGGTGACTGCTTCACCCCTGGGACCTGAGCAGAAGGCTAGGGCAGATCTGCGATGACATGCCACAGAGCCTGAGCCAGCCAGGAAGGCCAGGCTGGCAGAGACCTGAAGTTGGTGACACTCCCCGGGGAGTGGTCTTCCTGCCTGCACCCTCCCAGCCTGGTGGCCCTCTCCTCTCCAAAGCGTGTGTGCCCCACATCGGCTCCCCACTCAACTCCATGAACCCTCCACTTCTCTCTTTTCTGTCTTCTTATTCCCCTTAAAACCAACGAAACAGGGATAGGGAATCTTTCAACTCTAAGGAACAAAAAGGAGAAATGGGAAATTGTTAGCCAACCAGTGCTGAGAAAGATGTCCCATCACCTGTTTGCTTCTTTGCTCTCTGGTGCTAGCGGCCATCACTTAGGGTGACTGAAGCAACGGCGGGCTGCACAGTGGGGGTGTGGCCTACAGTTGGCACATTCGGCTCAAATCTTAATTCTGTAGCCGGAAGGTTATTCCTTCTCTCTGAGCCTCATTTCCTCATCAAACAGGAATAACAGAACTATTAGTTTCAGGATTTTGAGGATTAAAGATAATAAATATATGTAAAGCAAGCTGATTTGGCAGATCTGGCATAAGGCTGAGGCCCAGTAAGTGAAATTGGTGCTATTATAAAGGAAGGAAATCGACTTTCCTATAGAATGCCATGCCACCTGCCCAAAGGCAGGCTTTGACATGAAAGTCCCCATCCTGCCCTGCTTCATCCCTCTCCCCACTCAAATCCATTGTTGTGGCCTTACTGGGGCACTCCCAGGAGGTGGGAGAAGTTCTCCCGTGATGATGGTGCCTGCCCCGCCCCAGCATCCCCTCTCTCTGCCGTTCTTCAGAGGCTTCCCCATTCCCCCTCGCTCACAGACTGCTGGTTTCTTGACAAGGAGAAACGGCTGGGGTTTGGCTGTTGTTTGGTGAATTTAAGAGTGCCTGAATAGTGTGGCGCAGTGAGGAGGCCAAAGTCCTTCCTAGAAACCCCACTGCTGCCCCAGACCAGCCCAGGCCAGGCCTTTGCTCCTCTTCTTTGGCTGGCTTTCCCTCCCTCATGTCTAACCTAAGCTTCCTTCAGGTCAATTAAGAGTAGCCTGTTTCATTCTCCTGAGGGCTCCAAGTTCTGTGAGGCAGGATGGCAGAGGGTGAGGAGACGCCGGTTCAAATCCTGCCCAGTTACCCAACTTCGCTGCACCTAGGACTCCTCCTCTGCAAAATAAGAGACAATCGCACCCCATAGAGTTGTTCCGAGCATCCAGGACTCGTAGAGCACCTCGGCGTTCAATAAACACTGCTTTCTTCTCAATCTGGCTTCAAACCAGAGGTCTGCCCATAGCAGCAGTGGTGTGCTGGTTTGTGTTTAACAATGAGCTCTCTGGGGTTGGGGGTGAGGCAAAAACCTATTCCTGAGGTGTCATATTCCCACCATAGTCATTTTAAGCCACCTATGTGATGATGGAGACTGTGGAGTTGGGAAGGGATCTGCACCAACAGCTCTGTGACCTGGGTGAGCCAGCTACTAGGCCCATTGAGGCATTCTGTATTTTCCATAAATGGTGTAACAGCATCTCCTGCCATGTGCTCTTCTGTGCCAGGACCTTGCATCTGTGGCTCCAACCCTTTGAATCCAGGCAGGCCCTGTGACCACTTTGACCAATAAGACATGTCAGAGTGACACTGTGCCAACTCCGGGGTGTCTTCATGGGCCTGGGGTTTCCACGTTCTGCCTTTTGAAGCCCTCCCTCATTCATGTAAGACATGTGATGATCCCAAAATCATCGTGCAGTGCAGAGAAATGTACTAAGAGGAAGAAGCCAAGGAGTATTGACTGAGCAAGGAAGGAAACTCAGAAGAGGACCTTCTAGCCCAGTTGAGGCCGGGAAGGTCAGAATGTCCACCTGAGCCCTTTCAGAATTCCTGATCCACAAAGTTGTGCCACTGAACTGCTGTGGTGGACACTGTGAGTGCTGTCCATGTTTCCCCTGGAGGAAGGACCTGTTGTCTCCCCCGCAGAGGGTAGAGTCAGCACAACCCCCATGCCTCAGCCCTTGGCACCCCCAGGGCTTGCCTCTGCTGCAGAGCTGCTGCCCAAGGTCACGTCCTTTCCCAGGAAGCCCACAGACAATGGCTACTCAGTGTAGGAACAACAAACTTAAATAAATGGTTAGATATGAAATATTTCAGATTTTGTGGGCTATACAGCTTCTATCACAACTACTCAACTCTGCCCAAGCAGGGTGAAAGCAGTCTTAGATAAATGGGTATGGCTATGTTCCAATAAAACCTTATTTACAAAAAGAGGTGGCAACCTGGATTTGGCCCACGGCCTACAGTTTACCCACTCCTGCTATAAAGGCCAGCTCAAACTGGGGCAACTCTCAAGGGTCATTCTGGCTCCAGAACTTGCTGTTGGGCCAGCTGGCATTGGAGCTGAGCTCCAAGGCAGTGTGACTTCTCCTTCTGCCCGCTCTTGCTACTTCTCCTCCTTTCCAACTCTCGGGCAGTTCTTAAGAAACATCCTGCATGCTCTTCTCCATGTCAGAGTCCACTTCAAAGGGAACCCAACTTGCACCCCACTAAACTTGGGAGTAGTTTGTTACACAACAACAGATGACACCATCTTGAACTGGGTCTGTTTATGAGGCCCAGGCAACAGCAATCAGGTTTGCCTTTCTCTGGGCCTGGTCACCCTGTGCCCTGTTCAGTATTCCTGTGCTGAGCAACTCAACGCCAACAGAAGTGAAAACCAAGAACAACCCTGAAGCCCCCAAGAGTGAGACCAGCCTGCAAAGTGGTAGTGTTTGATCAGACCAAGAGAAAGGAGGCCCGGGTCATATCTAGTTTTCTCCATTTACCCTGTTTGCAGCTCCTGTTCCAGTCTCATGCTCTTTGTGAAGAGGTCCACACCGTCATCTGTCCAAGGAACCAAATCATTCAGCAAGACATCAGGAGAGTTAGGACAGCCCCTGCCTCACTGGGCCCGGGCCTGTCATGGTCCCCTGCTGCCGGAAGGGCCCTACGTGCAGTGCATACCCATCCTCCTTCACACCAAAACAGGAAGGCAGATGTTTTAGCCACAAACTTCTACTTAGAAAATCTTTAGTCATTAAATCAAAGTAATTGAAAATAAGTGATTTCTGCCACAATTTGGGAGCATAAGTACCATTTGATAATTTACAACTGCCCCCGCCCCCATTTGGCCCCAAATCTCAGAAGGTAGAAAGTGACTTGAAGATTTTTTTCACATCAGTGCTTTCCCATACACGCTTAGAATCAGAACTCCAATGCCTACGATGTTGTTGCCGAAAAAATAATTTTAACAAGAAGATCAGTCAAACCTTGGCACTTTCACTCTTTGTTCCAAATTTCACATTTTGTTTAAGAGAAGGAAGATTGATGGAGAGAGAGATGAGCAATCTGTGCAGTAAATTTAGAAAAGCAAGTCTAACCTCTTTTATTAGGTCTTTGAGTCAGAGTGTTTTAAATTATAGCATTATCATGGAAATTGTGTGAAATGAATGCTAATAAGCACTGGCTGTTTTCGCCAAGAGATCTGGAAAATATGAAGGTTCTCTCTCCTCCCATGCTTTTCACTCCCACCAATGCCTCCCCTAAAAGCTAGCCGTAACAGAATGTAATTAGGACACATTGCAACTTAAAAAACAAAGTGCGCCTTCAGAGTGACGCAAGAGAAATTGTCGCAGGATTCCAGTTTCTAAATTAAAATACAGTCAGGGTCCCTGACTCTTGCTAGGAATTGTACAAGACAGAACAGGACTTGATTCTGGACTAGGTCTGGTCATAACCTAAATAGCAAGAGATTATTGGCTACGCACTAACTACACTTGAGGAGCCATTTCACAGCAAACACTGTTATTGTCCACCGTTGCGCTGGTTTTCCCCGTTGGGTATCACAGAGTGAGTACATGCGATTGGTGATCTGGGGGCCAATGGAACAATTCAGGAAGCAAGTATGCATGTCTGTCTGTGCCAATTTTCCCTTTTTATCAGGACCCCAGTCAGATTGGATTAGGACCCACCCCAGTGGCCTCATTTTAAACTGATTACATCTGCTAAGACCTTATTTTCAAATAAGGTCACATTCTGATACTGGGGGTTAGGACTTCAACATATCTTTTTTTGAGGGGGGAAGGAAGGGCAGAATTCAACCCATAATAGGTAATAACTGCTCACAGGCTGCAAATAAAATGTTACATGATGGCTAAGGCAACTCAGGTAGGAGAGCAAGCAATGAACAGGGAGGGTATTTAGAATCCACTACTGTTTTCCTGTTAGTCTTGCTTTCAGGTTCTCTTATGAAGGAAGAGTTCATTCATGAACTGGTATTAAAAACTTTCAAATTCAGGTCAGAAAAATGTGGGTGAGAACTGCATATCTGCTCCAGTCCTTAAGTAATTTCCTCAACCCACTGAGATGATTTTTTTTTTTAAATCTAACTATCCTGTGATATAAAGGTGTGAGGGGAAGAAAGTACTCACAACTTCTTGGCTCTGCTTCTAAATAAACCAAAACTTGAAATTCAGTGCCTCCTTGTCCTTATTACGTGCGTTGACTATCTTCTTAATCTTGGGGTTTTTACATTCTCACCTCTCACATTCCAATTTAAATTCCTTGGGTTACTGAGGACATTGTGGAATGTAAAAATGAAGCTGGGGAATCATAAGGGAAAGATGGAAAGATGCCTAACACCCTTTTCACATTTGTGAAAGAGGTGTGACTTTAAGGTCCAAAGTAGATTGTGGGTTTGCAAACATCATTCTTTGCTTATATGTACTCTGCTGTCCCCAAATCATACAAATACGACCAAAGAAGTTCATGATCTTCACACCTCTTTCGAGTCTAAAATGCAAGTCACCTTTGAAAATAAATTTTATGTCAGTTTTCACCTCAACTTCAAAGGCATTCTGGGGATTCTCATGGAAGAGAACCCCTGGCATTCAAAATTCATGGCGGAAGTGACCTTTCATTTTACCTAGGAAGTTGTACAAAAAAGCAGACAGGAGCCTTCCGAAGGATTCTAGGATGGAATCTCCAAGAGAATATTGCCCAAAGGTTAAAAGGTGTTGGGGGCAGGCATTATGGGTTTCAAATCTGGGCTCTGTGACCTCAGATAAGTTACTTCCTGAGGCACAGTTTCTTTGTCTATAGAATGGGGATATTAATACCTACTGTTCAATATTACGGTGGGAGGGGTGTGAGTGGGGATAATATGACTTAGGATATGAGTATCTGGCACACGGTAAATATATCCATATTCCATGCAGCCAATCTGGCCTTAACTACTCTTAGCCAAAGGTTGGAGTGAGAAAAACTCTTGAAGGTACTCTCTGTGTTTATCTATTGTCCAGATGCTAGCTCATGGTGTGAGGTTCTCATGTGGCTGTCATGCTAACAATGGAATAAGGCCACACACGCCTGTAGTCACACAGTAGGGTTTTTCTGAAATGAGTGGACATTCCTGGGGCCAAAAATCTAGGGAAGAGGTGAGTATTTAGACATGAAATAAATAAGTTGGAAGGTGGGCCTTGGCTCCGTAGGAGAGAGAACACTTCTCTCTGAATCTTTCCTTGGGTCTGGACATAGAGGTATGTAGATATATTTAAGAGCAGCCAGGTGCGGTGGGAGAAAGGGCAACTTGATGGGGGAGGTGAGCTGGAGCTGAGGAGAAGGCAGTACTGGCAACCCCCACCCAGCACCACCTATTCAATGTGACTCTAGTTCCCTCTTGAGAAATAAATATGCATTTAACATCTTTTTGTCCAGTCTCAATTGTGTAACAGAAAATTAAGGACAAAAGCGGTTTCTTGCTTAGGTGAGTGTTAAGGGAACATTGAGGCCTACGTGAAGGTGACAGAGGTGATTACAGAGAGTCCTCAAGGGGAGTTCAACCTCATAGGCCAAAACAACCAGCACATCCAGACGCCCCTCCCCACCATGTGGCCCCCCCACAGCCAACCTAGAAGACCTGGGCTTACCCAGGGTGGTGGCAGACACCTTTACGGAAGTCATTCTATTTGGGGAGAAATAAACTTTAATTTGGTATCTTACAAATATTACACAAGAAATACATAAATATTTTTTCCTTAAGAAAAATGAAAACATACACATATAAAACTAACGTTCCTTCTGATGAGGTCCCCTTCTTACCAATCCTGGCTCTCTTCCTCCCTATCTCCCCCAAAGTACACACTATTATGAATATGGTGTATAGCCCTCCAGAGCTTTCTATGCATGTCTTTGAACTACACAACACCAATTTGGCTACATTTTAGGAACAGAAATGGTGTCAGACTATATGTGCTATTCTGCAATTTGCTCTCTCACCCCAGCAACGCCCGCTGGGAGAGAGCTCCTGCGTCTTCCTTTTCATGCTGCCTGATGTTCCTCTGGATGTCTGCATCAGAGTTTACCTAACCATTTACGTGTATCTGCCTCCTTTGGAGGTGTGAGAGTTTTTTTCAGCCCAAGGAAATATAGCCTGATTTGAAATTTGGGGGCGATAGGTTATGCTGGTTTTTACATATTTGAGGAACGTGCTGCATCACCACAGCTTCTTGCTTGGTATTATTACTTTGGCCCAATTCAATGAGTGAAATAAATGAGTCATTGTTTTATCCTACATTTCCTTGCTTGGTAGCAAGACTAATTAATACTCTTTCATAGGATTATGAGCCATTTGTATATGAGTGGGTGTAAACTGTCTGCTCATACCCTTTGCCCACTTTCCTATTGGAATTGTCATTATCTTTAATTTTAATTGATTGATAGGTGTTCCTTACACCCTCTCGATACCAAACCTTGATCTCTTATGTATTCCAAATGTTGTTTCGCAATCTGTCATCTGCCTTTTAACTTTGCTAAGGGTGATATTTTGTGAAACAGAACTTCTAAACTTAGATGCAGTCAAACTCACCAATCTTTGTAGAAATCAAGATTTTCTAAACCAAATGTGAGGACAATGAAATAGCAGGTGGAAGCTAGTAGCTCTGAGGTCCAAGGTAAGGTATTTAATCTTTCTGCCCTTACAGGTGTTAATGGTGACTGCCTGTGAGCCCAGAAGGCGAATGGAAGTTTAAAGATTTTTTTTTTTTTTT
>CM053509.1:133297210-133327308 GCA_028627145.1 Eidolon dupreanum | reverse complement strand
AGACTGAAATTTCTTTAGGATAGAGGGCAGTTAAGGGCTTCTTTCTATTTCCAGAGGCAATGGGTGTGGAGCTTCTCAGGAGCCCATGCACAATGCTGCATTCTGAATCTATAATCTTAACCAGGTGTTAAACTGAAGATGCTTCACCATAATTCAGGAGAACTGTGTAGGGCTTGGGGCACAGACTGCCTGTGTTTGAGTCTTGGTTCCATGACCTACTTGCTGTGTGACCATGGGCTTGCTTACTACTTAACCGCTTTGTGCCTCAGTTTCCTATCTGTAAAGTAGGTATAATAATAATAGGGTCTGCCTGAGAGGGCAGCTGGAGTGGAAGGGGACGGATTAAATGAGCTACAGTGCGTAAAATGGCTAGAACAGCACCTAGTAGTAAGTCCTCAATAACTGTTAGCTATGATTCATCTTTGACAACTAGAGCTATTGTCATTAGCTCATGGTTGCTTAAATCCCAAAGCGCTGCAGTATAAGCCCCAAAATATCACCTTTCATGACTGCCAAGAGGGGAAAGATCCCTAAAGGGAAAAATAAGGAAAACTACACAGTGAAGTGTGTAAAGCTACTGCTAAATCTGGCCAATCGCTTCCACCTTGAAACCCATCATCCTGCTCCTTTCCTCTCTGGGCCCCACTCAGAGGGTTGATTGCTGCACACTATGGCTGGGCCCTCCCCTGGGAACTCAAGAGTCACAGTAGAGGCCAAGGGCAGGCAGGACACCCACTCAAGGTGCGGAGGCCTTGTGGTGCACTTAGTAACACGGGTCAGGAATTTTTCCAGTGCAATCTCCCCAGGCAGCCAGCAAACTAAGGACAGACACCTCGGAGAAGAAACTTTTCTCTAAGAATAGTAATTTGCTTTGTGAGGCCTAATTTGACTTAGACTGTTGGCTAATTGCTGCTCCCATCCTTTCCTTCCTGGGCAGCTGGCCCGGCCCCGCCCCCATTCCTCATAGCACTTGGGGGAGGAGTGCCTCTTCTCCAATTCTCCCCTCATCCACCAACTGAAAAAAACAATTTGGTGGTGGGGGAGGGGCGGGGGGGAGTGGGGTGGGAGTTAGGGGAAGTTGGCAAGAGCTTCTAAATCATAAGTTCCAGAGTAAACAACCTGACAGCCTCCTGGGTGTGCTCTGAGCAGGGGGAAGTAAATGCACAGAGAGAAGCAAGGCCACCACTGCAGAGCACTTGAAGGACTGACTGCCTGTCGCCCCAGTCCCCATCTCCTGTTACAGACACTCGAGGATCCTCCATAACTGGCACCCATACAGACGGCTGAAACCACGGTTCAATGGGAGGGGGAATGCAGCTTCCTTACTGGAAAATAGAAACTCACTGTATATGGGGACATTTAAATTGACGAAACAAAGAACAGGTGATCCTCATTTTTTGCAGGATCCATATTTGTAGATTCGCCTACTTGCTAAAATTTATTTGTGACCTCATGATCAACACTTGCCCATTTTCAGACTGGAGTTGCCCAATGGGCATGTTCCCAGCTGAGGTCGATCAAGGCCACGTTCTGCCTTCTTGTTTCAGCTCTCATACTGTAAACAAGTGTCCTTTTTATGACTGTGTAGTGCCATGTTTTTTTGCATTTTGTGCTATTCATTGGTGATTTCACTATCCATAATGGCCCCCAAGTATAGTGATGAAATGTTGTCCAGCATTCCTAAGTACAGAGACTGTGATGTGCCTTACAGAGAAGATATGTGTATTAGATAAGCTTCATTTAGGCATGCCTTTAATACTGTAGGCTATGATTTCAATGTTAATGAATCAATGATATATATTAAATAAGGTGTCATTAAACAGAAACACACATAAAACATGTGTGGATTCGTTGTTAAAATGTTGTGACCAGAGGCTGGCAGGAACCTAACCCTGTATTTTCTCTAGGACCAATGGCTCAGTATTCGCTAATTCAATGTTTGTAGTAAATTTATAGAACAAAACTATCATGAATAATGGGAATCAAGTGTATGTCATCTTTTAAACAATGAACTAATATTCTCTGTTATCTAATAACTGACAGAACAGTTTGTTGCACTAGGTAGAGAGAGACAAATTCGTTTTGACACATAAACGCTCAGTTAAGTGTAATAAACATTTAACTACTGACACAAGACAATGAGACATATCCTTGCTTGAAAGAGCTTCATACCAAAAAATAATTAACTTGAACATAATCACAAATTTATTATAAAGAGAAAAACTTTAGTTAAAAGGAGAAAAGCTTCATAAAGGAAAATCTGCCATTTAATTTCTTTGTCTGGCTTACTAATATATCCAATTTGATCTGTATCCTTGTAGTCACTCACTAAGCTATAACCAGTATTCTATGCAAGGCTCTTTATACGTATCACCTTATTAATTGTCACAACTCAATGAGATTCACATCATTGTCATTTCTTCTATCCATGAGAAAACTAAGCCTCAGAGAGATGTTTTAAAAATTGCCCCAATTCATTCAGCAAGTAAGTTTGCATAATTGAGAAACGACTCCATACCCAAGTGTATTTGCTCTAAAGCTCTATTCATTGAGCCTGGTTCCTATGCTGGGCTTGTGTCCATTTTGCTTGAGATACAAGCCACCCCTTTGTGAAGTTGCAGACAGGACTAGAGCGTCATTCTAGGAAAGAGCTTTCTGAGGGGAAGGCAAAGAGAGGAGGTTTGTGGTCAAATAAGTTTAGGCAATATAGCCTTCTCCTCCCCACTGAAAACTCGCGAAGTGTTTGAATTAATTAAAACCATCGTTTCGACATGCTTGGAGGCACTCTGCAATAAAAAGGAGGCCACATTTGCGTATGTGCTTAGGAAGCACAATACTAATCATTAGAACCACAGAAGATTCTCAAGGTCAGTGCACAAGGGTGACATGAAATTGGTGAAGCATTCGCTTTTTTGTCGGTCTTATACATTTCATAAGATCTTAAAAGTAAACCTTTTGAACTCTGCTTAATCCATTCAGGTTTAATTTTCAAATTCATTTTTTTGTGGGAGCTTTGCTCTCACTTGGGGAAAGATGGGATGGACATACAATGTTGGAGATGTTGCATTCAGAATGCAGGAAGAGCAAGCTGGCTGGATGTGACAATTTTTTCTCCTGTATGGGTTGGTTGGTGTCTAACCTTGGCTCTCATATTTTCATTACTGACCTTGATGCAGACACCACTTAGAACATACTACCGCCCAGGAAGGTCTGTGCAGATTAAAAAAAAAAGTGACTAAAATGGCATATAATTTTTCTTTGATTTTAAATATGTATCTACCCAGCATATATGACCATTAAAAATTATTTATGGTAACTATTTATTATTGTGAATTCCCTACATTAATGCTTAAATCAAACAGCCAATAAGTTTCAACTCTGCCCTCCTTCCAAATCTCCACAGTAAGATTTCTAATTAACACAAAGTAATATTTATTTTTGTATTTATATATCAACCCCCTGACACAATTTTAGTGCTCATTTATGGGCCAACTATTCTTCTTGAAGAAAGGGGTAGTGGCTTGAATCCTGCTGGAATACTGGAATTACAGGTCTTAAGTAAGTGGTGAGGTGACCAAAATGATTATTCAAGGATGGTTAACATTTGATAATAGTTCATATTTTTGGCTGGGAAAAAGACCCTGAGGAGCTTATAGACTAAGGGAGAGATAAGCACCTAACACCATAATGTAGGAAGGGTCATAAAAAAGGACACGTCCACTCTGGGGGAGAGCGCGAGGTCTGGAGATCCAGGTTGTGTCCTAAAGGCTGAGAGCAAGTCAGGAAATGAAGAAGGTATGTGTGGAGTGACAGGATCTAAGAAATGGCACAGGGGAGCCAAGATGAGGAGGCATGAAAGAGCCTGCCTAGAATTTCTGAAAGAAAAGGGAGCAGTGGAGAAGATGTTCAGGGCCCGGCCTGGAAAGGAGCAATGCCGGCCTCAACTCTGCCAACAAGATAGGAAAGCAGGGAATCTCCCTGAGCCTCAGTTTCCCCATCTGTGCACAGGTGATAACAACAAGGAATAAGGTCATGCATGTGAGTGTAAGCTGGGTTCTCTAAGCACATCAAGCACATGTAGAAGAGGAAATTAACAAGCTGTCTCAGCTTCGTGCTCTTCAAAGAAGCACAGAGGGCAATGTTCCAGTGGCTGAAAAGCAGCACCAAATTTCTTGGCATTTTCTACCTGACAACTTTGAAATCTACGTGTTAAGTTTCTATTTTTTTATTTCTCCATGAGGACTAATAAAGCTATTTGCATTTTGGATAGAGACCTATCGATAATGTCCCCTTTGGTCTCCAAAGGACTTTGTGGCTTTGCTTGGATGCTGAAGTTTTAGCCTGTGGGCAGGTGAAGCTGACTGCATTTTGCAAATATGGCCTCAGCCATATCTTCCATCTCACATACTTTTTCTCAGTGCGACCTTGCTTCTCCCATCACAAGGTGAACTCTCAGCCTGGTCTCCTGGAATCTGAACCTTGTTTGACCAATAGAATGTGGCAGAAGAGATTCTGAGGTTTCTGCCTGGGTTTCTCAGAACACACATTCTTGGGAGCTCCCTCTTGGAGCCCAACCACCGTGCTGGCAGAAGGCCACTTGAAAGTGCTTCTGTCAACAGCTCCTGCTCAGCTGACAGCAGCTTTAAAAGGCTGGCCAGGTGAGTGGCCATCTTGTATGTCTGACCTATCAACTCTTCATATGGGTCCAACATCTTAGTGCAACCATATGAGAGACCCTTAGCAGGAACACTCAGGCAGCCCACAGAAGTACAAGAAATCATAAGTTGTTTTAAGCTACCAAGCTTGATTTTTATGCAGCTGGAATAGCTACTGGAATATTTTGGACGGTAGGTTTAACAGATGGCCCAGGAAGCTGTGTAGAGGAAGGATTCAATATGGAGGGTGAGGGGCCAGGAGGTGACCAATGTTGCGGACAGGCCTAAGGGAAGAGTGTAAAAAGGAGTGACAGTGCCCAGACCATGTCAAAAGCAGGTCCCCCCAGTCTCTCATAAACAAGCCCTCTCGTTACATCAGCGTGTGTGGGCTCACTTTTCAGGTTCTTCACTTCTCATCTTGGCAGCAGTCCCTCATCTTTCAAGGAAAGTGCTGCATCATTCAGGAGGCACCGCTGTGCCAGAACCAAAACCCAACAACAACAAACCCCGAAGACTCTCACTGAAATGCCTTCACAGGTTTTTGGCTGAGCTGTGCTCACCTCCAGTTCACCTTTCCAAGTCTGTGGAGAAGCTGGTTCCCACCCTGGGAAACACACAAAAACCAAACGTTGTAACAGGGCCCAGTAAACACACCACTACCTAATCTTCATTCTGACTGGTCTGAATGCCCAGGGTTTCCCACAGTGCCACCACCGTTAGGGGATGCCTGTGAAGAGAAGCACTATGTCCTCATTTAACGAAAACCTCCCCTTCCATCCTAACCCACCAGCTGCAGGAATTCCAGGTGATGTCATAGGCTAAGCTCACAGGGGGACCGGATGATTGAGCATCATGTTCAGTTCCTCTGGAACATGCCTGTGGTGCAGCCCACACTCAGGACTGCTCTCTTTCTGCCCCTTGAGAAGCTATGCATGACAGGAAGGCAAACCGTTTTTTTACAAAAAAAAGCAAAGCTGGTGATTTATTATCATTATCATTGTTATTATTTTAAACCCTCCAAAAATTAGTGTGAACTGCTACCAGGGCTTAGTCAAAATGGCAATAATCTGGAGAACAAGAGTTCCCCCACCAATAAGAAAGCAGTGCAGGTTGCTAGGGTGCTGATGGTGAGAGGCAGAGTTTACCAAGGGGATAAACAGCAGTGGGTCACCCAGGGAACCGCAACAACATGCGAACCACGAGCGAGATGCAGAATGGGAAGTGCTGCCTAAGGGCTGGCTGGGAAGCACGTGAGTAACACACCTGGCAGAGGAGGCTTGGCACTGAGGCAGACCCCTTGGGGAGAGCATCCTCCCAGAGACCAGGACCACACAGAGAAGTGCGGTCCTGCCCAGGAGAACAGGGCGAAACCCAGAACCCAAGGTAGGGGAGGGCAAGGGTCTGGCTCCCCATACAAGTGTGGTGCTGCCAGCAGGTCAAAGAAACCAAATACACAGAGTATCAGGTAGCTTGAGCAGCCTTGTTATAATTAAGGAATTAGTAAACCAGAGCAAGTGAGGACTCAGAAATAAGGAAGATTAGAAAGATAGCAGTGGGTGCGTTTGTTTACTCCACTTGTCCCTGTGAGACCTTTTAGAGCACTTTCCAAATAAAGAGACGCTACTTAGAGAAAGGGTTTCATGGCCAAGCAAGTTCAGAGTCACAACAGGTCTCTGCATGCAGGACTCAGCAGACCCTGCTCTCTCCAAGGGATGTTTCAGAGGGTTTGGAATTTTTTACCATAAATCCTTTTTTTCTGATCATGACACATTTTTTTGTTTGTTTGTTTTGTTTTGTTTTTTAGATGAGGCAACCCTTGGTTGACCTTACAGACTGCAAAGACCCTGTCAGTTTATAATCCCTTATTTTTTATTTTTTACGCCTATAGCACCTGTTCTTCCTAGGTGGTCTCCCATCCAAGTACTAACTAGGCCCAACCCTGCTTAGCTTCCGAGATCAGACGGGATTGGGTTTGTTCAGGGTGGCATGGCCGTAGACATGAAGCATTTTCAACTGTTTCCTTTTAATTCTCAACACAGAGCTGAATTTTGAGGTTATTTCCTAAGGCATGATACCAGTGCCCTCCTTTGGTTCTGGATGGAGCTGAAGGTGAAACTAAGGGTGGAAGATGCCCACAGGGTTCAGGCCCTTTTGGGACACGGTGGACCATGAGAAGGGTGGGAACTAACTGAGTCAGGCCTGGGAGAGGAGGCCGTCTGCTGCCTCTGCCTCCTGGCTGCTGGTCAAGCGCTGCATAGAAGAGACAGGCAATTGTATGATGGTCTTAGTCCAGTTGGAAGCCAGCACCATTTGAGATTAGCAGAGAATTGGGAGTTTTTCTTTTCTTTCATATGGTCAGTTGGGTTTGGGTATTTTTGGTAGCAACCGAGAGGAGGCAGAATAGAAGCTCTGAGGCAGAGCGCAGTGATAGGTGCTGATTGATTTACAGGTGAGCTCTTGAGCCCTCGAGGCCACCTTGGCCATAAGCCCCCTCACCCACCCTGAGAAAAGTGCAGTGGTGATGGGAAGGAGCCCGGAGCCTGTGGATCCCTTACAGTGTGTCCCATCTAGCCTCCCTGGCGCTGGAGTCACACGAGTCTGGGGATCACGCTGCCATCTTGTTCTGGATGCCTTTCTTTGGTTCTTATCACTTGTTGCCATGCTGATTGTGCCTCATTCAGATCTGGTCTGTGGCTTTAGGAATTTACAACTGGCAGGAATTTACAAGACACTGCCATAAAACAGAGCTGCCGGTGCCACACGAAGGAGGTGTGCAGAGTGAGCGGGGGCCCTGCTCTGGCTGAGGGCCAGGCGAAAATCTGCCCACTCCGCATGGTACCACCCCTGGTAGCTAACTCAGGGCTGGGCACAGCACACAGGCTTGATGCTCAATGGCTGTTTGATAACCAAAAGGGAATGGTAGAAGAAAAGAAGTCTTGAAAAAGTATCATTTGATACAGTCTAAACTGTATCAAGTTGGACCTCCAATAGACCAAACAAATAAAAAACATGACAATGCTTTCAATATTTTCTCTGAATACAGAAGCCCCACATCGGAATCACGATTACCCTGGCAGTCCAGTATTTTGGAAAATAAAATGACCTTGTAAGGAAAGGGTGTCACACTGGGAACAGCTCTCCCATTTATTCAATGTTGACATCACTGGGATCAGGGCTTCCTGCCCCAAGGCTGTGTTCATGCTACAGGGGGGCCCTCTTAAGTGGCAGAGTGGTCAGTCCCATGCTTATCATTCTGACTTCAGCATGTTATCCCTTGGGCCAATCCCATTATTTGATCATCCTGACTTTGTCATGTAATCCCCTTTCAGCTTCTGGGCTAAAGTTAACTGGGCCATAAGGTACGATCTGTTCTCAACTCAGCAAGCTGCTCTCAGGGGAAAAGGCTGAAAAAGGGAGCAGGAGGTTCATATAACTTCACGGTGAAAGGGAAGATAGAAAAGATGCTGAGTTTAAGTTCCTTATTCCATGGCCCTCCCAAAAAGAAAGATTCATTCAAGATGCTAAGATTCAGGATGGAGAAAACTAGCTAGAGGTAATGAGAAAGGAAAAGTTGGGTAGAGCCTGATGGGCATAAGTCATAATTGTGTAAATACTATATTAAGTTGCACAGATTAAAGGTAGTTCTCTGCCCAGCTCTGGAGCATGGCAGGCAGTGCACAAAGATATGTGAATATTTTCATGTCTTCCCTCCAAGATTAGATAGAAATACTGTTTGCCCGTGTGCTTTCACAGGCAGGCCTAGGACTCTCTGTCATGCTTTGTCATTGGAAGAATTAGCTCCCCCTTACAGCTCCATCTTATCTGAAGAAGTCAGGTCTGTTTTAGTGAAGAGTTTGGACTTGAGTGACTTAGAAGAAATTAAAATATGCATGGTGTTATGTGGCTTTTAGTGCAGCCATATGACTGATGTGTATCAGAGATGCTGTACAAGGGCCTGCCTGGCTCTGGAGACTGACTACAACAGGGGAGGGGGTAGCAGCTTCTACTGGGTTTTCCTTCTCTGCAGTTGCAAGAGTCACAGGCCCAGGTCTCAACGAGGCAGCTAGTGGTTGCCTGGCTGTCAGCCCAGCCAGGAGGAATCCTTTTCACAGCGCTCTTGGCCAAGACCTTTCCCATGATGTCTACGGATCTGTCTGTCACCTTGGCTCTGAATCAGGTGGGGACTCACCTCGCAGAGAAAGTCTGGGGAGAGGAGAAAACAGGCAGAGGACTGAGAGGTCACTTCAGGCTAGGCAAGAGAGGCTGTCAGGGAAATTCACTGCTGGAGTTACCCGAAGAGAGAGCCAGGCAGATAAAACTGAAAGATGATAAGTTAGAGAGAAACCAGAGCTCCCGGGAAGTCTGAGTATTCCCTCAATGGAAGCAGAGCTCCCTGGACGCCTGCCATGTGGGCTGACCTCACCCCTGCGATTGGACCCAGCAAACATGAAGCTTATGTCAGAGGCAGGGAAAGTCTGTAAATACCATAGCCAAGAGAATGAGAACATGGATGATGTCACTTCTCCCAGGAAGTGAGACTTCTGAGGAGCAGGTGTTACTAATTGGTTTTAGGTCAATTACTCAGGAAAACGAAAAATTTCTATGTATGAAGTATGAAAGTGCTACTTTTTGAAGCTGGGATTGTAAACCCAACGACCTTTCCATGGGATGTCGCTTCCCAAGAAAACGTGGAATCTGAATTCAAGGAGACTAGAAGTTATCATTCACAGAAGGCTTCCGAAGCTTTGTCTGATGGAAACATAACTTTCTTGCAGGTGAGGGAGGAAGGCATTCAGGGCGAAGGGGTGAGGGCCTCTGAGGTGTGGGTGAGAAGCCATTCTGCTTGCTGGCTCCCACTTCCTCATCTACAGTGTTGGAGGCCTGAGGGCCTCTGCACCCCTTCCCATGCTGAAAGCACCTTTGACTGCAGTGAGACTGCCACAAAGCCTCCCCGAAAGTCCACACTGTCTTGCCTCTTTGATTAAGAACCTGTGTTTATCTGCAGCCTACCTGGTTTAGAAAGCCATCACCACTTCCAGGCAGGTAAGCAGGCCAGAGGAAACACTGGCGATAGCCCTGGAGCAGGGGACAATCCAACAAGAAGAAACATATACTGGTTTAGGCCTTCTCTCTAGGGTGCTGACTTCTGGGGGTTCTAGATCAACTCTAGAAGTGAAGGCAGCTGGACTCTGATGTAGCTGGGCAGCTTCATGATGAAAGTGAACTCTGAGAGGGAAGTACTGACTAAGAAGCTGTAGAAGCCCAATGTACACAATTTAGAGATTACTTTCCACTTAATGCGCAAGTGAATGGCACGAAAATAAATAAATTTTTCTGGCTATTTCATGACTTGGTAGTCATTTATGAGAGATATGGCACCAGTTACTACACTTAGAATCACAAAGAAATAATATTAGAAGAAATGGCTTATCGAGTTTGAGTTTTAATACCCTTCATAGTGATCTAGCAATATATTAGTTTTTAGAAAATCATTTAGATTACACATGTATATAGGATTCTTTCTGAAAATTAACACCACTACTGAGGGCCAAGAGCCCAACATTGTGTGCATTCAATAACATGTTAGAATTCATACATGTTAATTCAATCACCTATGGTTACCCTAAATTTATATGCTGACTACCTATTTAAATTGTTTCCGCGGAACTTTCTGGACATGGAAAGCCAGTTGCTCCAGTATTTAAAACTATCACACAAGATATCTTATCATTTGCTTTAAAAACATCCTGGCCTTGGGCAGTCCATGTGCATTTACTTTTCTCAAACATTCACTGGGCTCTAGCTTTGTGGTAGGCCTCAACTGGTCCCCTGGAAGCTGCCCATCTGCCTTATAAGCTTGTTAAGGGGACGATCAGTATATGTGATCACCTATATTCACTTGAAAAGCAAAAGTATATTACAGTCATATAGTCTACTGATGCTTCAGGGGAATTCTCCTAGTCTCCTGGGGCCAAGTGCTTTGCGTAAGCAGTTGCCTTAGGCCATAACTTTAGGTAGTTGGGTAAATTCCCTAAATGGAACACAACCTTAATAGTTTTTTAAATAAGAATTTCTTATAGTAATTAAGCTGTTGGTAATTGGCCCTTGAAAGGCCAATGCAATTTGCAAATTCCATGAGGTCAGATTTCTAAAGAACGAAAAGTTGGAAGGCATGACTCATGATCTTGTATAAATACAACAAAATAGCACAACTTATTCAAGAACCCTAAATTAATTTTAAGATTTGGAAGAGGGAAAAAAGCCTAAACTTAAGTTAGCTTCTGAGCAAGAAGATAGATAGAAAAGGACTAAAAATAGCTGGTTAGCGTCAATGGTGTAGGTAACAAAACTCTATTTAGCTTCCATTTTGTTTGTGTGTTCAGCCAATGATCTTCACCTAGGGAAAAGTTGGGAAAACCCTGTTAAAGTGAAATTGAAACTTGAGTTTAGAAAAGAGATAATAAAAGATTACCTAACTAGGTACTTAAAAGAAATTTACATCTCCAGGTCTGAGAAATCTGAACATCAGTGTGGCAGAAGAAATCTCAAGTCACTACTGGTAATCTTGGAACAATGGTAATAAGTGATGCTGTATTACTGTTAAATGAGGACCCAACTGGATCCCTCTGTAAGATAAATTAACTTATTATTGGTCACCAGCAAAAACTGAGATTGATTATTGATCAGATGAATTAAAAACAGCTGGTGATCAACAGGCTGCACAATCAGCAAGAACTTTCCTCCTATCCCCCCGCCGTATTACAAGACAAGTTGAAATGGGAAATTATATAGACAAGAAAGGAAATGTTTTTATTTCAGCAAGGCCTGTGACATATTTTTCATGATATTTTTGTAGATGAAATGGTGAATCACCATGTGGTGGATTTTGGCAGGCCATAAGGCTCTCCAGTTTAGCACTGTCCTAGACAAGACATTCTTCAGTACATCAGATAAAAGCACACTTACCACATTTTAAAATAACCAATTTCAAAGGAATGGCTGAATTTACTGTCAGGACCTAGAATTTAAATTATCCCACAGGCTGAATAATAAAATTCATAAAAGAAATAAACAGAAATGCCTATAGTTGGGTCCAAAGAAATGAACCTAACATGACAGCAGTTCATATAGAAAATACCTGATGGTTCTAGCTGACTACAATTGACACAACCACAGGGCAACCTCACTGCAGCTGCTGTGTGTCTGGGTGCAGCGCTTCTGCACTCAGTATGAGCCTGGGCCCCAAGATGGGCACTCGCACTTGGTAAGAGAGATGCTGAGAGTGTAGGTGGCAGTCAGAGGCAGGGAACAGGGCAATAAAGAGATTTTGCTTCTGGGGATGAGAACTGTTGCTATCTGAAAGGTTGTCAAGAGGAATGAGGCCATCAGCCAGGAATGAGTGGGAGGCTGGACAATGGTCTCTTAGATTCCTTTCAACCTTAAGATGCTCTGCTTCTAGGGGCTGTACAAATCCAGGCTCTGGCTGACTGTACTCCTTGCTTAACTAAAAGAAAACATATCGTTGAGCATATACATAGTTGAAATCCTACAACAAAATTTCTTCTTCATGCATTTTCTGTATCTCCTAATGATCTTTCCAGACTGAAACTCAAAATAAAAGCAATGTTGTTATCAACTTCTCTAGACTCTATTTGGAAATATATTTTATGCATTGGCACCTTAACATGAACTTTTCGAAGTGAGAGAATATGAACAGGAGCAGAAATGCATAGTGGGAAGAAGGGAGGATGCTAGGCCAGGAGAGAGCAGTATTGGGTACTGATCCCACTTTCCTGACTACTGTCAGTGGGAGTGCTAGTCCTTCGTCACTTTTTCTGAGCCTCAGCATGGTCATTGGTAAATTAAAAAAAACACAGTTGAGATTAATAATGCTTAGCTTATAGGACTGCTGTAAAACTCAAGAGATAAGAAGATGTGATTGTGTTTTACATGCTCTATACTATCAAACAAATATAATGCTAATATTTAGGTGATATCAAGCTGAGAATAAAACCCCTGTGTCTATGTCCAAAGATCTCTAATAAGTTAGGTCAGTCAGTCCCTAATAGGAGATGACGGAGCAAGGAAAAGGATTATTTTAAACAGGCTTTAGAAACAGCTATTTCAAGTCTTTCAAAACTAAAATATTTAGACAGATAAAATTAATTTTCTGCATGATTATGACTTAAACATTGGAGGCAGAGGGCCTGGTTTCAAATCCTGGCTTGGCCACTTACTAGCTATGTGATCTTGGGCAAGTTACTCATCTTCTCTGTGACCCAGGTTCCCTATCAGCAATTGAGTGTCATCACCTTATCTACGCTAGAGGTCTATTGTAAGGATTAAATGAGTTACACACGTAAAGCTCTTTCGATGGTGCCTGACACATAATATGAGCCATATGCTTGCTATTGTAATTAGAATTATTATTACTGTATATAGTTGCTTAAAACCATCTGCATCTCTTAAGCACATGCCAAGGCTCATACATTGCCCTATTAGAGAAAATGAGAGAAGGAAAAATTTACGCAAGTTCTGTGTCCTGTTCTGGAGAAGCCCTCTTGAGCACAGGCTGCTGAGTGGATCTCCTTGAAGGCTGCTGGCTTTAGAACGCCTTGGCATGTGGAGACAGTGCTAAACTGCTTGGACTTAGGAAATACTGAAATAAATATTCAGGGGGAAGAGAAGGAAAGCATGAGAACAAAAATGGCCAATTTCCAGGTCTTGGGTCCTTGATTAATATTATTCTGACATTTTTCTGGCCTAATGGGCTCAGGAGTGAGTGGATGGTCAAATTCTGTGACGCAATCTCACCCTGGGACGGTTATATGCTGTTGGTTCATCTCAGGGACCTTCACGGAGGAAAGACTTCAGTTGAGGCTGTTTGAGGCTGTTTCTAACTTGAGTTTGCACATGTTCAAAGAAGTCTCAAATCTCCTAAGCTAACTTTGTGACTTTGATCATGCAAGACCAACATTTATTATGCACAATAAAAATTAACATTAGCATTTTCCTGAGGCAAAGAAGTGCTCCATGTCAAAAAACAAAGCGCTAAAACAAAATTTAGACTAGGCAAAGGGAGTAGAGAAAGATCTGGTCTTGTTTTTCCTTCTATTATTATTAACATAAATGTGAAATACTGTCATCTACCCAATATAAAGGCAGGGAATATAGAGGAAAGCTTGGTGCCCAGAAGCTAGCTTAAAAATTGTCCCCATCAGCCTGATAGTGATGAAATAAGCAACGTGTGCAGCTTCTATAATATACTGCATACTTCTAAATCTATGCCTTTGGGTCTGTCTAAAAGTCCATGGAACTTACATGAAAGGGAGGGGAGGAAGTTCCAACTCTTCCAGGACTCACACCTTTCCTTTCAGCAAATGTTTGTTGAATGGGTAGATGAATCATTTGTTCAGACGTGGGCCTTGTAATTCCAAGTTTCTACTGTTAATTTTTGATTCCTTGGCCCAATCACTAAAGAGAATGCTAATTAGATGTTTTACATTACTAGGTCCATAAAATATGAAAAAGCCACATGGAAACAAACTGAAGGAGACGACTTTCAGGATACTGAATTAACTTTAAAAAGTTGGGTGTCGTGTCACTATATAACTGGCTCAGAAGAGTTAATGATAGTAGTATGGGGTAAAGCAAATGAAATCGAACTTCTCATTGGTTCCAAAATTCTCACTTCCCTCAAACATATGCTTTTAAACAGGACAAAATTTCACAAAAGAAATGCTTCTAAAGCTTACAATCTTTCTGACCATATTAAGGTTGACTGAATTTACATTACTCTACTTAAGTATTAGTAACAATTATTTGTTCAGAAGGTGTGTCTAATAATTTTTATTACAAGAAGTGAGTTATAAATATGAATTCTTCACAGTTAGGACATTCATTTAAACTTAAGTTTTAAGCAGTAAATATGTATAAATTAAAACAATGACTTGTTTAGGACAGAGCTGTCTAAAAGATATAAGCCACAGATGCAAGCCCCATGTACAATTTAAAATTTTTGAGTAGCCACATTAAGAAAAGTAAAAAGAAACAGGTAAAATTAACTTTAACAATATATTTGATTTATCCTAAAATATCA
Source organism: Eidolon dupreanum (assembly GCA_028627145.1). Taxonomy (NCBI): domain Eukaryota; kingdom Metazoa; phylum Chordata; class Mammalia; order Chiroptera; family Pteropodidae; genus Eidolon; species Eidolon dupreanum. The sequence continues at coordinate 133,312,554 of CM053509.1, read as the reverse complement.
AAATATTATCATTTCAACACGTAGTAAAGATTAAAAATTGTGACATATTTTACTTTTTTTTGGTGCTTGAACACCAGCATGTGCCTTACTCCCACAGTACATCTCAGTTTGGACTAGCCATACTTCAAGCCATCTTTCAAAATCTGGCTAATTTTATAGCTATAATATAAAACTGGGACGTAGCTTGATTATTTTATTTATAGAAGGGAAGTGGAAAGGATACTTGTAAAGTCGCTGGGAGGTAAACCATTACTAATGCATTAATCATTAGAAGATGAAAGATACTATTGCTGAACTTATTAGAAGACTAATAGAGACCAAAGTTCTCTTGGAAACCCAGACTACGTATTCTGGATATTTTTCTTAAAAATATGTGAACACAAGTTCAACTCTTCACTTATGTGCACGTAGATGGTTTTCTTCTTAAAAATACTTCTGCTATTTGGACTGTGGAGGTCAACTGGACAACCTACATGTTCTAACAGACATTTATGTACTTGAGGTCAATTACCAAACAGCCTTCTCTAGCGAAGTCCTGTTGGTATAACCACTGTTTCATGCAGATGAGCTTGTGGCTCCAAAATGGCAAACATCAAGATTTCTATGCAGCATACTATCTGAGGCTACAAAAATGTATCCAGCCCAGTGAGAAATACAAACAGAGATTATGCTTCAGCTCATTTTAAAAGTCTGATCCCATCTAGTAAATCGATCTTCTATATTATCTTATTTATTTCATAGTCTCCCACCCAAGGAGAAAAGAAAGCGGTGATGGATAGTGAAAAGTGGTGGATGGACAGCAAGTTTCCAATGAGGCCACAGAGTGATTATGGCAGAAGGGGTAGATAGGAAGTGCTGTGAGAATGGCTGGCCGGAAATGGTTTGAGTAGAGCTTCTGGTGTTGCCGTGGAGCAGAGGAAAAGGTTACTGGAAATGAGGAGGTCAAAGTAGGAGCCAGGTAATGGTTACATCATCCTCGAGGAGGTTAAAGCTGCCAACAGGATGGCAGGGGAGAGGTGAGAGGTAAGTTTGCAAGCCCCGAATTTCACTGCTCACAGACATCTGCCCTTTCTATGCACCATAAACACAGGGCTGATTCATTTCTTCTTCACTTGTGAGAGATCCTAGTACTGATAGCTATTATTTCCTCTAGCTTGTGGAAGTCGTAAGAATTAACAAGCCTCTCATGAGGGACTCATAAAATCTGCTGTGGGCATTTATGCGTCATGTGTTCAGTGCTCCTGCCAAATGGCAAGTTTAAAATGTCGAGGAACATTTGAGGTCTCTATCTGAATTCTAAGTGATTGCTACTTGCATTCATTCATTCATTCATTCATTCCCCCATTCACTCACTTACTTAATCTTTCTTGACTACTATCATTGTGTCAGGTACAGTATGATGATTTTTTTTTTTGCCCCAAAATATCCCCTCAAAGGAGAATCTTTAACAATAAAATATTATTCTTCCTTTTCCTAGCTGAGAATTACAATCCCTAGCAATCTTTCTCCTGGTTTACTATTCATTCTTTTGCTCCCTTCTCCCTATTAAAAAATAGAAAGGTAAATGTCATAAAGGAGACAACTGTATCCACCGTTGACCTAGAGAAGACAGCTTCCAGGTCCCGGGGATCAGCTTCTTCTTGAAAGAACATGGACACAGCTGCTGGTGCTGCTGTGGTTTTGATCATCAATATCTCAGGGTCCTTTATGGCAAGAGACCCTGTTAGAAGTGGGGGCTATTGGCAAAGTATGATCATGGTGGAGAGAAAAATTTCATGGTCATGGAAAAACATGGCAGAAGCAACCGAAATGGGTGTCAGTCTCACTAAACTTGCTAGCCACTCAATCACATTTTTTAGGACTTGTCCATTCTATTGACTGAAGCAGAGTAAAGACTTTCACCAAATGTCAACTGTCACTGGGCTCCAAAGGCTAGATGATACAGTCCCAGAGATTCTAATAACTGCTTTTTCTCTACTGGCTTTTTTTGTGACATGTCCAACCTTTGAACTCACTTCTCCTTGTTATGCACTAAATGTTTGTCCCCCTACCCTCACCCCCCAATTCATATGCTGAAACCCTAACTCTCAGTGTGATACTATTTGGAGATGGGGCCCTTGGGAGGTAATTACAGTTAGACAAGGTCAACAGAGTAGAGCCCTTGTGATGGGATTAGTGCCCTTAGGAGAAGAGACGCCAGAGAGCTTGCTGTCTCTCTCTGCCATGTGAGGACACAGCGAGAAGGCAGCCATCTGCAAGCCAGAAAGAATGCTCTCACCAGAACCTAACCACGCTGCATGTGATCTCAAACTTCCAGCCTCCAGAACTGTGAGAAAATAAATTTCTGTTGTTTAAGCCAATTTAGTCTGGTATTTTGTTTTGGCAACCCAAGCTAACTAATACACACCTCCAAGTTCACTTTGCTTTAAATCATTTGGTACAATCAGAAAAGCTGCCAAGATTGTAGTGATTCTTTCAGTATTGCCTTATGGACGCTTAATTCAGATCTCACTTGGACAGTCCAGCTCATTAAGAAAGAAACTGGAGAAGAACATACCAGGTACGGGGCCACATTCCAGCAGAGCACAAAATCCATCTTTGTTGAAAACATAAAGTTGATTAAGTAGTATAGCTTTTAAGGCCTTCTGGATTTGTTTTCTTTTAGTTTAGTTATTTTTTGTACAGTACCGAACTCTGGACGTGAGGCCCTGCTCAAATTAAATTTCATTTAAAATTTCTTATTACATTATGCCTATGGGTTTCAAATTTAAAAAAAAAAAAATGAAGGGAATAAATGTGTAAAAATACATATGACCTCCGGGCATGTGCTCTACTTCAGGTGAAGGATGTAAGATGAATTGCTGGTTTGTTCCCTCATCACAGACTCTCTCCACACTAGGTAAAGTTTCTACAAGTTTCCAAGCCAGTTCAGGCAGGTTTCAAGGCTGGCTCTGTTTTGTAGGCTGGTCATGTGAGCACATTGCTTTTGACCCACAACAGCTTACCTTCCATGTGGCCAAAAGATGGTTAGGAAAAAGATTCAACTCTAATTTACAACCCAACCTAGCCAAAGTACACATAGAACATGTGGATTGCAAAACTGAAATGGGCTTAAACACCTCTAAAACACAGGCTCTGGAGTCAGCTTTCTCTACTATTGATAATGTTAACTACGTAATTTTAAATCCGTTTTGATTTCAGGATATTGTTGTTAGTAAAATTAACTAAGTTTTTTAAAAAAAGTCACAGCTTGGTTCCATCATCAGAGCTTGTGCTTAGGCAAACCTGAGACTATCTGCCTTCAAACAGATAAGCTTTAAGGATGCTAATTGGGATGCAGGAAAGACATTCCCAGGCAGGCCATCACTCACTGCTATTCCCAGTTCCTCCTCTTGGAAGGAAAATGAAAACAAAAGCACAATAAAACTATGCAATTTGAGCAATACAATTTGTGTCCAAGGACTAATAAATATGTCTGGGCATCTCCAAAAGCTATGTGCTTTTGGAAGCTGGTCTGAACAGCTGAAACAGCCTGCAGTTTTAGATGAAGAGTTCAAATGCAGTTCTGAGGAGACTGAAAGCAGGTGGAGAGAAACAATTCAGATAAGTTACCTGATTTTCATGTCCCTGGAAGACACATTTGCTGCGCACTATCTCTGTAGTTACGGGGAGTGGGTATAGTGGTCCCACAGAGGTCTGTATCGTCTGCGTTTTACAACAGAGTCAACACCAAATTGTATAAAGGCCACATACCAAAACAATGATCAAGTGTTCATGTCAAATGTCCTCACATGCTATCAGAACCATACTCTGAGCACTGCTTCTTAAAACTTCAGAAAACCTCTTCAGAAGTTTAACGTCTCAGTTGTTACCTGGGAGGTTCACATATGTGCTACCTTTACAGGAGTGACCTAATCACTGTTGAAATGCCACAGGGGGCAGAAATGAAGGAAGTCGTACAGCAGGTGGTGAGGTCATGCAAAGCAGGGGCAGATATTAATCTGTGTGGCCACTTTTACGCCCTCCTTGTATACAGAAAGTGCTCAATAATATCTGATAAATGAAACAGGAGCAAAAAATTCCTCCAAAGATATAGGGATGAAGGATAGAATTCATTCACGTGTAATATGCTATGGAGATTATATTTTCTTAACCCAAACTGAGACATGTACTCTAAAAAGTAAAATGACAAATATTTGAGATTGTTTCTGCACTGGAACACCTACCTACCTCTCCGTTTTAGTTTCCCATTACCATCTCTGTAAAAATCCCTTATACCATATAAGGTAAATACTTGCAAGTATTAGGGGGAGGACATCTTTGGGGGCCATTATCCAAGCCTACTATACCTCCTCAATGAGCTAACCATAACCACAGACCTCCCAAAGAACGTCAAGTTCTTGGAATTCACCAACAGCTGAGCCTCTGCTGTGTTTCTTCCCAGACTCCAGATATTCTAGGCTTAAATTCAAGCTGGCAGGTAGATCTTTACACCTCCAAAGGTGGAACACCTAGGATGCCAAGTTGCCAGACAAAGCCTCGCATATGAGAACAATACTGACCTACTGCTTCTGCATGGCCCTTCCAGCACACAGATTTTCCTAGGAGGGTCCCAAACCTAGACACATTATCTTGGCGAGATCTCCACAGCTCAGGCATTGTGACAAGCTGCAATGGCTGCAAGATGTGAAACATGGACAATGGAAAAGTTCCTCATCTCTTTCTCTATCTAAGTAAGGCACATTCAGTTTGGAAGTAAAGCCTACAAGTGCAGTGCTTCAATCAAATATCATTTGTCAAGGGAGGCCAAGGAGATGGATTCTCTGATTATTTCAGTTGAGGGCCCTAAAAGACTTCCCTGCTTAATGCACTGAAGAAGTGCACTTTAGCGTGCATATGTGTGTTGGGTGGGAATACAGTATCACTTCTATAATAGATGACATACGCCTTGGTGATGCAGAGTAATTAAACTTTGACTGTAATGCTATGTACACCTTTTGCTGCAATATGCCAGAGCATTTATTAAGGTTCTCCTGAGGGTGTTGTCCTAAGTGTCTTCTTCATAAGCGCTGGTGGGTAGGTTAAAAGGCATAAAGGCATTAAAGATGAAGCCCAGATGCAACAAGGATGGAGCTACAGAGAGCAGAGCTAAGAATTCCAGATGGTCTCAAATCCCCAGGTAAAATAAAAAACCCTAAACCAGAGCTGTCAGACATTAAAAGATAAACACGATTCCAAAGGGTGAATGAAAGGAAGATAAAGATGTATGCGTTTAGAAATCTGTGACCACATTCACAGAGAGCTACTAGAGAACAAGGGCAGGACCACTTGAATCAGCAAAATGACACATTTTGGTTTTTTGTTTGTTTGTTCTGTCAGATAATAACCCATGTTCTCAAAAGTATAAGGAAGCAGGCAAGATTTCAGAGTGTGGGAGTAGAAATGGCATAGTACTTCCGGAAACAAATTTAGCACTATGTAACAAGAACCTTTAAAGTGTTTGTAACTTTTGGCTCAAGGATTCTACTTCCAAGAATCTATCCTAAGGAAATAATGAGAAAAACGATCAAAGATTTATTACAAGGATATTTATCATGGGGAGAAAATGGAATTAACCAGAGAGAAATGGCTGAGCCAATCCATATAGTGTAACGTGATGCTGGCTTTGAAAATGGAATTCAAAGAATACGATGCAAAATTATCATATGATATTAGGTGAAAAACAAAATATGTAACTATATATATATTTATGATGCTAATTTTATATTAAAATTACATATACATGCAAGACTGGAGGCTAATACAGCAAAATATTACTACTTAATGGGATCTCTGAAGGAACAGGGTCATAAGAGATTTCTATTTTCTCTTTCAAAGTTTCCTCATTTTTTTCAAACTTTCTACATGAGCATTTGCTACATTTAAAACCAGAAGACTACCATCCAAAGATATGAGACCACTGTAGGAATGAGGCAAAAACAATGAAAATTTTCTATGGCCTGTGGGTAGCATCTCATCCAGTCCCTGGGAGTTCCTTTAGCTGATGTTACAGCCCCCTGATTCCAACCTTCCACTCCAAAGAGCCCATGAAAGAGGAAGGAGAAAGGGAAAAAGAGGAGAAAGAGAGAGGACAAGATGAAATTCTTTAAAGCAGAAAATTTCAGTCCTTTGCACATTGGAATCATCCATGGAGCCTTTTTAAAAAATCCCCATGCCTGGGCTCTACCTCAGATTTATTGAATCAGAATCTCTGGGGCGGGCCCCTGATGTTGGTATTTTAAAATGTTCTCCAGGAAATTCTAAGGTTCAGCAAGTTCTGAGCACCAAGATGTAGAGATTAGTGTTTCTCAAACCTTAGTACACATTCAGATCACTCAGAAGTCTGGTTAAAACACAAATCGCTGGACTCCACCCCCAGAGTTTCCTATCAATCAGTCTGGGGCAAGCCTAAGAGTCTGCATTTCTAACAAGTTCCCAGGTGCTGTTGATGCTGTGGACCACACTTTGAGAACTGTGAATTAGAACAACAGCTTCTTAGATTTGTGCCGTTGACCTTGAGTCCCACAGCAGGTGCTCATAAAAATTTTAGTGACAGATTGATATTTCTTCCTTTAAACATTGACTGGCAGGTTTTTTTCTAAAAAAGGCAAAGGGAAAATCATTCACTGGGCAGCTACAGGGAGCCAGACATTAGGCTGGACCCTTCACGTCCAGTAAAGCTCATTATATCCTCCTGTGAGAAGGGCATAGCCATTTCTATTGTAGGAAAATGAAAACTGAGATGTAGAGAAACATAGTAATTTGCCAGGAATAGGCAGTGAGTGGGGATGAAACCAAAGATTGTCAGATGCCCAAGTCTTGGCTTGTCTCTGAGAACAGACACACACTTATTGCAAAACCTTTCTATAAGCAAACATCATGCTGCTTAAAGAGACATGACTTCGATACTATGGGAAAAACATAAGAGCAAATACATGAGTTCATTATGCTTTATTATTATTTTTTTATTCTTAAAACTATTAGTACAGATAAAGAAGCATGAATTCAGAACAGGAAAACTTCTTTGCTCGGCCTGCGTTTAGCAACCATTCAAACACTTTTTCATTGACTCTGGCCTACATGAATGTGCATATGTGTGAAGGATGAGCTCATCGAAATCCACTCAAGTTTGAAATACGTGAAACGCTAATATTAAAGAAGATTACACTAAAACAGACATCATGAGCTAGTTAGGAAAGGCAAAACATTGAACCATGGAAAGCTTCTGTAAAAATGTGAGATTTGGCTACTTGGGCTTCCAGACTTAACTATTATTCCCAGGCTCTCCCGAGGCAGGGCTGGATCTGCCTCCAGGCCATGTGTTATGGGTAAGGCCCACACCCACATCTTCCATTCTGCCCTAGGTTTCACTTGCCAGGACAGCTCCTTAATGCTTGTGAATACAAAGGTTGGTTTGTTCAAGTTTGGGGTGATTAAGATGAAGAAAGTTATTCTGATTTTCTCACCTCTCTTCACACGTTCTCTTTTAAAGGGAAAACTTTGTGTTTACTGGTAAGGTCAAGAACAACAACAAAAGGGGGTGGGGAGGTGATAACCTTCAGCCTACTTATGAGTCTTCAGCTGTACAGGAATTATCCTCAGTGTTTTCTAGGAACAAGGTGGAACATTCTAGAAAGAACACAGAATGACCTTCTCTGCCCTAGAAATCTATTAAATTATCAATGTTCGAATTATATAGATGCCACTCTTCAAATTGCTCCCTTGAAACCTCTATGAAGACTGACAGTCCAGGTCTGTCCAGCTCTAGGCTTTCTTTTTACAAAATAAGGATCTTAGGACCCAAGCACACCTTAGGATTCATAGGCTGCATCCTGCCCCAGAAACTACCCCATGCTGACTCAGAACCAAACATCCCTTCTGGTGCTGAGACTTGGTCCATTTTTCTATTCTTGCTGTGGTTACTGTTGGTGATCTTATTAGGGCTCCAAATGCATGTGCATACATCCCCAGCAAGTTGAAGATAGCACTAGAGAAACTGCTAGAATCTACAAGCCTTTGCCTTCTGACTTTAACCTTTGATTATTGTCAGCAACTTTCTCCTTATATCTGCATTCCACATCAGCTCTAATTAATTAAATCATTAAATCATAATTAGTGGAATAAAACCTAAAATGGCTAGCTCTGGCTCCCCTTGGAGGAATGCTGAAGAGATCCGGCATGATCCAAAACCCCCTGTGGTATATAAAATGGCTCAGAGGCATCGATCTGAAACATGTGGACATAACCCGAACATCACCTGGCTTTGGAAATGACCTTAAGACCCTGCTGAGGCAGAGACAGTTATCTATCCCAATATTTGATCTTTCCTTTGTCTTGAGTCCTAGAACTGCCAATTTTTAGCTGGGTATCTGGCAACTTGATATAAAGACCACATTTCCTAGCCTTTCTTATGCCCATAACTACCTAGCTGTGGCTATGTAACCATGTTATGGACAATAAGATATAAGTGGAAGTATTGTGTGCAACATCCAAGGAAAGTCATATGAGCAAGAGCATGGCCTTCTTCCTCTCTTCTTTCTTCTTGCTAGATGGAATGAAGATGTGATGGCTGGAGCATGAGCAGCCATATTGAACTCTGAAATGAAAGTCACATGTTTAGGATGGCAGAGTGACATCATAAAAGGAGGCAAAGTCCTTGATACCACAGAGCTGCCACATCAGCTCTGGACTCCTTCTATGTGAGATAGATATAAACTCCTCTTTTCTTTAAACCATTATAATTTTGGATTTGTCGGAATAAGCAGCCAAAACAAACTCTAACAAACATTCAATAATGAAAATACTTCTCAAGAGACCTTCACAACCCCAAATGATCAAAGGTCGGTTTGGGTTAGAATCCTGGATATCAGGGGCATGAATCCTGTAAGACCCTTTCCTACAGCTTGTCGAGTTCCTGGACACTGGAGCTGTGTAGAAGTGACTTGAGAAGGTCAGAGTTCTAAGGCCACAAGAAACTGACATAAATGCTAGCTGGCTGGGAGGACTTCCAGAAGCCTGAGCCTCCCAGGTCAGGGACAGGCAGCAACAATACAGCTATGTTGGGGGAAGTCCCTAGCTGTGCTGCCCACTTCTGCAAATATACCAGGCTTCCTTCAGAACCACATATCCCCATCACCCCAGACTCATGTCTACCACCCCTTCTCCTCTTCCTCCTCAAATCAACACCAGATGTTGCATAAATAAATGGCTATGTGCAAAGACAGAACTCGAGTGTCACTGTTTCTTTGGGGAGCAGCATTTCTACCTGAAGAAACAGTGTTAGCTGTAATACATCTGAGAGAAATGTGCAGTGCACGACAGGACCGCCCGTGGGGATCTTGTGCACCTTTCAGCAGATGGTACCAGTTGACTTTAAATCATGGGTAGTATGAGGAAGGAGCACGTTCCAGGCCCCCAGAGTCTGAGTTCTCACTGTGCGTGATCCTGTATATATCATAGATGCCCTCAGGGCCCAGTTTGCTCACTGTTTTGTGAAAGCGAGGCTAGCTTCTTAAGAATCATCATCTCAGAGGTGAGAGGGAAGCTGTGTGTTTAGAATATCTCCAGACAATTCCAATGATGGGCCAGGCTCGGCAATGTCTGACTTAGAAACTTGTCTCCCAGTATGTTCTTTGAATTTGCAGACCTATCAAATCAGAACCTGCATGTTAACAAGATCCCAGAAGACTCACAAGCACACTAAAGTTGGGAAAATGCTGGCTTAGATCTATGACGTCATGACTTGAACGAGAATATAACATATTTAGACATTGTCCTGGGACCCAATCTAAATACTTGCTTTTCATTTTGCCTAATTTTTAAAATAAAAATCACTTAGTGTAAGGATTATAAGCGATAATGCTTATAAAGGGCATGGTACAGTGCTAAAGGTCAGCAAATGTTAGCTTTGTTTTTGCTACCATTATTGTTATTAGCTGCTATATTCATTAGTCTAGATTTACCAAAACTCAGGAGAACCACTGGGGAAATAGGAATTTCAAATTCTGAAGCAACTCTTTTTGTTTGTGACACTGTATTCTCAACCCTGGGCAAGCCAACATTCTCCCTAACGAACAAAGAACACTCAAAATGTTGGCCTTGACTGATACTCCAAATGCAAAAAAAAATACAATGTCCTGAGACTTAGGGTCATTAATCAAAGCACTGGCTCAAGCCAATAGCAAAGCCAACGACAAAGCCAACTCTTGGCCGCTCTCAAGTGAAAACAGGCTTCCACCCACATTGTCACCATTCAAGGAGATTTAGTGACATCCCATTCGTGTGAGAAAAGAACCAAGGGACTGTCCTTGTCCACTTGCAATGCTGAATGTCCCCTAATTTTCACCTTCTTATTCACCAATTGCTGCAGACAACTGGATAGTGGGTAAATGGTTTTAAAATGGATTTAACCAAAGCTGAATGCTGGCATGCAGATGTGCAGCCACATGATGCAACCATCAATATGTGTCACTGGGGCGTTTGCAAAGAGGCAGATGGACAGGGGGAACCAAACTCTCTTGTTTCCTTTCAGTCTCCTCTTTCTGCTTAATGTCTGGTCTTTGTCAGAGAGACTAGGGCCTGGACTCTTGGTCTCTTACAAATTTGCCATGTTCTCTTATTTGTAAGCTCCAGGAGAAAGCAATCCATGGATTAATTTCACATGCAAACACCAGCAACAGGTCAGACATTTGCTCTGGGGTTTCCAGCAAGGCAGACTTTGCTAAGCATGAAGCAGGGTAAGCAGAAGCCTGGGGTCTCCCATCTTGTCCCTAGGTAAGAGCTTTTGTTCCCAGGGCACAATTGAGTCACTGTTAGCTTTTTCTGTGTATATACCGAACACACAATGCCTTCCATTCTCAGGGACTAAAGAAAACAGGCGTTGGCATGAGGTGTCCACATTTTCCTTAATGAACCGAATGGCCCAACCCGAAATTCAAGTGCTAAACTTTCAACAGCAAACAAAAGGTTCGTGTTCCAGTCTGGATTGCTGAAACCAAGTGACTTTTACATCAGCCTCAAACCCTGAGAGGGTTTGCTTACTTATTCTTCTCTTATCAGCATGTTTAGGGGTCAGTTCCACATGTAAGGAAGGAAAACAAAACATATGACACTTTGAAAAATAACAACAAAAATCACTGAGACTCATACTCAATATCCTATGTGTTCCTGAATGGTTTCTTCTGTCCCCAAAATCTGGGGAATCAGGTATTTTGGATATATGGACAGGAAATTCAGTCTTGGGAATAAAATCTCCTAAATGGCTGCCATAAATAATGACTCCTTTCCATGAAGAAATGCATGAGAAATGGACATATTAAGTGGGCATTTTATTCCCTGCACAGAAGTTCTCTGCCTGTGTGGGTGTCAAAGGAACTACACAGCTCTGCAGCATAAAGCCTGTATTACTTTTGCTATGTGAAATTGGCTATTTATTCACATAACAAAATAACTAAAAAAAAAAAAAAAAAAAAAAGGAAAAAGACATAGCCCAATTGGAGTGTAATACTCTTGGAGTTAAAGCAAAGTGTTTGACAATTTATAAAAAGACACATGTGGTAGATTTACACCAAAGCCATTTTGAGATGCAATAAAATTAGTTCCTTAAACGTAAGCTTTCCCTCCTTTTCTAACCGACAACTTATAGTATCCCTCAGTGTTAATAATTAGTCACAGTTAGAATCAGAAAGCACATCTCTAGCAGACAGGCCTCAACAGTTAGAATGAAGTGTCTCCTGTAAATACAGGGGCAAAATGAGACCAGGAGTCCATACAGGTTTAGGTGATATTTGATATTTGTACCTTCTCTTTCTCAGACTGCAGCTCACAGAAATTCTTCTCTTATCACAAAGTAACAAAAACAAAAACAAAAAATATTAGCAAGTGACTCAGTTACGCAAAGACCAACACTAAAAGTACAAAGCAAATTTTGAGCTAAGGGGTATAAGAATCAGATGCAGGAAAAACAAACTGCTTTTGTTTCATAAGCTTTTCTAACCCATTAATACCCAGAAACAAAAATATTATATCGTCAGAAATAAAATCATGACATTCAGAGGTCTCAAAGGTGTATCTGATGGTGATTTCTTTAATCAGTAGAGAATAAATAAAAAATTTATCATACTGGGCAAAGTTGTTTTCAGGAGTCTTTTTTTTTTTTTTTTTCTTTTTTTTGGTGAGGCAACCCTTGGTTGACCTCACAGATTGCCAGGTCAGCTTACAATCCCTTATTTTTTATTTTTTATGCCTACAGCACCTGATCTTCCTAGGTGGTCTCCCATCCAAGTACTAACCAGGCCCGACCCTGCTTAGCTTCCGAGATCAGATGGGATTGGGCTTGTTCAGGTTGGCATGCCTGTAGACTTGTTTTCTGGAGTCCTAAAAAGAACAAAGCAAAGGGGACAAATAGCCCTCAGTCTTGCATTGACAGCTATGTGGAACTATTTCTATGAGCCACCATTCCAGGTAGGAAGCAAGGACATAAGCTCAGTGGACTGAAGACCTCTTGCTACGAAAACCTGAGTTTACTCAGAAAGCCATTGCTACTAGCTGGGCCTGATCCAGTCCTTGCCTGCCCCCCCTTTGTAAAACAGAACCTGCCCGACCCCACACCCCAGCAGTGAAGAAATTGGCAGCCACAGCCTTTATCCCTTAACTGACCTCCATTTCAGGAAACCTACTTTCCCCTCACGTGCTTGTCCAAAGTGGGACACTCTCAAGTGTATCTATTTATTAGTTGCAAATAGCATGTTCGTGTGTATATTTGTATGTGTGCACATACTCCAGGGTTAAGAAAACTGCTCACAATCAAGCCAAAGATCACTGGGGTAAGGCTGAAATTGGGGCCTTTAAAAATACAGATTCCAGGGCCTCCTTTAGGTTCCGATTCAGAAGACAGGCTAGGGCTCAGCAAATGACATTTTAATAAAGTCTCCAGGTGCTCTGATGCAGTGAAAGTCTGAAACTCAAGATTCAGGGTAGTGGTTCTCAACTAGGGTACTTGGAGCTGGTACCCAGACAGATCCTGGACCAATTAAATCCTAATCTCTGAGGCTGGGCCCAGGGAGCCATAGTTTTTAAAGCTCCTGAGAGATTCTGAGAGGCCAAGGCTGAGAACCATGGAGGCTCTAATGAGTTTCCTCTATCAAGGTAAACCTTCTCCCCCTAAATATTTTTTTAATCACTCCTGCTGGGTGAACTTTTCATTTCAGAGCTGATTCTATGGTCCTCTAAAACTCCTTCCTCAGTATGAAGCCTGCTCAGCATGGGCTCACCGCACAGCCCGGGATGAAACTGAACCCTTTCTGGTGTGGAACTCCTTCTTCAAACACTAGACATAAATGATTAACAACTGTAATTTAAAAGTGGACCTGTTTTGCAACAACCCCCAAAGTATAAACTAAAGCTCAGACAGTCATTCCCCCACTTTTCAAGAATTTATATAAAATGGCTTTTAATGACTTCTGTGTATCTCACAGAGTACGTTTAGATAGCCTCTCCCTCAATATCCTGGGGGGCTGCCACCTTGAGGGGTTCAGACTCACATGTAGTCAGGATGGGGGAAAAGCAATTTAGCTGCCAAGGCAACACCGTGCACACTGCATCTCTATTTTCCCACTCTCTTTAGACAAAATTCATTGAAGCTGGGGCACCCAGAGCAGGCACAACAAGGTACTACAAATGAAAGAACACGGACTGCATTAATTAGAAATGAAATTGTTTCAACAAACTTTAAAAATGCAAGCACCCTCAAAAAAAAAACTAAGTTTCACTCACCAAGGAGCATTACTGTAATCCATCAAAACGAGGGTTGTGTGATGATTTTCATTTGAGCCATTGAGTGTTTTGGAAACAACTGAATCCGCTGTCAATATTTTAAAACTCTAATTCTCAGCATTGCCTAAACTTGGAAGAGCTAGCAGTGCTGGCCTACATCATCATGTAAAACAATCACACAGTGAACAATGGCTGCCCTCTTTGGACAGCCCCTGTTCTCCAGCTGGACATGGCCTCACTGCTCCCTAAGGCTTTATGTCTGGTCTGCTTCACTCATTGCTGCTACCTGCAGAGCCCCTGCAGGCACTGGAGTTTGCAAACTCTTCTTCAATCAATATTTGCAAACTCTTCTTTATTCAATGACTCATCTAAAGGGGAAGAACTGGTGATAGGGTGTGTAATCACAGTTTTGGTCTTCTGCTCATTAGCCATGAGATCTTAGAGGGTCACTGTCTCCTCCTTGGTAGAGTTTTAGTTGCTTTAGCATTACTGTTCCAATTGAACAGTGACAGCTCCTTGGGGTTATCTATGAGTATTAAAAGGAAATGAATGTGAATATAGAAATGTTTGGAAACTATACAGCAGTATGCACATGTAAATGACAGCTGTCCAATCAGTTCAAGCCTGCTACTCAAAAAACCTGAGTCATGCCTGGGCGGGAAGCCACGGTGGGCAGTAAGCTAGGACTAGGCTCATGGATTAACGAGAAGGCAACCCAGGAAACCTAGGTGGTAACCCCATTAGGGCAGAAACTGCAATCCCAGCACCAGAAAATCTGACTAAGATTCCCACCACAGCAAGTCCGCCAGTGGAACCAAGAGGATGCCAGTTCTTGAGTTTAAATGAGGAGACTAATTTGGGAGGCTGCAAAATGCATTCTCACAACTGAGTCTCCTTGTTCCCTTGTGACTTTGGTCTGATCCAGCATCTCTTATTGACCTGTCTTTCTCCAACGGGAAGAAACACAGGATGAAAGAAAGACATAAAGAAGACATAAGAAGATAATCACTTATTCCTTCCCCATCCCCACAACAGACCTTATATTTCTTAATATTATCAGTTTAGTAGGTTATTTGCATGTTGGCAGTATTTCTGTTTTCCAGGACTTATCAACCAAGACTGGAGGAGACGGCAGATGGCCTGCCACACAGCTAATTTGAGTACATATTCAAAACAATAATCAGCTACAGATTGACTTGGCACCAGCAACCACGGGATGAGATGCCAGCATTTCTAAAGTCCACCATGTCCCCTTGACTTTGCCTTCACTCATTTTTCCAACAGAAAGAGTATATTTTAATCTTACAATAATTTGTTTTGGAAGGAACTTTAGATTTCATAAGTAGTCCACCCATATCTTCAAATGAACTACCAGCATAGATTCTGGGGCATTTTTCTGCATTGATAAACCTTCATCAATCAGTTTTCTTACTATTTTGCTTTCCACCTAGTCCCCAAAATGTACAGGTATCTTTGCAAATGTATATATTGTACATTTCCAAATGTGCATGCTCTTTCATACTGACCCCAGG
>CM053509.1:133255574-133296710 GCA_028627145.1 Eidolon dupreanum | reverse complement strand
CCTTCTGCAGGGCTCAGTTAGTGAGAGCAAGTAACAGGCCAGCGCCGATTCAAGGGGTGGGAGAGAACAGCAAAACCAAACTGCCATGGGGTGTGACACAGCGAGGTTTCCTGGGGACCACGAATATTACAATCCACTCCAGAGTGGAAAGAGATTATTAATGCATGTGTTCACATTTTATCTGTGAGCCTCTTAAATTCAAATGCTTTCAAGGAGCTAAAAATCCTATTTTCCTTTGTACCCCCAATTGCAACCCTCATAGTTCTTTCCACACAGTGGGTATTTAATTCAATTCTCACAAATGCACATATTTATAAACATAGGAACTGGAGTTTACTGACAGAGAATGCCTACAGATACAGTTAATAAAGAAAAAGTCTCTTTTGCTTACAAAAAACTTCAGAAAGACAGAATAATAACATGATCATTTCACAAAGAGAATCTGCCCTGAAATTCACCAGTAACAAATCCGCGGGCAGACCGTTGCTCTCCTTCCGTTCTCCAACCTTCATTTCAAATCCCATCATTTGTCATGAAGGAAGTAAAAGAGCCTAAGAGGTCAGCTCTTGCTTTAGGTTCTATAAAAAAGCAGAGCAAGTCATCATGTCTGGACAGAATTCTCTTTAAATCACTCTTTAAGCTTAATACATAGCAAATTGTCTGCTCTGCAATAGCAGCAGGCTGCTGTTTCAATCTGTCTTCCTAATTTGGGTAGCTGACAAGCTATCATTTTATAAGTTAGACTTGGCAAGATTTATTTCCTTCTGGACATTGTGCCTGAGATTAAGAGAAATAGTATGGTCAGAGGTTATGTGGCAATCTCAGCTTTCTTCGGGTGTAAATAACATAGGGAGATTTGGGGTTAGCAAGTGACCCAGTTCCTGACCCTTTTTCTGTAAAAATATAACTCTTTATTAAAATAATGGCAGTGCCATTCATCACTACTTAAGGGTCCTTTTCTTTCAACACATGGTAGGAGGGCACCCCTCCCCCTGCCCCCATGCTCTTCAACTTAGGTATGGCCATGTGACTTCTCTGGGCCAACAAAATGTAAGCCAGAGTATTTGTGTTGGTTCCAGATGAAAGCGTCAAGAGCCAGCTCTCAATTTGCCATATCCTCTTCCCTCATCAGTGTGACTGCAATTTTCCAGATGATGAGGCTTCATTAGTTTGGTCCTGCAGTCAGGACATGTGAGACAGAGACTCTAGTTTAGACTCACATTAGCCATTGGTATTGTTTGTTACAGTGGCATAATTTTGCCCATCCTAGCTTAATATAACTGTGATGAACATATAAATATCTTTAACTGCTATGTTGTAGAATGTGATAGCCCATTTTAAGCAAGACGGCTCCTGGTTTTGGAGCAGTTTAAATGCCAATAATTACGCTGCTCCCCACTTCCCTCTGGCTAATCACTCCTACTTCTCTCTTCTTGCTTGCCTTGAGTTTAGGAAACTGCTTTGTTTTCTTTCTTCACAGAAAACCCACAGAAGCTACTGGGTTAAAGGGGAGAGCTCGGGACATAACAAGTTCCCTATCCACCACAGAACTTTGTTTACTCCTTTGATAGCCATCCCCGAGTCTGGATCATGAGACCAGAGGCCATCGAGAATTCACAGTCCTGACCCCAAAGGGCCAAGAGTGAGCCACTTGCCTAAAGTAAGCAGCAAACTCAGGTCTCTAAAACCTATGTTGTTTTCCTGGGCTCATTCCTGGCCCACATCAGGCAGCCTGAACTGTTCACCGACACTAGTGTAGGTAGGTACTGTGTGGATCCTGGTTCCTGACTGCCTTCTCTCTCTCCTGCAGTCTGAACTTCTCTTTTCTGCCTCTGTGCAGCTGGTCTGAGGGCTCCTGGGCCTGGGTCTCCTCTGCCCCCACTGTGAGGTTTCTTTTCCCTGGTCTTACAGCTGCATCTCCTGAAAGGCCAGCTTCTGGGTTCCCAAGGCCTGTAAGCTCTGTTTACAAAGATCTAAAAATGAAGCCATGACTAGATTCTCTGGCATTCCCAATGAATCCTCAGAAGTAGGGTTCAACTCCCCACTACCCAGTTCCTCTTCACTCCTTTGGGGAGCCAAGACTTACTGCATTCTTGCACTCCCTGCACCCCACATCCTTCACAGACCCACAGTGAAGCAGGGAGGAAGATTAAGTTACACCTCTGCTCAAACCAGGAGGGTATCTGTGTCATCGCAGCCTCTTGCAAACAAGCTTCGGTAACTCTCCCCATCCTTTTTAATGAAGGCCTAATTAGTATGAATGAGTGTCTTTATTAAACTGTAGTTTGATGAACTATCATCTGAAAGAGACTTTTTTTTCCACATTTTAAAACCCATTTAAATAGAAGAATTTTAAAACAGACCCATCCAAGAGTGTTCATAGGCAGCTACTTTATCCCACACTTCTCCATGACCAGACACACAAAGAAATTGAGACCAGACAGAGATATAACGCACCCTTTCCTCTATTTTTGGAAGAATTTAGAGTCTGTACTCACAAAGGGGAGCTGGCATGCTCTAGCAGCAAAAACACAAACAAAAAAGGCAGTCAGATGCCTCTAGTATCAAGGGCAGGCTATTTGATAGGAGTCTGTGCCCCAAATTATTGGTACCATGGTCTGAACCTCAAGAGGGTAGATGCTGAAGACCACTAGGTGAATGAGGAGCTTTTGGCTGCCTGCCTTATGCTCACACCCTTCTGTCTTCCCATCGTAATTAATTTTTTTTGAGACAATAAAAAGTTTATTTTTAACTTTAAAATTGTCCCTTGAGCGAACAGTTTCAAATTTGAAGCAATTTTTTTCATTTTTAAAAATTTATTATTTTTTCTTAATGGTGACATTGATTAATGAAATCCAGTTAAGTTTCAGCTGTACACTTTAACAGTAAGGCATTTATCTATTTACATTGTGTGTTCACCTCTCATAGTTACATTCCATCATAATTAAATTTTATTCAGGGCAGCAATGTGCCTCATCTCCCACGCTCTGACTGATGGGAAGTGAACAGAGCCCCGATGGCACTTCTGAGAAGCCTGTTAAGGGGGCAAATTTGGCAGGCACACACTCCTTTTGCCCTTTATGTTTCCCTTCCTCTTGCCTGAACCGTGGGCATGGGGTTTTGATGGCCACCGTGGAACCTCACTGATGACAGTGACCTCTTAAGGATGAAACCGAGGAGCCTGAGTCTCCAATGACATTGAGGGGCTGCCATGTCACACTAGGCAAACTACCTCTCCACTTTGATAGGAGAAAAAAAAATTGACACTTAATTTGCCTAAACTACTGTTACCTAACATACCCAAACATTACCCAAATGCAATGCCTGTCCAACCTACCATTTGAACAAGGTCATTGCCTAGGCAGGCCTGGGGAATTTCGCTGGTGTATGGAAAGTTGATGACCCAGAGAAATTAAAAATCAGTGGAAGGTTTCACTAGACTAAAAATCTACTCTGGTGAAACATACTGGGTACATCTGGGATGATGATGGGGGAGAGCATCTCTTGCTGCTCTTAAAATATTAAATAAGCACAAACTGCTCCTCATCTAATACAATAATTGTCTAGATATTTTAAATGTTTGGGGAAAATGAGAGGAAAAAGAAGATAGAAGGAAACCCAAATGTCCATCAAAGGATAGATGGATAAAGAAAAGGTGGTATATACATGCAATGGAATATTATTTGGCTTTAAGAAAGAAGAAAATCTTGTCACGTGCTACAACATGGATAAACCTTGAGGACAATATACACTGTGACATAAGCCAGATACGAAAGGATAAATGCTGCATGATTTCACTTGGATGAGGTAAAGTAGTCAAAATCAGATAAACAGAGAGTAGAAAGAAGGTTGCCAAGGGCTGGGAGGAGGGGAAATTAGTGTTTAATGGGCACAAAGTTTCAGTTTTGCAAGATGAAAAAGTTCTGGAGATCTAATGCACAACAATGTGAATATACTTAACACTACTGAACTGCACACTTAAAAATGTTTGAGATGGTAAATTTAGTGCTATGTGACTGTAACCACAATTAAAAAAATATATAAAAATTTTTTTAAAGTTAGAAGAGCATAGGAAGGAAGAGGAGAGTGGAGACATCACATATCCAGGAGGGGGATAACAGAAACGGAGGGGATAAAGAATGGGAAGCTCTGAGGTGTCAGACTGGGTGACTTGCTGGGGCTGCAGATGTCAAAAGTCCATGTCAGTCCTTTCAAACATGCACGACTGTTACAGACGTTTGGCTGCTTCCTGGTCTCAGCTCAAAAAGAACTGTGGAATGTGCTCTACATGGATAGGGTTTCTGACTGCTTTCCCATCACCTGAACTGCCTAGTACCCCAGAGAGGTTCAGACAGGATCTTGTAAATCAATCAATCAATGAGTAACACCAATCAAGTCAAAGGCCACTAAAGCAGCAGCCTCCTACATCCTCTTTAGAGAGCTTCTGAGGAGAGCTCACATGCACAGCACTGTCCAGTACTGTAGCCACTAGCCAGGGGGTGGCTACTGAAATTTAACTTTAAATTAACTAAAATGAAGAAATACTAGAAACTGAGTTCCTCAGAAGCACTAGTCACATTTCATGTGATCAATAGCCACATGTGGTTTGTGGCCACGACATCAGATGGTACAGAACATTTCCATCATTGCAGAAAGTTCTATTGCACAGCACTGGGATGGACTCTACACCATACACTATACTGTGATGATAAGAAGCCTTCCCATGATATTGGGAACTTGGGGGTAGTAGTGATGACATACAGCTTCTCTCTGTTTCCTTATTTGTAAAATGAGGTTAGCATTAGCACTAATATATAGGGTTAAGTGGAGTAAATGAGATCATACACATAAAGCACACATGCCTGGCACGCAGTAAGAGATCCATGTATGCTAGCTATTATTCTGGGGGGGGGGGGAGGAGAGAGGAGCACTCATGCACACAAACACGTGTACATTTGTGATTCCTTACAGAGGGAGACCATGAATCATTCCACTCTCTACCACCATCCACCCTCCTCACCCGCAGAAAGGGTAGAAAATTCGATTAAACAAGTGAAATGGACTATGCCAGGTGGCCCACCAGGTGTCAGGCCTCTAGTGATCTGGTCTCCCTTCTCCTGTTGACCTACCAGGAATCTGCCCACGGGGAGCGTGGGAATGGGGACCATGTGTCGGAGCCCACATGGGTGCGTGGAGCCCAGAGCGGCAGTGAGTAAGTCTCTACTGGCCCCAGCAGGCTGTTCGATGAGGCAAGCGAGGGATCCCCAGAAGGAAACTGCTGCCTGTGCCAACAGAACCCCCTTCCCTACAGTGACTGCAGTAATAGACCAATAGCAGGGACCAGTTACTACTTGAGAATGGTTCATTTCACTCAAAAGGGCTGTTTACATGCAATGACTGTCTGCACCTTGCATCTCTATATACTGCTACGTGTGTGCACTTTTCTGTGCGTGTACATATACATGTGTATTTATGTGTGTAGACATATACACCTGTGCGTATTTATGTGTGCAGACATATATGTTTGGGCATACATGCATGTGCATGCATATGTATTTACATGTGGACATATACCCATGTGTATCCATGTGAATGCATACACATATTTGTGTGTATAGCCATGTGCATGTGTATATTTGTGTGGGTGTATACACATGAATATCTATCTATACATGTGGGGCATACTGTCAAGTGACTTCAAGATCCTTTATTCATTTCAGATTTTTAGTTAAAGGTTATTAGAATATATCTCTTCATTTCTTTTTTAGGTTTGCTTTATTTTCTCCCATTGGTCTATGGGTTTATCCTTGGGTTTTGTGATACGGCCCAGTGGGTCATTCATAACCAAAGGGCATGATCCACTGTGTTTTGTATCTTCCTGAGATGCTTTAGGCAGGGTACTGGCAGGCTAAGTGACCTGCCGTACAGATGAGACACCAGTCACCGGGAGATTCTATGACCAAGATATGAAACCAGACAGATCTCCTACCCCCTGCACTTGGCTTCCAAGGAGTGGGGAAGATATCAGACATGTGACGTGCTAACTACCAGCCAGCACATTAGGCTCCTCCTCACGATTTAGATCATTAAAATTAAAATTAAAGGTTGATTATGGTTAAGTAAGTGAAAGAAGGAAAGCACTCAAAGAATTGCTGACTTATCTAAGAGACACACCTACCTAAAGGTTTAGGTAATTTAAAACACCCAACACATTTTTCTTTTAATAGAATACTCCTCAATGAGTAATGTTTTAAGTAATAAGAGGGGGATTCTGTGGAAGACAGAAACAAATTTAATGACTTTGTCTCCAAAATCATTTGTCAATGAGAGCTATGGACATTCAATGTTATTTTAAATTTATAATTTCTTAATCTACATGGAAGCTTTTCCATCAATATCTGGTGAATAAATCAATGACCAAAAAGCAAACTGAAGCCCACTATGAGTAGCATAGAGGCTGCATGCAAGGTGGGTGGGTATCAGTCCACATGGACATTTTCCCCAGCTGTGTCACCTCTGACCAGGGAAGCTTGGGCAAAGTACTTCACCTCTCCATACTTCAGTTTCCTTATCCATAAAATAAGCATAATACTTAGATTTACCTCAAGGGCTGCTGTAAGGATTAAACGAGATAATACATGAAAAAGCACTCAGCACCATGTCCAACCCACACAGGAGCTCAGACACATAAATTATTGTTTATGAAATGTCCGCCTCGAATTGCCTTCTCCTGTTTTGGGTCTAGCATCACTGATTTGTCCCAGTGACCAAGATCAGAATGCAAATAAATGCTCCTCATCTGCTCCTCAGCACTAATTATGATGGTCACATTCATTCTTTTTTCTTCCTCCACATTACCTAATTTTCTCATTTGTCTTTTTAAGAATAAGACAATATCTCCCACAGTGGCAGCGTGTGACTACCTCCATTCCTTTAAATAATAATTTTCCTTTGCATTGTTTACTCATATTGATAGGGAACTCACCTACTTTTTAGTTGCCAGTAATTTCTTAATAGTGTGCTCTTGCATAATTGCATATTTGTGCTTAAAAGTTGTTTTTTAATTAATTAATTGTTTTATGGTGACAATAGTTAACGAAATCCAATAAGTTTCATCTGTATACTTTAATAGTAAGGCATATATATATTTACATTGTGTTCACCTCCCATAGTTAGATTTCTTTTTGTCACCACATATTTGACCCCCTTTACCCCATCTACCTCCTCTGTGTCCCCTCCCCCCTACTCTCTGGTAATCTAGTCTATAGTCCAAAAGTTAAGTTTTAAGGTGCTTCTAGTACTTAGTTTTTTAAATTTGGGGTTTAAAAATTTTTTAATTTACATTTTTTTGTTCTTTGTTCATTAACATTTCCAAGGACGGACGGATACATTGCTTTGAAAGGTTAAGACTAGGCTCAGTTCTGACCTAAATGTTTCCTGATTTAACACCTGGTTAAGTGTGCTGTATTACAGAAGGCTGTAATAGGACAGCTAGATCAGGAACTGGGTCTTCTGGGAGCATGAGTTTCAGAAATAAGGAACTTATTTTGCTGAGAAAAAGGGATGTTACATAAACCCCCACGTCCTAAAAGTCATAATGGTGAGCGAGGCTGCCCTGAGCACACAGCTCTCCCCCACTTGCTCTGCTGAGGACTCTGAGAGCCATAGCCACAGTTCCTCCTTTATTCCAGCATGTCACTCAGCTTGCTGAACCACCTACAGAGCGATCATTACAACCTCACTGCAGGCTGTGGCAGAGAACTTGTCACCAATTGGGCTTCTCTATGAAGACCTCCTGGAAAAGCAGGAGAAGCCCTGTGCTGTCAGGTGTCCAGGGGAAGTGGCACAGAGAGCTAGGTGGGACGCCTGCCTCTATTCCTCCCAGAGTAGTCGGCAGGCCCAGAACAGTTGATAGGCTTTGCTCACTAGGGTCCAGGTTGCCATGGAGATATGTGGTCCCCCTGGATGCCCCCACTATAGGACCAACAGGAACTTTCTTGACAGGGATGCTAAGTGAGCACCTTTAAGTCACATGGCAGTGTGTGTGTGTGCGCGGGGGAGGGGGGGCGGGGAGCTTTATGTACAGAGTTGCTAGGTTGGGCTCCCCCCATCTTCCTGCTGAGTTAGAGGGAGTGCTTATGCTTAGTCATTTTATGTCTAGAGAGAAAGGGTTATTTTCCTTTAAACTGAATTTTCTAGATGAAGAGAAGATATCTTGGCTTTAAAATTTTTTTGGTATTACATTTTATTTTTACTGCCTCTTCCAGTATTTCACAATTATTTAAATTAATGATCGCTACTGAGCTAAAAAAAAAAATGCCTTGAGCGGAAGATGGGGATGATCATAATTTGAAAAATGGTAGTCAGCAACAAGGAGCTTTAAAAGCATCAGTGTAATTACATTCAAGAATAAACTCCTTTGACTTCCTTGTGCTTGTTGAAGAGATTACTGATAGCAAAACCAAGTGCAAAATTTTAATGAATCAGTAGCTCTTTATGAGCTAAGCTACTTAGATGAAAATAAAAATTCTATTTTACCCGTTGAGACAGGATTTCTGATCTGGGGGGTCTGTGAATCGGCTGAGAATGTGGGTTACGTATCTGTGTATTTGAGGGCATTTTTCTGAGAAGGGGGGTGGGATATAGCTCTCAATTATTCTCAAAGGGAGTCTCCAAAATGTTAAGTTTAGAGTTTACTTATTTACAGCAAAGTTTCTCAATCTAGTTCCTTTTATCTCATTAAGTATGCCAAAGTTTGAAGGAAGGCACATATTAGGGGTGTTTTCCTGCCTCCCTTTCTAAGCCCAAGGGCCATGTGTCCCATCCACTCTTTTCCTCTTCTTGTCACCCTCATCTGGGAAATATTTATTTTAAAAAAATAAATATTGAGCACCATACATTCCAGACATGGTGCCCAGTGTTGAGGATATATGAAGGCAAATTAGAAAGGGTCCATGTTTTCAAGGAGCTCATAGAAAAGGACGCATGAATAGATAATCTAATGTATGTAATACTTCCTGAGAAGCATATGGAGGGAATGCTGGAGGAGGAGGGTCAGAGGTCGCTGTGTACATGTCAAAGATTCCCTATTACGCAACCCCGCCCTAGGTCACACACAAAATACAAGCAAGAATATATTCGAAGAGTCTGATGAACAGCGTTCTGCTTGGTTTCTTGCCTAGTTGGCTGGTTAGAATTTAAATAATAATGTCAAGGATGAAATAAATCTTCTCAAAAGCCATCTTAAATTGAGAGACAGGAAGCAGAATGGTGGTTACCAGGGGCTAGAAGGAGGATTGGGGACAGGGCGTTAGTGTTTTGTGGGTAGAGTTTCAGTTATGGAAGATGAAATGAAAATGTTCTGGAGATGGATGGTGGTGATGTTGGCACAATGTGAACGGACTTTACAGCTATGGACCGTCCACTTACAAATGGTTAAAATGGTAAACTTTATGGAGTGTACATTTTGCCATGCGAAGAAAAAAAGAAGTCTTGATTTTTTGATATATCTTTGGCAAAAAGAGACATTACTGGAGCCCATTTCTGCCAGGGTGCTAGAGAAAATGAGCCTGACGAGTTTCACAAACTCTAGTGTACACACTATTTTCCAGACAGTGGTGTCCCTGTCATTGCTAAGGCAACACATGCTGCTCCCTTCTCTTCTCTGGGACGACCAGCAGGGATCGGAATGAAGCCCTGAGAGGCCCTGAGCAGAGCTGTGGTGTTCTGGGCAGCCTCATCTAACCAAGTCCCCAAACACTTGGTAGCGGCCACCGGCCACGAGCAGCAGCCTCTCCTGCCTGCATCCTGCGAGGTCCTGGAGAGTGTGGGCCCCAGAGAGTGTCACATTTCCCTGACTAGCAGCCTGAAAAGTGATCCACCTGCGTGGAGGGGCTTGGACGGGAGAGTTACATGGGCCTCCTGGTCATCTTAGAACTTGATCTCAGTTATCACAGACTCCGTGCCCACAAAGCTCTGGGCTTACTGGCAGCTGAGATTATCCGGGTGCACTTCATCTAGATTCTCCTGCCGATCGCCTTCCTGCAGGGGGATCTGAAACTATGCATCTGCTTCAGGCTCATGTATCTATCAGCAGTGCTCACTCCTGGGAAATGACAGCACCTAGTTGATGCTTATCTTCAAGATCCTCCTTTGGGGTTCTGTGGCTGCACCTCTGGTTTTGTTACAGCTTCTTTGTGCTGATGTATCAGGACCTGAGCTGCCCTAAAAGGTCCTGATCGCTTCCCCCTGGAGGGAGCCGACAGGACTGGTGTCCTTTTAATAAGAGGAGATTTGGATACAGAGACGTGTACGGGGAGAACACCATATGAAGACTGAAGTTATGCTGTCACAAGCCAAGGAACTACCAGAAGGTAGCAGAGAGGTCTGGAATACATCCTTCTCTAATGCCATTAAAGAGAACATGGCCCTTCCTATACCTTAATCTTGGTCTCGTACCCTCCACAATTGTGAGACAACAAATTTCTGTTGTTTAAGCCTCCCAGTCTGTGGTACTTTGTTACAGCAGCTCTAGCAAACTAATACAGTTGGCTCCAGAAGTCTTACACAAAAAAGTATATACCATATGATTTCATCTACAGGTTAAAAAAACTATAGTGAAACAGGTTAAACAAACTATAGTGAAAAAAATAAGGACATTGTTTGGAGGGATGGGAGTAGGAATGAATAAAAAGGGACATGAGGGAAATTCCTGGGTGACGTCAATATTCTATAATTATCGTGAGAGGGGTTTGGGTTACACAAGGGTATGCATTTGTCAAAGCTCATCAAACGGCACACTTAGGATTTGCGTGTTTTGTTCTATGTAAAATTTACCACACATGAAAAGAACCATGAACGAATACTGAACTCTAAGGGATGGTATGCGCACTGAAATGCCTAAGGAGTGAGGTGTACTGGTATCCACAATTTACTTTCAAATGCATTTAAAAAATGAAGATCGTTTGATAGAAGGCTGGGTGCATGAATAGATCTGCATAGATATGTGATGAGGTGCATGTAGCAAAATGTTAATTGTAGAATCTAGGTCATGTACACAACGGTGCGCTCAATATAAAGGGTGCGCTCAATATATTTTTAAAAAATTTTTCTATATAGTTGAAATTTTCAAAATAAAATGTGAACAACTGTTACTATACCCACAGTCTGATGTCTTTCAAGTTTCCACTATCAGTACAATCACATGACAGTGCTACTAAGGATCTAAAAGCCAGCTTAGTAAAAGGTATTTTTTTTAAATTTAAGTCTTAGAGAAAAGGAACATTACTTTATGTTGAAATATGTACTCTTAATGGTAAGAAATGTTTTCCTACTCTAACCTACTTGTAAAACTAATTTAAGTTGTGCGTCATGCCTATTTAAAAACAGAATATAGTTAGTATCAAGAACTTTTTCTTCACTTCAGAGATGCCTATTCTTAAATGACCTGAGGACAACCCAAACCAACCAACGACATAAAATTAAATTGACATTTGGTGGTGAGTTCCCAAAAGATGCATTCTTTACAACCTCACATGAAGGTTTTGGATTGACAGCAGCCCCCAGAAGCAGAACCAGAAACCAAAACACCCATGGGAAGAGGTGCAGCCTGTGCTCCCCAAGGATATAACTAAAACTGGCTCCAAATGCCTTCCCCTCCCCCCCCAAAAAAAAACTTACACAAATAAGAACAAAACCATGCTTTTTCCTCTGTTAGCAAGCAAGGTAACACCAAATATGTAAATTTAGTTGTAGAATCAAAGAATTCCAGCATTTAGTATTAAAGAAATAAGAACGTAAATTAACTTTTCAATAACCAAATAAATGTCCTTTATTGATAATGTTATCAAGCTTATATAGGTACAATAGAAAGAATTTAGTCCACAAAAAGGTGAGAAAGAGAGAGAGAAAATGAAAACAAAATGTCAGGATCTGCCTATCCCCTTCTTTCCCAAAGAACCCAGAAGGAGAGAATTATCATTCCCATATTATAGACGATGATACTGAGGGTCAGAGAGGTTCAGAGACTTACATATCAAACAGCTATTTAAGGGGAACCAGGGTTCTAATGTAGGCCTTCTGACTTTAGCCTACGTGAGAAAAAAGGCTGGTGTTTAGGAAATAATTTTGCTGGTCAAAGCTGAGGGAGGCCCCGCAGAGGGGATGGTAAACCCAGCCTCTGTGGCCTAACTGCCTGAGTGTGAATCCTGATGTACTTAGGGGTGCGACCTTGAGCCAGTGCCTTACTCTCTCTGTGCTTCATTAATGTTTCTACAGAATGCATCACAGCACTTATCTGATGGAACCCCAAGTAAAGTGCTTGGAATAATGCCCAGCACTCGAACAGACAGATGGTCCCTGCTCTGTCCAGTACTGTAGCCACCAGTCGGGAGTAGCTATTTAAATTTAACTTTAGATGAGCTAAAATTAAGAATTCACTTCCTCAGTCTCACTCGCCATGTTTCAAATGCTCACTAGCCACATGTAGCTACTGCACAGTGCAGATACAGGGTATTTCCATCATTTCCATCTTTAGTGCTCATCTAGAGAAGGAAATGAATGAAACTTGTCCTGAGAAGCCACGGGCTCATAAGTAAAAGGTGGCAGTGTAGTGGTTCTTGGAACCACTAATCATCACCACCATCATCATCATCATCATCATATCATCATCTAAGGTTTTTAAGTGCCCCCTGTGAATTTTTCACTTATAAAGGTAAAATGAAATGTAGACGGCTGTAGTCAGTGCAGCTTTTTCTGACCCTATCTGAGTCCTCCATTAAAAGGATGAGGAAGTTAAAAGAAGATAAGAGTGAAAGGGAGAGAAAATGGGGCAGGAGAAAGGAAGGTGCATCTTGTCATCCAACGTCAACTATTGTCTTTATTAATCATACCTTTTTATTTTCTGCATTCTGATGCTTTGACATCTGGAGCCTTGCACACCCTGGAGGGACTGCCCCTCACAGGGCTGGCCAATTCCAGAGATGGTAAACAACTCACCAGCCAGTGTCCCTTTTATATGCACAGGCCACTACTTCCCTGTCTCAGTCACCCCCAGGGGTCAGGTATCAGATAGCCCTTGGCCCCAGCTCCCCAAAATTACTTAAACTAGCCAATCCTAAACCTGATTACCCTGTGAAAACTACAATAAAGACTCTTGTCCAGTTCTCCTCCCCCTCCCTCTGCCTCCTGACCCACCTGGGTACTTCCCTGTGTGGTACCCACACCATGACATAGTGTGCCCCCTCCTCTTGGGAACCGTGACTAGCAAACTATCTTTCCAAAGGCAGTGGTCTGCTGAACTGTAGGTCTCACTGTATCTGAATAATAATAAAATCTATATTTTAAAATACTTTTACTCCACCACACCCAGTCTCACCACAGGAAAACTCGTTTATTTAACCAAAAATCAATTTTTCAGCCAACAAGCTGAATTATGTTATTCAACTGTGCTCTAGGAAGTAATGAGGATGTGTGTGTGTGGGGGGAAATAACACCTCTTTTACACTTTTTGGTGTGTCTTACAGGACCATGTAGAATCACTCAAACTTAGGTATCAGATGATGAGATAAATCCCATATTTGACAGTTGAAACTTCTCACCCAAGGTCACAGGCTGGAACAAAGCTAGGATTTGGACTAAAACATTCTAACTGATGCCTGTCTAGCATGTTTTTCAGACTGTTCCACATTCACCTAAAATTGAAAGAAACAAATTAAATGACTTAGGCTCTTGTTTGTGGTCTACCAAACCTCCAGTATCATGTACATTTTAATTAAAGCAGCCATTAAGATCTCTTCACCCAGGTAACTGCTGGAGTCAAGATAACTAATAATGGTTTTATTAATAATAATTAATAATGGTTTTATTAATAATAATTAATGGTTCAGGAACCATTTCTAAAGCTAGACACTTCCTAACACCTCACCAGGGAGTCTGGTCTGGGAGAAACAGGAGACCAGGCTACTGGAAGCCTCTGATTTTCTGAACAAAAGGTGTTAAGCACTTTAGCAGCTGGTCAGACAAGCTCTGCTCCTCAGGTGTTCTATCCTTGCATGCAAAGTACAGGGGTAGCTGCTGCAAAAGTGCATGAAACGCTTTACCTAGGAGAAAACAAAGCTGTATTGCTAGTTCCAAATGGTAGGGAGGGGGTACAAAATAAGATCATCATTTTCAATTTCATCCTTCTTCCTGTATTTTGGACACTGGTGGGTAAATTATAAACTAGCTTTATGTCAATCTTAAACTCTCATTTAAAATTTAACATTATCCAGTCCTCCTGCCTTATGATCCATCTCACTAGTGAAAGACTAGAAGACAGCACCAGCTGTAGGGATACCCAAATCTTAAAAATTATGTTATAGTCACTAAATATATTGCAAAAATACTTATTTTCAGAAAGGTGTAGATTGTCTTTTGGGAAGAATGTTAGACAAATTTTCTGATATGTGTGTATATGTATAGGTATATATGTATATGTACATATACACACACACATATGTATATATGTACACATTTATATAGTCCCAAGTACCATATATTTTTCAGTATGGTATTTATGAAATTTATCTCTATTCTTGCATACAATATTTAAAAATGAAAATCTGATAAGCTCAATGGTTGATCTTCATTGTCAAAAAGCACTCAATAACTCAAAATCATGACAGGTTTTATTGAAATGATGGGGTTCTCTGTGATTTCTCCCTGTTTTTCCCAAGTTTGGATAATGAATATGATATTTATATAATTTTTTAAGTTAAGCTAACATATTTATATACTTAATCATGTATATGGCTCTTCTGAAACTTTATCTAAAATAATTTTATGGATAAACCCTGCCTTCTGAGGGATTATATATTTACAGCTTCTACCTTTATTATCTCAACATAAATTTGTTTTTCAATATGACCAATTGCTAATTAAGGCCACATGAAATCTTCTAAATCCTCAATCCTTCAACCTATAGCACAATGTTATAACAAATAAGATCTAAACATACAAGACTAGACTATATTGCATTTAATCTGGATATTTAAAAAGTGAGGCTTTTACATTTTTTCCAAGTTGGCATCACTTTATCCAGCTCATAATCTGTATGCAATGCTTAATAAAGGGACTGCAGAAAAAACCCAGATAAGGACAAATGAATTTGCAGAAAGCTCCATGAAATGAAAAGATAATCCTTAGGATCATTTTGGCTGATTGTATCGTTTTGATTAACTATGTCAGAATCCACTTACCTACGCCAGAAAACTTTTATTAATAACTGTGTGCTTTAAAGAAATTGAGTTCAAAATTATTAATAGTTATAACTAATTGGTGAGCAATGGAAACTGTCTATATGAAAAGTGATTTGTAAGCAATGAGCATTGAGAAAGACTTAACCACATGCCAACTGAGGAGGCCGCTGTGATTTAATTTTTTTGTAAAGGCTTCCTCCTCTCCCTCCATTTCAGGGATAAGTCATGTGCCTTATCAGATTATTTGTTTCAGACCAGCAGAACTATCAAAGCCGAAGATGATATATTTTGCACAGAAGCGTAAATTCTCAAATGGTAGTTTTAAAACCCCTTTTATGTTAGCATTCTCTAACTTGTTCTATACAATATATGCTATATTTTAAGTAATTAATTAATGAACATGATTATTAACAAATGTCTACATGTTTCACTGTAGAAGCAATAAAATTTATTTTCTAACTTGCCATCTGTTTATTCACATTAAGATATTTAATTATAAAAAGACATACTAACAATGACCCACATTACTTGAACATCTGTTTATGATCATGATGACATTTCATGTATTTCAATGAACTCTGTGGTGGTGAGAGCAAGGAAATGCATGCATCCACATTAAATCATTTGGAAGCCTGGTGTCTGGTTCTGAGTTGACTCTGAAGCCAGATAGCTTTGGGCAATGGCAAGGACAATTATCTGGGCTCAGATAGACTTGAGTTTTACTTCTTGTGGCCATATGTCCTTAGGCAACTTAGCCACTTAGCCATAGTTGTTCACCCTTTAAATGGGAATAGTCCTTCTTACCCCGTAGGGTTTGGTGAGGCTTCAGTAAGTCACTGAATATAAGTCAACCAGCACAGTAGGCACCCGACACTCATTTCTCTTACAAAATAGAGAATTAACATGCAGGAAAATCAAGCTGGAATCCCTACAGCACAGGGTGGCTCTCTGGTAAGGTTATGATGTGTAGACTGCTTGTAGTTTCGTGTTGGACTGTTGACAAAATTAGCAACGGTGAGTGGAGCACGAGGTCAGGGACCAGGATGTCAGACACACCTGGGCTCATGGCCTGGCTTTATCCCCCACTCTCTGTGTAAACATGGACAAACCCCTTTACTTACTTCATCAAGACTCAGTTTTCAAATCCGTACAATGGGCATAAAGCATTGACCTCTTAGGATTGCTGTGATGATTTGTGGGAAAATCCACAGAAAGCAGTGCTAAACACAAACCCTGTCTAAGTGTTCAGGAGATGTTACCTATTATTATTAATAGGTAATTTTTGTACCTTAGGAAAACGCAGTATTAGTTTTTCATTCAACTCATTAGTTATTAATCTGGGATAAAATCAAGCTAAGTCATTAGAAAGTTCTACAGATATAGATTAGTATGAAACTTTGCTGACCCTCTAAGTTATTTTTCTTCAAGTCCCTGACTCTTACTTATCAAAGCTGAGGGCTCATAATTACTGCTTTTGTTCTTTAAATTGGGATGTGAAACAATCTGCTGATTTCTATTTCTACAAACATTCATTTAATTTTGTGTCACTATCAACACACCATTTTAAAGATGAGTAATAGACTTCTCTGACCTGAGACATAAGCAACAAAATCTACTTGTAACAAACTGGAAAAGCATAAATATATATATGGAATACACAGATAGATGATAGATATATAACAGAAAAACGAGTCAATCACATTAGTAACAATAATAGCCATATAGATCATGGTAATATTTGTTGATACGTAATACATAAATAGTAGTCTGTGAAAATATATCCTTGAGAGGTTCTAAGTCTTCTCCTTTCTGTCTTCAGTTTGAAAATAAATCTCACATTTCCTCTTCCGCATTTCTTCAATGGTTAACCAGAGTGTTTTGAGGAACTTTTCAGAAAGTCACATATTTCTTTTAGTGGAATGCATGCAGTCTGCTCTACTGCCTTAAGTTGTCTTTCTCCATCATTCTTTGAGTATTAGGAGAAGAACCACTTATGCTCCAGTTGGGTGTAAACTACATAGGAATATATAAGCATTTATCAGAAATGGCTGCCAGGGAATAAAAGCAGTTACCATTATTCAATGTTTAGTAAAAGGACATTCTATTTGAATGTCTTGATTTTGTCTTTTTTAAAAATAGTTTTGATAATTTATACATAATAAATATTACTGCTTTTTGAAAATTTGGAGTTTTTTAATTAAAATGTGGTAAAGTATGAGAATGCACCTGGAATGTCTTTTGAATTATTTTTATTTCTGTGTGAGGTTTAGGTTGGTGTGGAAAATTGAAACAGATTTCTGTGGTATGTTTGTCATAGTCCAAAGAGAAAACAGCCTAAAGAGAAAACAGCTCAGTGAGAGGGCTTTTCATTAATTCCACAATTATTTCTATATCAAGAACATGGCAGTCCTAGAGCTTAAAAATTGATTAAGATACAGGTTCTTCTAAGAGTCTCACAGTGTAGGAAAGAGACAGATAAGTGAGCAACTAAATTTTGGTATTGCCGACCCCGAGAAGAAATATACTTTACCTGCCAAGAAGTACTCCTAATGGTTAATCGGGCCCAAAATCATAACCAGAGTCTGGGAGCCCTTGTTAACAAAGGCTGCATTTTAGGGAAAAGCCACAGACTGAACTGCAAGCTTCCTGCACTGTGTTCCTGCTGTCTGAACTGACCCTTATAAAAGAGTTTCTGGTATCATATTTCAACCAGTGGACTTCCTTAAATACTGGGTTCTTATTTATGCCACTATTTTAAAAGAATTCTGTTCAAATGTTTGATCTAACAATAGGTCTTCAAGACATGGGAACTATGACATATTGAGGATTTCAGGAGACTTCAGATAAAAGCCTTTTAAAGGGAGAAAATAATAGAATCTTAAGGTGAATGGAAACATCTTAGCCTTTATACATACAACATGAAGAGCATATCTGCAAAATAAACCAACACACACACACACACACACAACCGGTGCACACTGAGACACCTACAGATATGATTAGGAAATGACCAGATATTGACAATAATTATTCTGGGTGATGGGAATCTCCCTCTTTCCTTTCTCCCTCCCTTCCTTCCTTTCTTCTTTTCCTTCTTTCTCGTTCTTCCCTCCCTCCCTTCCTTTCTTACAATGATCATGTATTACTTTTATAATTAGGAAAAAAATGTTTCTTTAAAAAATATGTACTCCAAGAAGGCAGATCCCTAAATTGTTCTTTAGTGTCATTATTTGTCTCAATTATTAGCACACTATATCTCTGTAGGAAATTAACAAGTTAAATTGCCTCTAAAAAGATTCTACAATTATAGTTTTGGCGAATTTATTTAAACAATGACATTGAGATTGTAGCTTTAGCTTTAACTAGGATCCCTTTGACCTTAGAGTAAAAAATGGGAAGATACTGAATTCTTCAAGCCATTTGCTGAAGAACAAAGCATTTTGGACCAGTAAAACAACTGCATTTCTTCTGGGATTGTGGATAAAAGCTGGCAGCCATGACTTTTGTGAATGAGAGCACATTTCAGCTCCTCTCAACACTCTGGGTGGCCTCAGGCTCCACCATCTGAGGTTTATAGTTTTAGGAGGCTGATTTTATGAGGATACCCCTTCCTTGGCCTCAGAACCAATCTGGTCCTCACCAAGATTATCTTCTGACTTTATAGCTGCACATTTCACACCACCTGCTTCTTCAAGAAAATCTTCTCCATTAAAAGCTGAGTTAGAAATACATCCTTCATGGTGTTTTTCACTGCTCTTACTGAAAACACATATACACACACCATATACTACACATACACACACCATATACCACACACACAAACACACACACACACATACACACACACACACAAATCTCCCACACTCTACATACACGTACACACAGAACCCACTCCACTCTATATGCACACACGCGCCCACCATATATATCAAGTATTCTATAAACACACACAACACATCCCCTATATGTCACATATTCTATACACACATATTACATATATATGAGCACATCTTATACACATCATGCCACACACATACACATACACACACACACACAATTCACCACATATACATCCCGTATGTATCACATATACCACACAAACACATACCATATCACACCCAGAATGGGCTCCCAGCCTGTCCAGCAGAGTGAGCTAAGAAAGTTTGCTGCATAACAGTAGACGCTGATATACTACTTAAACAAGACTTGCAAAACACATCAAAACCTCACCTTTCCAATATCAAGTTTCTCAGAGTAAAATTTAATTTAAAACAACTATTATTGACCAGATGATAAAACACTGCTACTCCATTACAAAAAATATCCAATAATCAGGTTAATAAAAATTCTTCCCCATCTTTGAATTTACATTTACTATACTATCATCTATTTTACTGAAAGTAACATATTTTATCTAATATTTTGTAAAGAATTGGTGGAGAAAGTTTATGGATCTGGAAAACTTTCCAAGATTTAGAATAATGTTCTTATGATATAAAGGGAAATAAAATTCGGAAGGACTATATATTTAAATTAACTCAGACAGAGACTACAACCTTTCCTGGAGGAAAAAAAAAATCACCTTTATAGTATTACATTAAAAGGACATTATATTTGATGTCAAAGAATACCTTCACACATGAGAACTCCAAGTTATGATTAACTGAACCCTGTAATTTTTTTTTTAATTTAAAATATAAAATGCTGATTCTATATAAGAACAAGTTTCAAAATTGACAGGTTTTTTTTAAACCACACTCAAAACTTAGTAGGGCTTATAATTTTAATGTAATTCATTATAAAAAACAGCAGTTGTGTATAAAATGCAAGAATTGATAACTAAAATAAATCTAAGAACACTGGTGATACAGTATGTTCACAAGCATCTATCTCTGCTGATTTTTCTGCTTGAAGCTGCTTAGGGAACAATAATCCAGGGTCAAAGAAACCCAGAAAAGGCGGGCTAATGGAAATGCAGTTCAGAAGCCCTGGTGACCTCAGAACATTACAATGGGTGGAGCAGGATTTGCCTGGGGCTAGAAACACACAGAGAAGATGGAAAAAAATGGAAGGTATCTATGTCACATGTTTATCTATTTATATTATGTGGTTTCCAGAATCTAAGAACTGATAGTTTTTATTTATTCTTTTTTCTTTTTTTTAACAAGTGAGAACATTTAAGTTCTACTCTCAGCAAATTTCAATTAAACAGCACAGTGTTGTCAACCGTAGTCACCATGTCAGGTCTTATTTACCTTATAGCTGAAGGTTTGGACTCTTTTATCAATCTCTTCCTGCATTCCGCCTGTTTCCCATCCCTCATCCCCTGCAATCACTTTTCTACTCTTGGAGGGTTTTTTTTTTTTTTTAAGATTCCACATATAAGTGACACCATACAGTGTTTGTCTTTCTCTGTCTGGTTTATTTCCCTTAGCATAATGCCCTCCTGGTTTGTTTATGTTGTTCCAAACAGCAAGATTTCCCTCAGCCCTTCTCTCTCTCTCTCATATATATATATAACTATATATATAAAAATATATATAAAAATATATGTGTGTGTGTGTCATATAACTATATAACTATATACACAGTTATATATAGTTCTCATATATGTAAACTATATATATATAGTTCATATATATAAATTATATATATAGTTCTCTCATATATATATAACTATATAGTTATATAGTTGTATAGTTATATATAGTTGTATATAGTTCTATATAGTTGTATATATTTATGTGCAGTTGTATATATAATTATATACAGTTGTATATGTAGTTATATGTAGTTGTATATATATACACACTTCTTTAGCCATTCATGCAGTGACAGACACTCAGGTTGTTTCCATACCTCAGCTATTGTGAATAACGCTACAATGAACATGGATGACAATGCATCTATCTCTTTGAGATCTCATTTTCAATTCCTTCAGTTTTATAACCGGAAGTAGAATTACTGGGTCATATGGCAGTCCAATTTTTCATTTTCTGAAGAACCTCCATTCTGTTTTCCATAGTAGCTGCACCAATTTACAATCCCCCCAACAGTGTACAAGGTTTCCCTTTTCTCCACATCCTTCCTAACACTTGTTGCTTCTTATCTTTTTGATGATAGCTATTCTAACAGGTGTGAGGTGACATCTCATTGTGGTTTTGATTTGCATTTTCCTGATGATTAGTGATGTTGAGCATCTTTTCATGTACCTGTTGGCCATTTGTATATCTTCTTCAGAAAACTGTCTATTCTGTTCCTACACTCATATTTTAATCAAATTGTTTGTTTTTCTGCTATTGAGTTGGACGAGTTCTTTACATATTTTGGATATTAACACTTTATCAGATATATAATTTACAAATATTTTCTCCCATTCAGTAGTTTGCCTTTTCATTTTGTTGATGGTTTCCTTTGCTGTGCAGAAGGTTTTTAGTTTGATATAGTTCCACTTGTTTATTTTTGCTTTTTGGTGTCAAATCCAAAAAAATCATTGTGAAGCCTGATGTCAAGGAGCTTACCCTTATGTTTTCTTCTAAGAATTTTATGGTTTCAGGTCTTATATTCAAGTCTTTAATCCATTTTGAATTTATTTTTGTGTATGGTATAAAAAACAGGGATCCATTTCATTCTTTTGCATGTGGCTGTCCAATTTTCCCAACACTGTTTAATGAAGAGACTGTTTTTTCCACATTTCATATTTTGGCTCCTTTGTCAAAAATTTACCATAGTGTGTGTGCGTTTTTATTACTAGACTCTCTATTCTGTTCCATTGGTCTGTGTCTATTTTTATGTCAATACTATACTGTTGTGATTACTATGGCTTTGTAGTACAGTTTGCAATCAGGAAGTATTTTTATTTATTCTTTAATCTTCTGAATAACACACCTTCCAAAAAAAGTGCTCTTCATATTAAGAAATATATTTGCACAAATTGAATCGATTATAAAAATAAATCAAGGAAGAACACAAAATACTTTTTAAAAAAAGAAGGGCACCCAGCAGGAAAGTATTTTACTTGTCCACAATAGTATTTACCCACAAGAACACCAAGTATGCTTTTTTTTTTCCTGGTCCTTGGGTAGAAAATGAAACCAAAGCTAAAGCATCCTATCAACAACTCAAAATAAATTTAGGGGGAAGTTAACATTCACAGAGTATTGTGTTAGGGGTGCCTTGGAAAATCCCATGAAATGCCTAACTGGTATTCCTGCTCCTCAGGAGCAAGGACAAAAACTGTCAATTTAAAAACTTTTAAGCCAAACCGGTTGGAACAACATTGCAGCATTAAAACAAAAAAAAAGCAAAAACTATTGCTAAAATAAACTATCGGCATTTTGTCCACGTAGGGGCAGATAGCACAGCATACATTTACTGATAAATAGGCCCTTGGGTTTACTATACATTTTCCCCCAAGAATTCAAAAGTTTGCAAAATTAGAAAAAAAATTTCTCCTGAAAAATTGGGATGATAACTCCCATAGGATCACACTGAAGACTAATGGGGACTCTTGAAAGGTGCTTTAAAAATTGTAAAGCACTATGCAAATGTGCATTTAACAAGTCTTATGGACAGGGACCTGAGAACTATGGTAGGAAAATGAAGGGACAAAATTAACAATTAACAATTAACAATTCACTGTTTCTGTCATAAAAGGATTCTTTCTTTGATCAACAAAAGTTTCCTCACTGGTACTTCTCGTAGCAGGTTGCCTAATGCATATTAAATGTTTTTCCCAGGACCCTATCTCTATCCCCCTGGCAGCTCCTTACACACCTGTGTGCAGGTACATTCCGGGCTGGACCAGCTTCTGGCCCATCTGAAGCCACCTGGAACACACCGACGCCACTTTTCCTGCCTATTCCTGCTCCTTGACTACTTTTCTGGAGTGGAGCCAAACAGGTTTTGGCAGAACTGCAACACAACTGCGGGAGTCCTCAGGCCTCTCAAGGATTCCCCAGTGATGCGCAGAAAAGTCGATGCTGCCCTGGTTAGAAACAGGGCAGCCCAGGCGGCCACATGTTTCCTTGGTGCTTAAAAACACATCTGCTCACCGTCTAGACATCCAACATGAACATGCCTCTGACATCTTGAATTTCACAGTACCGGTCTCCAAGCACTGCATCGTCCTTTCCCAGCAGTTGCCTCTGAACCTGCTTCCTAAAGACTTCACTACTTTACTATAAAGGACAATATTGTTTCTTGATTTTATATGTAGACACACACACACATACATACAACACACACACATATATGTATATGTACACACACAAACACACATACATACAAAAATTTACAATACGTTATGTGCATATATATTGTTGAGGCTCAAGGGAGGACACTCCAAATATGCCACAATAGCATATTGATTATTTTAAATTAAAACTACTTGAGAAACAGCTGGTGCAAGAAGGACACTCTGACCTTCCTCTCTGTCCTCCTGAAAGCAGGAGATAAATCCTCCATGTGAAATGTACCCTTCTTGCACCAGGAGGTAGAGAGACATCTTTATTACCACAGATAGAGAATTTAGGGCCAAAAATCCTATATAAACACACTTTGTTATTTCTCTAATAATTTACTACCCCAGGCCCAAACCCTGCTTAGATTCCTCACTTATTAAGTACCCAAGCCTAAATTTCTTTGTCCTGTCAATTCCTCACAAATATTGTTGTTTTGCCTAAAAGCAGAAAAGCTGCCTGTTTTGGTCATTTCTTTAGGTCCCTGTATATATGAAATTAAAATTTTTTTCTCTTGTTAATTTGTCTTGTGTCAATTTTATTATTATACCAACCAAGAGAACTAAGAGGGGTAGAGGGAAATTTTCCTTTCCCCAACACTACACACAGACACACACACACACACACACACACACACACTTAATTACAGTATATCTTCCTGTTTGCATCCATCTGCTTTTAACACCTCCCTTTTATTCCATTTAGAGAATAAAAATATTTCAAGATTGAAAATAGTCCTTCAGACTATGCCTAATCAACAGTAGAAATGAAAGTACCCCTTAGTTGAACCGTAGCAACATCTGCAACTTACTTTAAAATGCATCAAAAATAAGGTGGATGGATGGATGGATAGACAGATAGATATATGATGGAGGAAATAAAGCAAAATGTCAACAATTGTAGAATCTAGGTGGTAGGCATTTGGTGTTTACTATACAGTTCTCCTATATTTGAAAATGCCCATAACAACACTATGGAAGAAAAAGCGGGGGTAGAGGAAGAGGGATGAGGTGTCTTCATTCTTTTAAAGCATCAGAGGGCTTTGTTATAGGCACCAGGCTCTGTGTATTCAACAGTTTAAATATTTTTTCATTGTCTAGATTTTTCAGATTTTTATAGGGGGTATGAAAAGTGCTTTCGAAATAAAATTTGTTACATTATAATATAAATGGAATTAATTTAAAACATTTCAGATTTCAGAGTTTAAATAACATAGGATAATGGTACAGTGTGTCTGGTCCAATGATAAAAAGCAGACATTGGTACTTTTTCTGTAAACGGCTAGATAGTAAGTATTTTCAGCTTCAAGGGCTACAGGTCTCTGTCACAACTATACAACTCTGCTTCTGTGGCATGAAAGCAGCCACAGACCAAATATCAACGAATGGGTGTAGCTGTGTTCCAATAAAACTTTATTTATAAATACTGACATTTGAATTTCATGTAATTTTCACATCACAAAATATTGTCTTTTTTTCCCCAATCGTTTAAAAAATGTGAAAACAATCCTTAGCGCGTGGGCTGTACAAAAAAGGCAGTGGGCCAGACAGGACCTTAAAGTCATATTTTGTGACCCCTGATATAAACCATAGGACCCTGGCCATGTCTGGCACCAGTTAATCAGGGGACATGTGCTTACCAGCAGGAGATCAAAGGGTGTCATTAATCCCAATTTGCCCAGAAAGAGAGCAGGCCTTCCTCAGTGCTAATGCTTGTTGAGGAATGTGCTGTTAATGATGAGGGTGCCTTGCAAAGGAGAGCCAAGAGAACTGAGCACTCTCAGCATTATCGTGATAAACATGTTTATCATGGAAAATCGACCCAGAGAGTCCCTGAGGATTCCTCTGATCTGAGGTCCATCTCTCAGACACCCCTCTCTTCCTGTATTTCAATATTCTGCAATATTCTGTTATTTCTCCTGCATGCCACTGCAAACAATAAGATAACAGTTTACCTTTCAGGCAACTAGCCTTTTCAACTGTGTACAATACAGTTGACTCTTGAACAACATGAGTCTGAACTGCACGGGTCCACTTACACGAGAATATTTTTCAATAATTATTGGAAAAACTTTTGGAGATTTGCAACAATTTGAAAAACTCACAAACCTTATGATTTTCATAATAACATTTTCTTTTCTCCAGCATACTTTATTGTAAGAATACTGTATATAATACACATAACAAACAAAATATGTTAACTGACTGTTATGTTAAGGCTTCTAGTCAACAGTAGGCTTTTAGTTGTG
Source organism: Eidolon dupreanum (assembly GCA_028627145.1). NCBI lineage: Eukaryota > Metazoa > Chordata > Mammalia > Chiroptera > Pteropodidae > Eidolon > Eidolon dupreanum. The sequence goes on along the minus strand of CM053509.1, from coordinate 133,270,986 downwards.
TAGTTCTGGGAGAGTCAAAAGTTTTATGTGGATTTTCAACTGCGCAGGGGTGGGTACCCCTAACCCCCTCACTGTTCAAAGGGTCAACCGTATGCAGTCCTGTATGAAATCCTGAGGGGTTCCATGCCCTCTGCTGGGTAAGGGGTTGTTTTTTCTTAGCATTCAGCTGAAGTGGCTATTTTTTTCTGCCTCTATCTACTTGTCCCAGGTCACCATTCTAGTAGAGGTTTGCACAGGTCCGAAACACACCAGTCTTTGCTGCCCTGTGAATGTGCCCTCATCCCCTGCCTTTCCCTCTCACCACTTACAAAGCCTTGAGATAGTCTCTCACCTCATGATCCTTCCTTTTGCTATTTATTGTTTTCTCCAGTTACAAAGTAATAATACATGTTCAACGAAGAAAACACAGGAAAGCCCAAAGAATAAAATCAGGCCAGCTTTCAAATGTTGTTTCTCTGAATAACGAGGCCAGAGGCTGGTGGCACCAGTAATGAACTCCAGCCAGCTCCTGGCAGCAGGCCTGGGGGCACAGCCCTCCACTCAGAGGGGACCATGCATAAGAGGGGTGCTCGTGAACAAGCCATGACCCATGGAGAGGAAATGAAAAGTACACTGGACTAAAACCCATTGCATGCATTGAAACATGAAAAGATCAAACCATTTTTCCCTTAAATAATATTTTTGACAAAGGTCTCTCTGACATTTCTCTCTTTTTTCCTTCCCCACCCCATTCCATAAATGCATCTTTCTCTCTCTCAGCTTTTGCTTTCACACTCTCCGACTCTCTTGCCTCTTTCTTCTTATTTGCGAGACAGGGTTAGATAGATACTTTAAAATATATCCATACGTCTGCTTGACTTTCCAAAGGGTAAGCATTTCTGAAATTCATCAGTCTCTATTTTTAAAAGCCTGATGCTAATCCCTGGCTCACAGCTGCTCCATCCCCATGGGGAAGGAAATTACTTAAAAACCTCCTTTGAAGGGGAGACCTGCATGAATATGGAGAGGTCATTGGTCTGGCCCCAATGACTACATTTGTTCCAGAAAGGCTGACCTTCAAAAGGGCCCCTTAGGGATTTCTTTGGATGTTTGTTCCCACCTGCCACAGAAGACTCCCCTCCGCTCATCCTTTTCATGTGACACCACCCATACCCAGTCGACATAAAGGAAAATCTTCTAATTCACGCTGTTTCAAAATGTCAGAATTCCAAATAAAGGTGAAGTTTAAAAATTAAATAACATGTTTATCTTTTTAAAGAGCCAAATTAATGTTCCTCTAACAGAGGAAAATTATTCTGGAATTTTTGAAGAAGTACAGTGGATGAAAGAACTTTTCATCCATTATTAAAACTAAGTAATGCATGCAGCTGCATATGAACTTTCTCTTCCAATTTCAAAATGGATCCAGAAAAGTAGACATATTATTTGACCCTCAGAGAGACTGACATTGTTAATGGCACTTAATATAAATTGTGCATATGAAACAAAATTGAAAACAATCTGCAAATTTAAAATCAAGCTACCCTCCAAAGGACTAAATGCATAAACTGATGATACGACCTGTGTTGGTAATGCAGTGTCTCTGAGGTTAATGTTAAAAGTTACAATAGCTCTCAGTTGCTTCGGGACTTCTGACAACCACACGAAAGTGACAGCTCAAGGTTCAGCATATTTCTCACATTCTGGAAGATGCTATAGTGCTATGGCCTAAGTTATAGTGAAAGGTATAATAACAACAGAACACAGGAGAAACCATACAGATTCTTGGGGGTGAGGTGCGGGGGACAAGGTTAGGCTGTGCTTTTTAATTCTAAATACTGTACAGGGAGGAGGGTGGGGGTAAGCTTTAAAACAATAATAGCACTGCAATAAGAAGTTATGCACATTCTTTCATTTAATGTGCACAGATCTCTAAGGCAGTTCTCATGATCTTATTTTGCAGATGAGGAATCAGGGGCTCTGAGAAGTTAGGGAGGCATCGGATACTCCCCCACACTAAGCATTCTCATGAAACACCAAATTTAAAGAGACACAGGTGACAAAGAAGAGATTTATAGCAGGAGACCAGATCCCAGTACAGGAGAGCAGATCTGACCTGCACAGAGTGGCAAGTGACCAGGAACTTTCCTCCTGGGCTCTACTGGGCCAGCCTGAGCCCCCTGGGCTGGTGGCTTCTTTCCTCCAGGCAGCCTCAATGCAGTCAGTCATCCTTGCAGGAAAAGGGATGTGGGCTATAGTCCACGTGCTGTTGAAGCTCCTTCTCCTCCACTGTAACCTGGGCCTTTCTTCCAGTTTTGTGGTCAAGAAATGAAAACAAACTAATAAACAAAAAACTATGTCACGCATACCTTCACGCATGCAGGCATTTGTCCATCACTTTTTACTGAGCACCTACTACAAGTCAGACACCCTTGTAGATAAAACAAAGACCTCTGCCCAAAGAGTCACAGAATAAATAATACCCTTCATTTTAAAAAAGATGAGATAGTAAGGTTATGATAGAAGTACATTAGAACATGCTAAGTGCTGGAGGACAGTAGGGTAGAAAATGGGGTACAGTGTGGTCGAGAGGTGATTTTCATAGGGCGATACAGATAGGCTTCATTAAGAAAGTGACATTTGAGCAAATGTTGAAGGAGGTGAGGGTTACCAAATGGCTCTCTGGAGGAAGACCGCCCCAGGAAGAGGAAAATGGACAATGCATTCTAACAATAAACTTCCAAATGAACGAGCCAACACACTTCAGGAACACTAAAGTTCTCACAAGTCTGATCAATGTAGGTGAGTGTTCAAAGTATGGGTGTTAGTCTCACACTGTTTATTGGTGTTAGTGTTAACAGCATGATCTGGACAAATGTGGTTTGATATATCGACATGAAATTCAAGCTACTTATGTCCGTAGGTATATGAAATAATGTGGGAGGTATACATGCCTTGGAAATGCTTCTGAAATTCGACTTTCTCTTTCAAAGTCACTAGAATGCAGCAGCAAAAGACATTTAATGATTTCTGCATTCCAGTCAGGAAATGACCACTTGCAGATAAAGTTTTGGCCAAAAGATCCCTTCCCATCCTAGGATTTTCTCCTGGATTAACATGCGTGTTTCAAAGGAGAAGTATTTCAAATGTCACTCGCAAGAAAAGGAGGATATGAAATAACCACCTGAGGGAAGTCCCTGTAATTGAGCAAGTAACAGCTCAGAATTTGGAAGCTCAGTATTTGGAAATGGTCCAAAGACAACGTTAGGTTTGTGCTTTATTTATTTGGTAATGGAAGACAGTATCTCATGAACATCAACATAAAGGATTTTTAAAAGCGTTGGGGATTTTCTGCCAGATCACCTTCTTTACAGGCCTAGATCCAGAAAGCATCAGAAAATTTCCCCAGAAGTTTATCTCAGTGGGAGTAAGCTCTCTCTCTGCGCTCTGCTAGCAGGCTGGCTCAGCTAGCTTAGGCTGGTCACACGACAGATCATAGTCATCCTTGATGCCTGGTGAGCAGTGATGGCAGCAGGGGCATTCCTGTGGTATCGAGTTATCATTTCTGGACTTGCAGATCCAGTAGAGACAAAGAACAATTACATGTTGGGTTCTGAGAGCATGAGATCAGTGTGAGAGATCCAAGAAGCCAGTCCCCTCCAAGCCTTTCCTCTTAGCAGAGGAACTGGAGGGCAAGTGATCTGCCAAAGTACATACAAAGCTGGAGAGCATACAAGTCAAGGTCAAAAGCTGTGTCACCTCAACGCCACTCTTGGATTTTTTTCAGTCACTGGGGGACCAACACCTAAAGAGGCAGAGGGTTGCCTGAAATGACACAACCTATCAATGAAGTATGTTGACACCAGATCTCCTCAATGGAGACTGAAACTGTATACCAGGCTTGCTCTCATGGAATGTTTATGGAATTCTGTTTCCATCAGCTAAATAATTATAGACAACTAAGAATGTCTTTGGGCCACCACTCGCCCTCCACTTTCACAGCCTGCGTGAGATGGTGTGTGCAGCTGGTTCTTTCTATCCCTCCTCCTTGGCCCTTTCCTCCTTGGCCTCCACTGCAAAGAGTCTCCCCTTATTCTAATGTGAAGAAACTGTGTTGAACTATCTTCCAACTGTCTTTGAAGTAGAAAACAGCATATGGAAATGGTTTAGTTCGGGTTCTGAGTTTTCAGAGAAATACTTTTATAACATTTCTAATTGGCCTCAACATCAAAGAAGACATATCACTCACAAGAGAGAGCAGCAGAAAATAATTAAGGATGGCTGAGTGGTGAGACACTGACACCATCACTACCACTATCGTATTACAGGCCCATATGGCGCACAATTACAACATGTCTTGAGGGATACTACCCCCAAAAGATACCAAACATACTTGGTTAGTATCATAAAGATTCTCGAGAACTCTTCTCACCCATTAGTAGATAGAAACAGTCAAAATATTAACAATATACTTGAAAATCCTGAATGTCCTGCAGTTGGAGAAGAGAGAAACAATGGCATATTCATAGACTACTACTCAGCAATAAAAAGGAATGAACTGATATAGCAACAACACAGACGAATCTCAGAAGCATTATGCTATCCGGACTAAAAAGGTATGTTATGATTCCTTTTCTATGCCATTCTCAAAAAGGAGAGACTCTAGTAACAGAAAACTAATCAGTGGTTGACAGATGATGGGGGCAATGGGTGTATTAACTATAAGGGTCACAAGGGAGTTTGGGGATGTCATAGAACTACTGTACATCTTGATTGCAGTGGTGATTACATGACAATATATATTTGTCAAAACTCATACAATTGTACCATAAAAAGTGTAATGTTACTGTATGCAAATTATACCTAAAAAAAAAAAAAAAGACCAAAGAAAACCTAGTAGTAATCAGGAAAAAGAGCAAAATTAAACAAAGAATTTAAGTATTTACTGTTTTGAGGTAAATTTCATTTTAATATTTAAAAACAAATATATCTCTCTTTACACCTGTGGCTCAGTGTCCTTAAGAAAAACTGACTCCTTACCCCATAGGGAGAGCAACAGGGATAGGTAACTAAGCTTCTTAAAGATTTAAGCATCCAGTATGTGCTAGGCATAGTGAGCGGAGCTAGGCGACCAGCAGAGAAGTCACAATGCCAGGTCTTGGAGAGCTCACAGGGGAGGAGATGAAAACTCAGGGAGGCAGTAGACCAGAAGACCCCACCCCAGACATGGCTGCTCTTACAAAAAAACCACTTCAAAAACAGAAATGCAAAAGTCCTAGAACTCACCCCCACATGCAGAAAAACACATTCTTCCATAAGGTCACGCATAGATTTCCATGGGATAAAACAGGATGGAGAAACTGCAGGGTGCACCATTCACACTGTTTGAGATATGAATGGACTGTGACTGGTGTCCCCTGGAAGTCTGTAAAGTGGTTCTGGCAGGGAACCCAACCCCAGCTCCACTCTAGGCTTCTGAGAAAGTTGCAAGTTCCAAGTGTCAAGTCTGTGCTTCCCAGCCTTTTCCACGCCACCTCATAAAACACACAGAAATGATGTCTACATTGTTTACAGCCTGAGATAACCAGCTTGGGGGCTCCAATTCTCCAGGCACTGCCCAGCCACCCTGAGGGTGATGGAATGCCAGGGATGCTCCTTGACTCTCCTCTGGGGAAGACTGGGAGGACAGATCCAGAAGGGTGCTTGCTATTGGGCCTAGAGACTTGGGAAACTGACTTCTAGTGTTAGGGTACCTCTGGCCTATTTGGAGACTTTGGGCAAATTACAAACAGGCGCCCCCTCCTCCAGGCAGAGGCCCCAGAGCATCAGCTGGATCTCAGTCCTGAACTTCCCTGCTTCCTAGCCTTTGCACACAAGCTGTTCATCCTGCAGGATGGTCTTACATAAGAGACAGGAAGTTTTGCCCTATGTGCCGTACCCCTCCTATCCCACTCTGTTGGTGAGGATACGAACAGACCATCCATCAGCAAGTTCACACAAAGTATTGACCGACACGTCTGTGATTTTATTGCAGATAGCAAACATAAATTCCTGGGAGCTCATATTTTCCTGGAATGGGATGTCATCACTCTAGGTCGGGTTTAATTTCTGAAGCCCCCCACCCCCCAAATCACATGGACTACTCAAAATGGCTTCTTTGCTGTTTTCCTGTAGTTATCAAGAGTGCCAGAAACCCCCCCAGTTGAATCCAGCTAGTCCTCAAACAAACCATGTTTGATGACCAAATGGCAATCAAGGAGGGCTCACTATCGGGAAAAAATACACTTGGAGCCATACCTCACACTTTCCACTCAAATGAATTCCAGATGGATCATCTATTTAAACATAAAAGTACTAGAAGAAACCACAGAGAATTTTTAATAAATTCAAAGTGGGAAGGACTTTCTAGCCATGCCACAAAACCTGCAAAAGATGGAAAAAGTTGATAAATTTGACGCTTAGAAAATATCTGTTTGAGATGATGAAAAAGCTCTGGAGGGGAATAGTGGGATGAATGTACGACCAATGCGAATGCACTTGAAGCCACTAAACTGTACACTTAAAAATGGTTAAAATGGTAAATTGTATTTTAGGTATGTTTTATCACAATACAAAAACCAAATCCATGGGGGTGGGAGGGACACCAGAAACAAAGTCAAAAGACAAATGGCAACCTTGAGAAAAGATGTGCAGATCATGCTGTCAAAATAAAGCCATTTTTAATATATAAAGAGCTTCTACAAATTAAGAGGTCTACAAAAGCTATTGAAAAATGAGTAAATAGTATGAACTGAAAGTTCACGACAAAGACAAATAGTCCCTAAACACATGAAGAGATGCTTATACTCATTCATATTTAAAGATTAATGAAAGTATACTTATCAAAGTGGCAAGAACTAAATACTTGTGGGAGAGGGTAGAGAAATCAGCTCTCTCAATTGTGGGGAGTTTGGTTGTAAATGGGCCTATCTTTTATGAAGAGCAGTTCAGCAATACCTACCAGAATGGCAAATGCTTATACCCTTTGACCCAGCAATTCCACTTCTAGGAATTTGCGCTAAGGCATTTTATACAAAAGTATTCACTACAGATTTGTAATTAAAAAAAAAAATAGAAAAGAACTCTAAAAGTTCATAGATAAGGAGAGAGCTCAATAAATTACGGTTAACCCATAAAACAGAAGTGACATTTCTTTTTGTACAGTAAGAGAATTATGTTCAAGATCTATAGTGAGGTGAAAAAAAGCAAAGTGCAGAACAATGTGTATAACATGATACCATTTCAGTAAAAACATAAAAATAGAAGTTTATTGACTTAAATATGCATAGACTGCATCTGGAAGGATCCCCAAGAAGCTTAGGAGCTGGTGAATGGAAGACAGACGGAGGGACACTCACTTTCCTTGTATATCTTCTTTGACTTCCGTGTCATGTGAATGAACTACCTGTTTAATTTTAGAAGGCATAAAGGGATATAACTCTTGTTCCCCATGACTGGTCACCCCCATTGGCTATGATGACTACTGGAAGTTATCATACTGTTAGATAAGAAAACTTGGCCTTTCCTAGAAGATAGGAAAGAAAATGCTAGATTATATCAAGCTGGAAGAAAAGGACACTGAAGTAGATGCCGTCCTCTCTCTTCTTTGTGTCCCACTGCCTGAGTGCTAACATCCCACCAGAAAGCAGGGCTCTGTCAGCTGGTTCTGATGGTAGAGACAGTCTCTGGTGTCCCTTTTCTCCCACATTTCCTCACTGCCCACCAAGGACCTTGTCCTTATGGGGTACACACTGGAGTCCCATGAACTGGCTCCTGGTCCCAGCTTTAAATAACATATAATCAAACAATGTTCAATCCTTGCAATGACACCACTAAAATCATAGTTTTGTACAAAAACTAAAAAGATAGCACTATGGCCATCAGGAGTGCTGAAATTAAAAGAAGATTTAGTTTAATAAATATAATTTGTACAAGTGTGAGGGTCTAACAGTAGACCACATTTCAAATTTTATGGCAATAAATTTATTGAGAAAAGAATTAGCAGAGCAGGATGCAACTCCATTTGTCAAAACATCGTCAACCATAGGTCAGTCACAGCAAAAATCAACGAAAGCATTCTGTGACATTCAGGGCTATGTGGAATTTACAAAAAGAGTATGTATATTTTGTTATTATTTGTAAATTGTGTTATACATCCTTTACATGAGTAAAATTTATAATAAATGTATGCATGTATATACGTATTATGTGTGAGTTGACCCTTGAAGAACATGGGTTTTAAATGTATAAGTCCACTTATACAGTGGATTTTTTTTTCAATAAATATGTGTAGCACTATAAATGTATTTCTTCTTCCTTGTGATTTTCTTGTGATTTTTTTGTTGTTGTTTTTGTTTTTTTTATTTTTCAATTACCTTATGATTTTCTTAACAATTTTGTTAGCCTATTTCATTGTGAGAATACAGTATATAATATAGATATAAAATATGTGTTAACTGACTGTTTATGTTATTGGTAAGGCTCCTGGTCAACAGTAAGCTATCAGTAGTGAAGTCAAAGGTTATACGTGGATTTTCAATTGCATGGGAGGTCGGTACCCCTAACTCCCCGTTGTTCGAAGGCCACATGTATTACACACACACACGCATATGTATATACATACACACATACATTTCTTTTCATACTGACTTGAATTCTGCTACCTCAAGCTTAACTTCTCTGAGTTCTGGTTTCCCAGTCTGTAAGAGAAGCATAAAAAAACCACTTCCCACCTACATGCAAGGGTCAATGAGAAACTATAAACTCTCAAGCTGAACTCTGGTTGTTACCAATATCCTCCTTCTTCCCACCCCACAGTGGCTGGTTTTTAAATGTCTGTTCCTAACGGCTTTCTCTTGGCATTTGGCTTTCAGGCAACTGCCTTTAACCTCTTATTGTCACCAGAAGAAGTGCAACCCAAGGAACAAGAGTGATATTGCGTTGAAAACTGCTGTGTCTGGCAGTCCTTGTCTCTGTCTGCTCAGAGGAAAGCTTTCCAACAGTCCTTTCCCATCCTCACACCTGGCAGGCAGTTCTTCCACTTGCTCGGAGTACAGGGAAGCCAATTGACACATTGTTGTAACACTGGCAATGCTCCCAAACCCTCTGCAGCAGAAGCCTATTTTCCTATCAAGCCGTTTACACAATTCCGCTGGAACCCTCCATTCTTCTCTCTGGGTGCAACTCCAAGCACTGCCTATAGAACTAATTTTAAACCATAATTAAATCCTATCCTTTCAGAACGTATGATACAGCTTTCTACGTGTCCTAGAATCAATTAAAATTTACTGGGAGAGAAGTCAATTCCATCTTGAGACTCCCTTTTTCCTTTTTGAAGCCCCAATTTTTAAGCATCATAAAAAAAGAAAGCAGATTTGACAGGATTGACTGACAGCAGGGAGACTGCCAGTTCCAAAGAGGTTTAACATTGAGTCCCTTAGGTATTCACTTTTAAATTGCAAATATTCCAGGGCAAACAGCTGTGCCGTAGAGAGGCTGTGTCCACAGGCTAGGCTCAGATGGATGCTGCTTTCTCTGAGAACCATGCTAGCTGTGATGTGGGGCAGGTCAGTACCTAATGCTTTTGCTTCTGGTACCTATTTCCACTCCAGTAGTTGAAATGGGGTCAACCATATTTTACTCCCAGGAGACTCACCTCTTCCCCTGTACTTTAAAATTTAAAAATATATGTGACGCTGAGAATAAGCAACATGGTAAAAAGTATCAACAAATTTTGGGGAAGTCATCAGCATGTCACAGAGGAAAGGGCATAATTATGTTGTTTGTGTCTTACTCTTCCGCTAGCAGAGTGCTGCTGGGACCCACTTTGCACCTTCGTGGGGGTGTACCTCTCAGTGCTATTCCGAGAACGAAAACACACTAAGCATCCGAAGGAACCTTTTAGTGATTACCTGTCCACCTTTAAAACTCATAGGAACTATGGTTATAGTCCTTTATTTCAGAATTTTGTGATTATGACCAGTTAAAGGAATTGATCATCAAAAACAACAGATATTTCTGGATTAAATTCTCCTTGCAAGATGCTAGGAACAAAAGAATTACAACACCTTAAGGAGCTTACAATCTAGACAAGATACACACACACATACACACAGCCAGCAATGCAATGTGGGGTCTAAATGCTGGGTGACTGGCACAGGAATTTTATTTGTAAGAGGAAGGCATTGTTTTGAAGGGGGACGGTCAGGAATGACTTCCTGGGGAAAATGGAATGTAAACCTAGTATTCAGAGGACAGAAGAAGGTCCCGAATATTGATAGTACAGATTCTGTTCACATGTATCAATAGAGGGGAGCAGTCACAAAGCAAACTCTACTCATTTCACTATTGTCACTAGCAGACATCCTTTTCCTGGTTATTCTCCATCTCCTCCGTCTGTCCATAGCCACTCCACTGCCCTCCCCCACATCAATCTGTTTTTCATTCTTCTCTGCCCAGCCAGGAGGCTGCCCACCCTGGCTCCCTGCAGGTGGTTAACGAGAGGCACTGGAGGGAGGTGGGAGGGCAGGAAGAGAGAGAGGGGGGTGTTTCTCCCCTGATGTGGCAGAAGCTGGTGGCCCTTCTCGGTGGCTCCAACTCAGTCCTAGGCATAGTATGGGATCCTTAGACAGTGCATACTTGGCCATCTTTTAACCTTCACCTGGACTGTTGGGAGTGGACTCTTTCCTGCCAGCACCCTGACTGACACACGCCCTCCAAATCAGCCCATCCTTTCACGCGCTCTTCCACTGACAAGCTTCCCCAGCTGACTTCCACACAAGTGCCCTTCCCCAGGCAGCTGGGAGGCAGAGCAGAAAGCATTCTTCACACCTGCTGCCAGGGGTTCCCAGACCTGACCTTCTACCTATAAAAGCCCTGCTAGGAGAAGGGGACATGTGGGGTAATAACTAAGCCATGTGGGCTCCCTTGATCACACAATATGCTATACTATTCAGCCTGCTGTAAAGGTAGAAACTGGGGGCCTAAGAATGAAAAGAATAAAAAGCAAGGAGTTATCTAGCTTTGACTGAAAATTAGGAATCAGCATGAAAAAAAGCACAGTTATTAAAGCAGGTTAAAATCAGAGTCATCAAGAGGACAGCCTGGGTTGATGGCAGGGTGGACGGAGGTCAGGCAGTAATGGGAACCAGCTCTGGGCCATGACTCACAGCAGCCTGCACTGCAGGGAGGAGCACAGTGGAAACTGTGATGTTAGCCCTGGGTGGCTCTGACAACAGGCAAGTAACATCCGGATGTCTGACGAGCGGCCTTTCTAGGTCTTAATCATTGTGTGTGCTCTGGGACACAGCAGACCTGTTCCCTCCCGGGACAGCACATAAAAGCCAGACTAAAACAACAAGTGCCCAGACCTCGCACTCACACCTACTCTCTTCCTTCCCCAGCTCTGGACACCTAAGGTAAATACTTTCCTTTGGGGCATTTTCTTTCCCACTGGGTGCAGGATCCTCCCTGCCTACTATCAGCTCCAACCTCTAGGCCCATTAGTCAACACTTCCCTTTCATGGTCTTGTAGCCCAGTGGTTCTTAATGAGTCAGAGGTGCCCCTCAACAGACTTTGAGCAATGTCTGGAAACATTCTGGTTGTCACAGTTGGGAGAGGGTGTTACTGGTAGCAAATGGGTAGAGACGAGAACCCACTACAGTGCACAGGACCCTCACCACAAAGAATTATCCTGACCAAATCGTCACTAGTGCTGAGGTGGAGAACCCCTAGTTTGGAGGAAGAAAGGAAACAGTTAATTAACACATCGTATGAGCCAGGCACTGTGCTAAATGCTTTAGAGTTCTTTAAATTTCCCTTTGGAGATGGGGACAGAGGAATAGGACATAAAGTGAACTGCACAGCCTATCGCCCAATTCCCAGACACATCTCAGCATTCTGGGTGCCCCATGGTTGCCGCCACCATTTTAAACACATTATCTAAAGACCTCTAAAGACTGAGGTCTTTCTGAACTTCAGTTTTCTCATCTATAAGAGATGGATTAAATTCCTACCTTCAGCCCCTGGTCTAGAATGGGTTTCCAGTAAATCTTAAGTTTCCTTGTCTCCTTTGTCATGTCTGGTTTCCGGTTTCTTCCAGAGACCACATGGGTAGAGACAAACACATATCTGCTCCTACACTTACCTGCTTAATTCTTTATGGTCCCACAGGAATCTGAATGAATGAATGAATAAGCGAATAAACCTTCCAAGTCAGAATGACCTCTCCTTGCTTGAACTCCAGAAATAGTTTTTCATACTTGATTTCTATCACTTATTATCATTGGTTGTGTGAAGTCTGTCTACCCTACCGGATTAGAAACTTCTTGAGATGTAGGGTTCTTCCCAACACCCCAGCAAGTGCCATATCATTCTAATGTCCAACCAACCATAGATGAATGAACAAACTATGGACAAATATTAGGGTTCCCATGATAGTCTTATTTAACAGTCTATTTATGTTGACTATAGTTTAACATTGTCACTCCTTGATATTTCACCTGAACTCACCTCATAGACCCAATTTCCATGCCTTTTCCTTTTCAAATTTGTGAGCGTCTAATGTTACTTTTTACAAACTAAAGATATCCACTAAATGGGCCCGAAGAATAAAGAAGCATCCTTTGAAAGTGGCCTCTTGTGTGGCAGCCATGTTCCTTGAACAAACAAGACCCCAGTCCAGGGGGACACGGATGGGCACTTGAACATATAAGTGGGCACTTACAGCAGCTGGCACAGCCTCGCCATTAAGTAAACCCTAACAATTCAGCCTTTCAGCTACTAACCTAATAGGCTTTTCTTGGCACAGGCAATTTTGGCTTGGCCAAACACTCATTTTCACATCTTAAATCAGTACGCGTCAGAAATGAACGGAGGCTCCAATCTGCCATATTTCCTGCATTCTGTAGCAAGCTCATCTTGGTCAGGGGCTCAGGGGCCTGCACCCTCGTTTCAGCTCCTTTCTCCATAAAGATCCGTTACAAAAACGGCGATTTGTTTCTCCGATCAAATAAGTAGAGTCTTATTTGGCTGCTTAAGATTAAGGTTTTTTAACTTAAAAAGCAGATGGAAAAATGACTTTTTGGGCACGCAAATTTAAAAGTACACCATATCAAATCATAAATGTGCATGCTGACACATCTCAGGTTCTCGAAAGTGCCAGCAAGACCATCCCTCCAAGCATTTCGGAGCAGCTCTCTCACTGAGCAGCTAGTTCCTGGCTGTCTGTCAAGCAGCTTTTAGATGCCCTTGCTTCCCTGAAAGCATCTCTTTCCATCATAATAGAGCCTCTTTAACATAAGCTTCTCCTGCCCTCTTCCCTTGGCATCCAGGTGCGCTTTGAAAATGGCAGCTCTTTAAAGCCCTGTCTCCTGCAGCCTTTGAATGCAGAGCTAAATTCCCAGCTAATTTGTTTCTCAGGAACTCTAAAAATCATCTACCACACTCTCAGGGGGCCTGCTGAGGGTGCCCGGCACATAAACCTGGGTCGGAGACCTGAGTCCGAGTCCACCAGAATGGTAAGGGGACACCTCAAAGGGCAGATCGGATAAACAAAGTAAACTTGGCAGAATGAGTCCACTCTGTGGGATGCACCCAAGAGGGGAAGAGAGAGAAGAGAAAGGAGAAGAGAAAGAGGAAGGGTGGAACTGGGGAGAAGCGAGCCCTCACCCCCACCCTTCTCCTGGGAAAGGAAATGAGGAATGTACAGACACATAGATTCAGAAGCATGTTATACAGTCTCAGTCTCAGCCTCTCTCATGCCCTCTCTCGTAACCCTTAACTTGTTAAAGAGCCACCACTCCTTGAGCACCTATTATGTACCTGGCACTGGGCCAACCACTTTACATATATTACATACACCTCACAACAACCTTATGAGATAAGTACCATCATTATCCCCATTTTATAGATGAGAAAAGTCAGTTTCACAGACATCGAGAGACTTTCCTAAGGTAACAGTACATTGTGGAATCAGAGATTTGAGTTCAAAGCTCTGAACCATATTCTAATTTCTAGATATGTGTCTTCATAAGGCAAATAAACAAGGCCTACTGTGTGCTTCACTTAGTCCTGCTCAACAGAAGAGACACAGAAAGCCAGGTTCTCTACTAGCAGAAAATTTGTAGTCCATAGGGAGAGCCAAGGATCACATGTATAAACTAACTGTAAAAGAATACGAAGTGGCCAGTTACTTAGTCCAAATTGTTAAGGGATGCAGGAACTAAGAAAGAGAGCCTTCTCAGTGGACATGCTGAGGAGAAGGCTGTGGGCTGAAACTGGCCAGGTCACTTCACATTTGCTTCTTATTTCTCCAGGTTATAACTTCTCTCTGATGTAGATTTTTTTTTTTTTTTTTTTTGATTAACTGAATTAAAGAGAATGTTGCTTCTGAACATGAGGCCTCCAAAGGCTGGTCCACATTAATTAGTAACATTCAGAAAACAGGTATACTCGTCTGTGCCCAAACCATAATGAGCAAAACCGAAGGATTTCCATACCACCATTAAGCTTACCTCGCCTGTCCACGGCCATATACACCAGCATTCCTAGCTCTCTGTGCCAAAGGAAGGGTGGGACGGAAAACACAGGCTGATAACACTTCATCCTAAAGTACGACTCCACTTGTACTTATCCACTTCCTCCCCAAATGATTGAATCATCTGCTGAAGCTCTACCATGAGAGGGAATATATCACCGTGCTTGAGCAAACCCTATCAATTCTACATGGAAAAAAACTAAAGATCTCCCATCTATCCTGAACTTGTTTGAATTACAGTGCAAAGAGATGCCAAGAACAGAGCCCCAAGCAGTCGTTTTACAGGTTTACCACCAAATGGATGACAGGCGAGGATTCCACTTCATTCTGACTGCACAATGTGGAAAAGGTGATATCAGGGAGAAAAAAAGAACAGCAGTGCTTTACATCAACCAGGCCTGGCCCTGAGCACGCTGGGGCCACTGCACTTCCGGTCTGTAGAGTGGACTGACCAGCCAGGAAAGGGGCTGCTCCAAAGGCGGTGGTGGGAAAGGAAGCAAACTCGTGATTATCTGAAGCCAGAGGAGCTGGTGAACTGCTGATAGTGAAGTCAGAAACTTCCGCTAAGTTCCCATGTGGTAAAGACAACATTTAAAGACAACTTTCTAAATGCACATCCAGATGTACAGTGGATACCCCTGGCAGGCTCTGCCTTCAATTATACTGATTTATATACCAATAAAAGAGTATCTGTAAGATAGCAAATAACTTCTTAAGACTTTTTAGCTTACCAAATTCCTAAGGACAGGTCTTCTGTGTATCATGTGCAATTTAGCCATCTCAGCAGTTGGCTGTTAAAAGTCTATTCTCTACAGTATTCATATACCTACAATGCCATAGCTTTGTTTTTGTAAAGT
>CM053509.1:133009220-133255074 GCA_028627145.1 Eidolon dupreanum | reverse complement strand
ACATCACATTACTCAAAAGTTAAATAATAATGAAAGTGTTCTGTGAACTTTCTGAAAAGCTAAACTATTAACTCTGAGACTTGGGTAAGACTATGCCACACACTAAGATCATTCTTAACCGTGGGGCACAAGCCATTTGGAAAAGAAAAGATGGTTCTGTGTGTAGTAAAGTACCCGTGCGAATTCTGAGGTCCAAGAGGCAGCCTCTGACTCAGGTAGAAATGAAAACCTTGTGTGAAATGGTTACCAGTTATTCCTAACCATCCTCTCTGATGCAAGATGTTAAAATGTACTAGCCTTAGATGGCTGCCCAAATCACCTCTCTTAAATATCAACGTTATTGGCCTTCCAAAAAAGGAAAACTGCCAAACCCTAAGTAGTGTGAAGAACATAATAAAACAGGTTGCCAAGATTCTCAGCCCATCTCTTGGCTACCTACTAACCAGCTGCCTTGAGAAATATACTTGACATGTCTGAGCACCAACTGAATAAAATGAGAAGGGGGACATGCTGAGCACTCTGGCCTCTTCAAGGTCTGGATGCCTAAAGGTCTCTGGGTGGCCCTTGACCAACAGAAGCCTTCCACCAGCACATGGCTTTCTTTGTCTACTGATCAGAAATAAGTTACTACTAAGGAGAGACTTCTTGAGGTATTTTCTCTTTGAAAGTGGGGATTGCAGGCTCACAAGGTTGACTAGTGAGATCAAAATGCCTGCTTAGGTGAGGTACACACAGCATTTGGTGAGAATTAGTGAACATTCATAACACATTTCCCAACAGAAAGCCAGATCAGACAACATAATCTTAACCTTGTCATGGCTTAGGCCTTGCCACCGCGCCCCCCACATACACACACACATACACACCATCGCCAAAGGAATCCAGTAGCACACATTTGTGCTTCATCTTCCAGGTGCCTTCTTTCCCCTTACCCCACCTGGAAGGAAATGATCTCTGCCTTTAGAGATTACAATTTTGCTGGGAGACAAGAGGACATGTCTGACAATGTTACCTCTCCAGCTATAACCCCTATCTGTAATTACTGAAATTCATCTGAGCATTCACTTCCATAAGCTTATTGCGTTTGTTTTTCACAGGTTTGCAGGGGTGCGACAGTGTTATGAGCCTTAAGGCTCCTCAGTGGCTGGGTAAGACACAAGCTTAGTGGTGTCAGATGGGTACTAAACTTATTGGAGTGATCACTTCATAAGTTATATAAATGTCTAATCACTGTGTTGAACACCTGAAACATAATATTGTATATCAACCGTAATTGAAAAATTTAACAAAATATTACAAAATAAAAAAAGACACAAGCTTAGAATAAAAGGCCATAGGGAGACCAAGAAGTCAGCCTCAATGCTCCTTGGTTTCTCCATTAATAAGACCCTTGACACTCTAGGTTCCTGGCCCCATGGAATCTAAATTACATCTGCTGCATGGTCCAGAGATGCATTCCTAGTGCTAGCAAACAAGAATTCAGCCAAACTGCCACTCACTACCACCATCATGCCCTCCCTTCACATCCTAGAAGACCATTATTATGTAGAGAATTTAAAAATCACTGACTGTTACCACTAATACATATACTTGAACTTTATCTCTCTAAAACTTTGTAGCCTTTCCAACCAGAGGAAATACCTGAGGGCCTGTGGGAGCAAAAAGTCAAAGAGAAAAATCACATTCAGCGCAGTCTTACAGGATGCTCTTGCTAGTCCACCTCACGGGCCTGTGTTTCCCACGTAGGGAAGTCTCTCCTCCGTATACCCACAGCGGAATGCCAGAATTCTTAGGACTCGCTACTGCAGTCCACAGCAAATCAAGTGAAAGACGTACAAGGGACTGGGACTGTCAGGCATTCTTACCATTCCCTACTTCAATTACAATGCCTATGGATTTTATGCCAAAATGAGAATGCCCTAAAATTGAATTATTAGCTTCCAGAGACCACCCAAACCAATGTAAAATATTTAATGTTCGCCTTGTTTTGTTTAAAGTGATCTTGTGATTGGAAATTTTGGCTGCTGTGCACATTACTGTTCAGCCACAGAGAATGCAAAAGCAAAGCAGCTTTTATTTATTTTATAAGCTGCAGCCTTTCATGTCCTAAGTTCATCTCCACCAGAGTCATCATTTATTGAGGGATACACACACACACACACACACACACACACACACACACATGTACACATATATATGTACACACATATATACACACACGTATATATACGTACATATACACACACACACGTGTGTGTATATGTGGTGTGCGCGTTACATATATTCATTTAATTTAATCATCTAATCAGCAAGCATTTATTGAGCACCTCGTAAGTGTCTTGCATCTAATTAGGCATTAGAGATAAAAATGATGAGTAAGTTCGAGGTTGCAACCCTGTAACAACCTGTGAAGAAAGCAGATAATCAAATAAGTAATGACTATACAATGTGGTAAATGCTGTGATGGGGAAAACAGGTTATTAAAAACAATATCTTAGGCAGTGACTAGGTCAGATGTTTTCATCCATTGTCCCTAATTCTCATAACACCCTGCAAAAGGTAGGTGATTCCCTATTTTCCAAATGAGTATGCTGTGGCTAAACCACACTGAACACTGCCTCTCTATTGGCAACAGCATCTGCATCACCATTTGCATCTTCAGTCCCCACTTTGGTCTCAGTACTGCACCTGCCAACCTGCATTAACTCATTCAGGCATCGATCAAACTTTGCCTGGTATTATGCAGCAAACTGCATACCCTGGGGAAGAAAATACCACCTGAAGGAACTTTCAAGCTGACTACAAAAGCAATACAAAGATAATACTAACACAAAGCAAGGATGGAGCATGGCATGAGGCAGTCTGTGGTTATGGACCAGTGGAGTGCTTCAGACACAAGTCATTTGCCTCTTAAAAGTGAGAAAGCATCATGGAGGCATATATTCAGGAGGTGGGACCCAGGTCTTAAGATCATGTGAGGTCAGATAGCAGAAGAGAAAAGAAGGCCAGGTGCTCAGGAAATTGGTGCCCAGAAGGCTCACAGGTTAGGCTGAACCTCTGCCAAGGGTGTAACCAGAGCCCAATGGTGGGACAAGCCAGCCTGCAGCTGCTCCAAGTGCCAACTGATAAGAGATGCTCAGGCACCTTAGGACATTAAAACGACCCAAGCATAACAGCAGATGAGAAATCTGCATTTATAAGAACTCTTCCCAGAGACTACTACCTGTGGTAGAAGCAGTGCTTTGTTCCACCTCCTGGGGTAGAAGGTGAGATCCCAGAGGGCCTCCGGAGTCAACATAGAAGGTCAGCAGTCTTTTAAAGATGATGGTCCATTTACTGCAGGGACTTGTTTTTACTCTGTAAGTGTGCAAGTTCAAGGCCAGAGCAGCATTATTCAGAATCAGAGTGGAGAGGCCAAGTGTTGGCAGCAATGCATCTCCTCATGATCCTTTTCCCACAGGGCCTCCCTTCCCAAAATTGGTAAAGAGATACTTAAAAGAATATTGGGTTGCCAGCCAAGTTATGAGCCTGCCTGGAACACTCCATGTCTTAGACCGTCCTACAGATGATATCTATATTTGTTTAACACTTTACTGCTGATAAAATACTTTTACATGTGTTAGATTACTTGGTTGTCACAACAGCCATGAAATAAGCACTAGGCCTCTCATTTTATAGATGAAGACCCTGAGGGTCAGAGAGGGTAAGTGACCTTGTTCAAGGTTATAAAGCTAGCAAGATGCAGAGATGATTTTGGACCAAGATATCTGTCCAGTGATCTGTCTGCTCTATCACTACTGCAATAATCAATACTTGATGAAGTTCTTTAGAGCCGACAGAGAGCTTTTACAGCTGTCCTGGGCAGTCTACACAGACACATATTAAAACACAAAGACAGACCTAGACACACAGACACACCCACGTACTCATCCTCCAACATACATATTCTGTTTTCCTAAAAGTGAAATAATAATAATAATAATAATACTCTATTCTACTTGTTTAAAAACCTATCTCCCCTGCTCTAGTTGTGGATCTTGTCTCAGTACATTTATAAGGTAAGTGAGTAGCTATTATTTAGATGACTGCTGAATGTAAAGCCTTAAATCTAGATGTATAACTCACTGTTTAGAATAGCCTTGCTTTTGTGTTTACGATCTGCCCATTTCCTTTTTCTGCCACTAAACTCCTGCCTCCACTCCCAATCTTTTCTCAGTGACACATGAAGCGGTATTTTTCCTATTTGTCTTTCTTACGTTAGGATTTCTTTTCTGGAAGTAGCTATTTCTAAGGCAGACATAAAAATCACAGGACTTAAAAAAACTTTAAAAAACCAACCATTTAACCCATTTTTAGCAAAACCAAAAGATACAGCAGCTAGATGGGCACATATACTTTCATTTTAAAAATCCCCAACTCTCAGTTTTTCAGAGCACTTCTTTCAAATTCATAGGTCACATAAATTAAATTATTCAAGAAACAATTTGTCAATTAGTCTTGTACAGGGGGGAGAAAGTTATACACAGAAATGTAGACAGAGCCAAAATCAAAGCGAGATGCTAGCGACAAATTTGTAAACCACTCCCCAGGGCAGAGGCAGAAGGCTGTCATCACATCCACAAAATAAGATCACAAACGCCCTGAACCAGCCACAGGGAGGCCTCATTTTTTTTTTCTTTCTCACAACACATAACTCTACCAAAAAATCTTAATGAAAATAAGGTCAGTATATTTAATTTACGAAGCAATCATCTTACCTAATTTTAATCATGTCTCATTATAACATAATTTATATAATCAGGTCACACTATAAAAACAGAACTAAAATATATTTTTTCACTTTTTCCCCCTGACTTCCAAAGGAGAACTTTATATATCACTCATCTTCCTGAAAACCATGGGGATAAAGTGATTTAATTCTAGCTAAACCACGTATTTCAACCACATACTCTTAAACGTTAGTCTTAAACATAACCATGAAAAATTATTTTTGAGGGCTTTCCTTCTTACTTGCTTAGTAAATCTCCAATATATTGTGAGCAACTCCTAAACCAGTATTCTCAGTCAATACTAAATATATACAGAAATATGCTGTTATAGTAACTTTTTAAAAACTGCTTGTATTCTACACTATTATTTGAATTCATAAAATATTTTAGGTAAGCTTAACTTTCATAATTCTCATTAGGTAATCTAGGGCGTGGGAATTTGTGAATTTCCTTTTCATGAAGTAAAAGGAAGCTTTGTATCAGGACATCAGGTGTATGTGGAAAAATACATATTTTGATACATGTAGGAGACAATACATACTTTGTTTGTTTGTTTGTTTAAAGATTCTTTGGCCTACTTTACTCACAGTACAAATACACTGCAGTCTAATTCCAGATGTTGAATTTAAATTTAAGTCTGAAAACTGAGTTTTCTGCTATAGTTAGGTCAGAGCTCAACACACTCTGTCAAATACCCAGTCCAGGGGAAACCAATCCAGCCCTTAGATACCCCTAAAGAAATCTATTCACCTAGAAACTGAAAGACTTTACACTCAGAATCACGGTTCCCCCAGCAATGGATAGACTCTGAATCCAGATAGCCATATTAGACTCTCACTCACTGATTTGTTAAAAATTTAACATTGGGAATGAAACCAAAGCCACCACTAACATCAACTGAGTAATTAAATTCCTGGTTCCAGGAAGTTTCAAAATTCAAGCCCAACATCAACATCTGGCAAGTCTCCAATGTAGGACCTACCAATACTTGTGCATGTTACCCTGAAATTTCAGAAAAAGGGAAAGTAGGAAGATTTTGAAAGCCTATTAATTAGTTTGTATCCTCTGTTTAAACCTCACATGAGAGCTCATTTCCAGTTGCAATTATATTTTAGCGTTTGCCTTGTTGTGTAGGAAGGACAAAAGCTGACAAGTTACTGCAGACAATTCAATCTGTTCTTGTCCAAGGGTCTTGGATCAATATACTTTTTGCATCATAATCTAACACTGAAACTGCCTTTCCATCCCTACCCCCTTGGAGAAAGTAGTTTATTTCCGGTCCTTAGCCCTCTCTGGGTTTGTAACTCTTTTTCCCTATAATTTGCGCATTTCCTGGAAAGGAAAGGGAGATGCCTGATTCAAACTGCATTTGTTCACCGCCCACTGCCCCCCCCCCCAAGTCTTAAGCATTCCCATAACCTAGTAGCGTGCGCCTCTGGCACCCCCTGTACCTGCCAAGTTCCTCGCCGGTGTCGTAGTAATCATCCACGTTTTCCTGCCTGAACACGGTCATGATAAACTGTCACTCCTCACCAAAGCCCAGCGCACTTCAGCTCCGCTTCCCAAACCATCACCACCGCTCCTGAGCCTCCGTGGGCCCCTCATGCATCAGTCTCCAGTCCTTTTAAGGGGGGGGGGAAAAAAAGGCAATAATACAAATAAAATGACAATTCAAAAAGGAGGTAGACCTCCTCAGGGCTAAGACCCGTCACTGAAGACCACTTCTCCGGAGTGCCCCTCCCGCCGGGTGGAGAGGAGCACCCTTTGTTAAACCCGGGCCAGGGACGCCCCCAGATCTGCATCACCGGCGCTCGTGGAGCCGGGCACAACGACACCCCAAGGTCCACGACTCGGAAAGCAGAGCTCTCTGCACCGATCAGAACCGGCTCCGGAGGTAACTGGCCTCCCCAGCTCCTCTTTCTCTGCACACACGCCCACCCAGCTCCCCACCTCCAGGGGCGCCGCGGAAGAATGAAGCGCTTGCCCGGGCGGAACGCGCATCGCTGGCAGCATCCCTCTCCAGCTCGCGGGCGGTGCAGCCCCCGCGCCACCTCTCGGCTCCCGCACCTCCGCGGCCACCGCCTGTCCTCCCTCGAGCCAGGCGGTCCCCCAGAGGCTCATTCCTGACGATTCCCGCTCCGTTACCCGGCCGACCCGGTGTGCGGCCGCCCGGGAGAGCAGGGGAGGGAAGCGAAGGGAGCGGCCGAGAGAGGCGCGGCCGTCTGCTGCCGGTCTCCGCGCCCTGACACAAAGCGCCCGGCCCGGCCCGCGCCACCTGTTCCCACCCGACCCGCGGGGTTGGGGGCGCCTCCTGGCAGCGATCCCACTTCTCCCCACAAACAAGTTTCCCCGCCCTGGCCTTCCCGATGGCCCAGGGCGCTGCCCATACAAACCCCGCCGCGCCGCGCCGCGGCCGCAGAAGCAAAAGCGGGCGGCGCGGCCCGAGAGAAGCCGGGGAGCCGCGCGCGGCCACTCACCCGGGCGCCCGGGGCTGCCCGGGTCCCTCCGGAGCGCTGTCGGAGGCCGACCGCAGGCGCCAGCGCGGGAGACGAGCGGGCGGCGGCGGGATCGCGGGGAGGGAGCGAGTAGAGGTCGCGGAGCCCGCGCGTCCGCCCCGGCGTCGGGTCAGCCGGGCTCTCCCGCTCGGGCTCCGGAGCAGCCCCTCGGCTCCTCGCCGGCTTCCGGGCGGAGGGCGGCCGACAGGCGACCAATGGGGACCCCGCGGGCGGGCTGGCGGTACGGCCCACCCACCTCCTAGCTGCCGGGCTTGGCCGGCGCTGCGGGTTGTGCGCCGCGCTCGCTGCTCCTCCCTGCTCAGCGCTCCCGGCTCGAGGGCGCGCTCTACCGCGCACACCGCGCACACCCCGCACACACCCACTCACCCCACACCCACGCGGTGAGGGTACCCAACGCAGCCCTGCGCAACGTGGGCACCCCACCCGTGACAGGACGCTACGCTGCCCGCGTTGACTGGCTTCCAGAGAAATGCGTTTTCTTCGAGCTGAAAAAGTGTTTGAACGCCGGCCGTGTGCCAGGGACTGTGTGCTCCGCAAAGGGGAAACCACCAAGACCAAAACAAATTGTTAAAAATCCCTGCCGGATGATACTTACATTCTGGTGGAAAAGATGTAAGCAAACTAATAAGATTATTTTAGAGGAGATCGGTACTATCGAGACAATAAAGCAGGATAATGGGATAGAGAATGACGGGGAAGGAGTGGGTTCCTCTCCGGGATAGGTGTTTTGAGCTGATACTTGAACTATAAGAAGGTATGCAACCAGAGAAGAAAGGGTTGAGGTCTCAGAGACCCAATGAAGCAACAGAAACCAAGGGTATATGTGTGTTGCTCAATACAATACTGGTTATTGATAAGTTGAAATGTGACTATCCCAAATGAGGTGTGCAGTAAGTGTGAAATACACATCAGAGTCCATGACTTTGTATAAGACTGAAAAATATCTCATCAACATTTTTATATTAACTTCATGTTCAAATGTTAGTAATTTGAATATACTGGGTTAAATAAAATGTATCATTAAAATTAATTTCACTTTTACTTTCTACTGCTATTCGAAAATATAACAGTATCAGTGTGGCTTGTGTTATGTTTCTGTGGGCTGAGCTTAATATACACAGAAGACCCATATCTAGTGGGGACCCCTAATCCATTCTCTACTTCGTACTTCATGTTTCCACCAAGACTTTGGATGAGGGAAACACAAAGGATGGTTCCCTGTAGGGACTTTTGGAGATCCCCAGGGAAAAGCTCCTGCAGGGAAATTTACCTTGCTGCCTAGAATTACAAAAACCGATCTGTGAGATTTTTGAGGTTTCAAATCCACAGCATTGTTCAGATTCCCAGATTTTCTACAATGGAATGATTTAAACCCTCTTTGATTCAACAGAAAATTTCAACCTTAGAGATTTTGTCCTCTCAAAAAAAAAAAAAAAAATGCCCCTCAGACCTTAGGTCACATCCTCCTCTTAAAGGACATTTCATTTAATGACCCACAGGAAGGACACACATTCACGGTGATGGAATCAAGAGAAGGTTCCCATTTGGGAGGTGGTATGAACCTAAGGGGTGGGTTTGAGAATTAATACAAAAGGATCTTAGGAGGTGAGAAAAATAGTCAAAAATAACAACAACAACAAAATGATTCATTTGGGGGAAATGCAAATGAATACATCTGTTAGGGGAAAAAAATTAAAACACAGATGTTTGGGAGAAACTTGGAAAGTGCTTATGGATGACTGCTTTATGGATAATACTTTTCCTGCAAAATAAATGTAAGTGTGTTTCCTTAGGCAATGAAAAGGATTGGCTCTATTTGAGCACTAGCATGTCTTCTCTACCCTATTCTACTTGCTGATCACAGGAGCTTTTCCGAGGTTGTGAAAAAGAGCATGAACTTGGAAGTAACAAAATTGGGCCTCATATTGGTGGAATAAGTTAACAGCTGAATGATCTTGGATGTGTCATTTAACCTACCCCTGAGCTTCATGTCTGCGCTTAATTTAGGCAAGCATTTTAAAGAATAAAAATGTAGTAGTTGAAAAACATGCCCAAAAATTCAGTCAAGAAGTAGTGGAGTCTAGTTCCCCTTCCCATGGATATGAGTTGGTCCTAGTGGCTTGCTTCTAAGAAAATGTGTTGAAAGTGACACAATGGAATGTCTTTCCAAGACCAGGTCATAAAGCTTTTAGAGCTCCTGCCAGTCTGCTTGTCTATGTATCTGTCTCTCTCTCTGTTACTCTTGCATGCACACTTTATTATTCTCTTCACTCATTCAGCTACCATTTTTTCCTCAGGGCTGCCATGTAGAGAAACCACAAAAAGAGAGAAGCCCAAAGAAGCCAGCTGTTCCAGCCCTACCCCTGACCCCAGCTTTATAGCCCAAGTTTTGTAAGCAGAACAAATAATTGTTAATATTTTAAGTCGATATTTTGGAGTGGTTTGTTACACAGCAATAGATAACTTATAAGAAAGTTACAAAAAAAGTAGGAAAACTTACCTTGTAACATGCACCAGTTTCCAGGACGACTAAATTATTCTCTTGCTTAATCCTCAAATAATTGTAAATTAGTTGTTTTTTCCACTTTATGCTTAAACTTCTTAGTCTCATTTTCATCACCTGCAACATGGGAATAATAATAGACACTTATATATCCCTCAGAGTTGTTGGAAGAATCTAAAGACACGATGCATGAAACAAGGCTCTGTACATTATAAAATGCACGAAATGTTGGTATTATATTTTCCATCATGTTCTAAGCAAGAAGAGCTCTAAGGGACATCTCTCAAGTGGAAGACAAGAGTATCATAGTCCTGAGATTCAAGCTGGAAAGGACTTCCATGAAAATAACTGATATGTACAATAGATTATGATAATCATGGTGATAGCATATAAAACAAACTCAAATGTAGAATTAGAACATTATTTTATATCTGTTATTAGTCAGGGTAAGATACCTAGTGCTAAAGAACCTAACACATCTCAGAGTTTTGACAGATTAAATTTGTTTCTTGCTCTCAGCACAGATGTTTGCAGGGGATGAAGCAAGGGCTCTACCCAGTATCCAGGGACCCAGATTTCTGTCCTTTAATGAATACATGGTCCCTCGGTGCATCCGAGTTTATCAGTTGGTCTTTTTCATCTATTGACAAATGAGAGAAGAGGACCACACTGGAGATTTTTTTTAGGGGGTCAGGTTTGAAGCTTAAGGCTTAATCATTTGAGGAGGGGCAAGGTATTCTTAGATCAATCAAAATGGACCACATTAGTTCAGTTCACCTTTGGGTTACTTTTTAATAACATGTCTTTGGCTTTTATGAGAGCCAATATTTTTAAATAGTCTCGTGAAGTATGTTTCTGCACCCATCGTTTTTCTGTTGAAGATATTGCCCATTATGCAGTTGAGTACCTCTTGTATAGGCAGTCACATGACTAATTTCAGTTCCTCCCAGCACTGAGTGCTAAGAGAACTCGCCTCTCCTTACAAACTGATATTTCTTTTTTTGTCAGACAATGAAAATTATAGAGCTCACTCTGCTCTCCATTTTTCTCTGGATTCCAGAAAGCATTTGGCAAGCTTAGAAAGTACAGTCCTCCAAGTAACGTCCAATCCACCATGTTCTCTGAGTCAATCAACAAGCATTTATTACCTAGTTTATATTAGATGCTAGAGATACAAGAAACATTCTCTGTCCTCATGGAATCCAGACTAATGAGGGAGACTGATGAACAAAGAGACAATTCCATTAAAGTGTGATTGTGTCAGATAAAATCCATTTGCTTCTCTAGATTTACTTTCTATGTACTTCTTCACCCTTACAAGTAATTAGGCTGAGCTGTAAGATTATTCTAACTAAGTTCCTTGTCCTCTGGCTCCTGGTCCATTTGGCCAGTGGGAAATTCTGGCATGAAGTCGAGTAGAAGAGAGGAGAATGAGGCCAGGATAGTTAGTCTCCTGCTTTTCTTGATGCAAGGTTGCCTGGGTAACTGTCACACAAGGGTCACAGCTCCTAACCAAGTAACCTCTTCTACGTGGTTTCCTCTTTCTAGGCTTTGGCAACCACTCTCTCTCCTTGTCTTTTTGGAGCTGGTGTCAGCTTCACTGTTACCTGGATTTCCTGTTCCATCCTCCCCCACACCTCCTTGAATCATCCACATTTGACTGTGCCATCTCTTTCCTCTGGGAATCTGATTGATAGTATAATATGAGAGGAATCTCGGACATGAAGGAAGGCACTTCAGATAAAGGCCAGGGATGGAGGGTGATAATAAGGGTGAGCCTGGGGTTTCAGAAAAGTTCCCTAGAGGAACTGACATCTTAGTAAAACATATAAAAGAAGATTAAGAGTTAGTAGAAAAAAATCATGAATGATGGGATGATAAGGTTGGGAGAAGAATACTTCTAGAGAGAGGAAACTAGTGAGGCTAAAACCACTGATGTCAGGCATCTGCAAGTAGTCAGAGCTCATGCAGTGAAATGGCCAGAAGTAAAAATAGAGAGGAGGACTTGGATAAGAGCAAAGAGGTAAACCAAGGTAGATCTTTATGTCCTTGTCCATCATGGTCACCACTTGCGTCTTTACTCTGAAGACTCTTTGGTACCAGGATTGATTAGTGCTAATTTGGCACATCCTCAAGATGGTGGTTAGGGAAAAACAACAAGATACTTTAAGAAAGTAGAAATCATAGGACTTAGTGATATTAAAAGTTTTGGTTAAGTAATTAGATGGATATTGCTGCCATGTTGGCTGAAATACATGTGGACAAGGTGTTCAGGGGAAGAGAAGATGTCTTGGAGATATGAAGTTTGAGGTACCTATAGGGCATTTAGATAATATCTAAGTGGAGATAGGTTATCTATGGGATAGATAGGGGAGATTCTGGTGTATACCGGGATACCCTTGAGCATGAAAGTAGATGAGATTGCCTAGGAACAGAATGCAAGGCTAAAAAGAAAAGCACTAGGGCAGAACTTTTGGAAATAAGAAGCATATTAATCCAAGGAAATACAGAGAGGCAAGTATGCCTGGCCAGTAGCTATCTATATATTGCCTATTAGTCTCATAAATAGCTATCGGCTTTACTTGCATTTCTTGGAACCAGAATGGACATCACCAATGGGTAGTGAATTAAGACCTTACATGCCTCCTGTGCGTGCGTGCGTGTGTGTGTGTGTGTGTGTGTGTGTGTGTGTATCATGAATTACAGCATGAATTACAGCATGAATATTTGTTACCTTCTTGACCTAATGTTACTAACTTCCTGATGTATGCTTAACACATCTTGTGAGTATCACTCATCCCATTTATTTTCTTGTTTTCAATAGCAGACTGTAATATTCACAAAATAGCAAATGCAAATTACACATCTCCTTTTGAGCTGTGAGTTATTCGAAGTACTTCTTTGACTCCTTTTCCCACTAGTGCCCCGAAACACAACCTTTTTGTAGCACATGGGTATAAAGATTAGGGCTTCACATTACCTGCCTAGCCCTCTGAAGTAGGAGATTGTGACCCCAGGTTTAAGACTCCATGACATGACTTCTTTACCCCTACTTTCCTCTGACTCAATTTCTTTCCAATTTTTATTTATTGTGACCTGTGGTATTGAATGCATCTCTAACCTTCTTCAAATCCTTTGTAAAAACAGGTAGGGTGTAAATAAACACATACAAATCACTGACCAGTGTTTGAAAGGCCAAAGGAGATTATAAACACTGGGGTTTATAGGTTTACTTTTGCTTTTTGCCTGATTTCTTTTATGCCTTTCTTTTATTCCTTTTAGTTTCTGACACTACCTGAAAAAAACAAAAATTGGTAATACTGAAGAGTGCTTATAAAAGTCATGGCCCAGAATGTCCATCTGGTTCCTAACTAAAAGTACACAGAGCTACCTCTAAGCAGTGTACATGTCACTCATTTTACCAGTATATGCAACTGTAACATGTACCCTTCTCTCCCCACAGTAATTCCCTGTTAATGAATATTAAATGCTTTAGCTACTGGATTCTGTTTCTCTATGAGACTATATAGATATAATTGGGAAGAAGAGTGAAATATTCAAAAGAGATTCTGTTCTATCAAACAAACTTAAAGCAAGACCGAAAAAAAGTCATCCATAAAGAAACACTCAACATTATTCATCCATTAGAAATGGATATACAAATCTTACTTACAGATAAAATCTGAACTTACAGCCACATTGATCCAGTGAGTGAAGTTTTATTTATTTTCTGTTGCTTCTAACTTATTATTTTTTATTTTTGCTGGTGCCTATTGAACCTCTTTAGAACCATCAGACTTATACCATTGATTTCTATTTATTTTCCTTTCAGCAAAAATCATGGTAAAAATATTTTCAATCAGTGTAAAAATTCATCTTTTGGGGGATCAGATAGGTATTAAAATTACACAAGATTCAATATTAATGAAAGCCTCTAGGTTTCTGGAAATGGTTTCATGAAATTCAAGTCCCATTACTCAAGTCAGTGAAGTGATTTACAGCCTTATTCATAGCAGTTTGGTAGGATTTATAGAAACTGCTTATTTAAAAAGACAAACTTGTCATAAACTCTTACAGAAGGTTTTGTCAGTTTAAAGATTTGCAAATAGAGCAATAATCTTTTACCCTTTCAATGCTGTATTCTTATAAATTTACATACCTATAAAATTGATATTTTTTGTTTATTTACAGTTAATAAGTTCAAATATACTTTTTAAAGAAAATCACATAAGGGTAATTGGCATAATTTCATTTATTGCTTAAGTATTTTCTTGAATTTTCTCTTAATTTTAAGAAATTTTGAGATAAAAATTTCTGAGGAAATATCTCTCAAGAACACTTGACTGAATTCATAACATCTCAGGAATCCAGAATTATGCCTGATAATTTAATGTTCATTTATTCATGTACTTATTTATTGAGTGATAAGGGTAATGGTGAATAAGACAGACCCAAAGAGTTATGATTTAGAAGTAGCCACATTTTGAAACTGCAAAACTGTTATTCTCTGTAGCATTTGAGATCTTGCTCCCCAGCATATGTTGTCAGTTTGGTTCAAAAAACTTATAAAATTAAAAGAAGAAGAAGAAGAAGAAGAAGAAGAAGAAGAAGAAGAAGAAGAAGAAGAAGAAGAAGAAGAAGGAGAAGAAGAAGAAGAAGAAGAAGAAGCAGCAGCAGCAGCAGCAGCAGAAGCAGACGCAGCAGCAACTACATTTTGTACTTCTTTAGATCCTTCTTAAAGAAAGAATTTACTTGGTTTTTCTGAAATTCCCTGCTCGAGTTTACTAGAAGAAACCCCTCAAATAGAGCTCTCCAATCACAATCAATAAAACTATTTCCTAGTCAAGGTTACCAAGAAAAAGTATATAGGTGAAAATGCATTGTCCACCTCTTCTGTATACCTCTACTCTCCTCTCTCCAGTCTACCACACTCTCCTAAGGTTTAAAAAAATAGATCTCCCCCAATCCTATCCTAACTTTTTGCATAGGTGTTTAATTTTCAAATAGTAACTAGATACTTTTATATATTAAAAAATGCATTTTAATTGATTTGAATATACCTTAAATGACTTAAGTATGTCTTTTTAAAATGTTTTTTTGCCCCTGGAATAATTCAATTAGGTATTCGATTATAAGCTACATTATAAGTTTTTTAAATACTTGTAGACTCCTTAAGTGTTAGAAGTCTATGTTTTATATCTTTTAGAATATCTCAGAAAGCTAGGACTCAAAAAGCATGGTACTAGGCACATGATTGCATACAGTAAATATATTTCCTTTGATTAATGACCTTTTAGTAATTAATTTGTTACAATGGTATTTTTATATACAATCTTCTTTTTTATTTTTATTTATTTTTTATAGGCGAGGCAACCTTTGGTTAACCTCACGGATTGCAAGGACCTTATCAACTTACAATCCCTTATTTTTTATTTTTTACACCTACAGGACCTGGTCTTCCTAGGTGATGTCCCATTCAAGTACTAACCACGCTCGATCCTGCTTAGCTTCCAGGATCAGATGGGATCGGGCTTGTTCAGGGTGGTATGGCTGTGGACTAGACAGTCTTTGCTTTTAACCAAAATGCATTCCAGGAAACTAAAGCATCATGCATGCGGTACTATATAAAACAGCTCATTTTCCATGGGAAGAGTGTGATAATTGGAGGTTGTCCTCCTGACTAAGGATTTGGCATGACATAAATCATGGCATTAAACAAAAATATATCATAAAAGCCAAGACTCAGCAACTATAACCCTAAGAAAATATGAAACAGTAAAACTATGCTCCAAGCTTAATAAATTGAGCATAAATGCACTGACACATTAATCATAGCACTCCATTGATATAGATATGCACATATATGTATACATAATATCACATAAAATGCAACTTTATAGTATCATAAATTCTAGTTAAAATAGTATACTGAGGAAGATAATTAAAATGGTTAGTCAAAAATAATTGTGCTTGCCTTCTCAGAGTTTGAAAGGAATTTTAGGGGATAATTGGCATAGGCCAGATTTCTATTATCTGTTCAAGAAGAATCATTGAGATGATTTTCTTTTCACTATTAGAAAAGTTTTTTTAAAGCAACAAGAAGCTTTGAAAATCATCATCACTGCTTTAAAGATAGCATGAGGTACTGAACACATGTTACTTGTCGACATCTATGGTTGCTACACAGAGAAGTACTTTTTTAAGGATCGTGAATTTGACCAAAAATATCTCCTCTTCACTGTTTGCTGCATCCTCAATTTATTTACGAATGCCATTTATAAATTAAATATGAGAAAAGCTCCCAGAAAAAGTACATAACAGACTTTTCCAGTTCATTGAGAAACCTTGAACTTAGAATAGTTTTATGTATTCTCATAGAGTCACTGAGCAGGGCATATAACAAAGTCTGACCCCTCTGAGCTTTTTCTTTCTGTCTTTAACAGAAGCTGTTCAGTGTAGGCTAAAGGGCATTTTGAATCTGGAAATATGTGAATGAGAAACCAAACTCTTGTAGCTGTAGAATACTAGAAACATTAATAACATGTAATAAGCATTATTTAAATGCATATCTTCACTCAAAGAGAGTAAGAAAGCTACAACCAAAAGAACAAATAAAGAAGATATAAGTGGATCCTGACAGTGGTGTGTCAGCCTTGGAAATATAAAGGGTTGGATTTTTAATACTCAAAAGGGACAGGAGATGAGACTTTTGGCAATTTTGGATACAACAGACATTCCTGGAGAGTAAGACTGTGGACTTCAGTAATAGGTGGGCAGGATAAAAATTCACCCACTTACATGATCCAAGGACAAAAAGCTGATCTGCCATAAAGTATGTGAGAATTTGTAATCTCAGGCCTCGTTCCCACAAGGAATTGAATCTAAAATTTCTATTTCGTGTTAGTTCAGAAATATCTATGCCACAAAAGTGGTCCTCTATTGGTAAACTCCTCTGGGATGACCTGCCCTCATTCCATGCCAAGGAGGATACCCAAACCCCTGATGATGAGCTCACAATAGAAAACTGCAAAAACCCTCAAAGAAGCAATTCAGCATAATTAGGAATCATAAGATTTAATAAATAGCAGGGAGACCTTCCCTCCCAAGAAATTCAGATAACAGGACAGTTGGATAGAGACTATAAAACAAGAATGTTTAAAATGATTAAAGATACTAAAGAAGGAATCGAACTTAAAAATGCTAAAAGGACCCAAATTAAAAAGTGTTATTGGGTGATCGTCAGGTGGTATGAATGCAAGAACTTCAACACAAAAAAAGGTCAAAAGTGGATTTTTCTCCATTCACTGCATTCAGTCAGGATTCTTTTTAATGTCTGTTATCTCAAGGCAAGAATGGGGTGGAAGCGCTTCCTTCCCAAAGGAGAAATAACAGATTTACGTGGTTAAAAGGAATTCCAGAAATCCTTATGGAATTAGCTAGTAATGGCAAATTCTTTTCGGAATCATTTCTATGACCCCATTTGGACATTTTGTACATTTTTAAAATCATTTCATTTTTCTTTCATTATTTTTAAAAAATTGTTTATATTTGACTACATTTGAGTCATTTATACTTTAGGCTCCTGCTTTTTTCCTCTCAAGATCTGTTGTGACATTCCTCTAATCTGTTCACTCGTGTTTTTGAGGATTTCAGAGTGTAGATAAAGAAGATTCTGTATGGTAGAACTTTGTAGACAAAGCACAAGACTGGAGCTGAGAAAACCTGGGTTCTACCACTCACTGCACCCTTAATAGAGCTGTGTTACAGCTCTCAGTAACAATTTTTTCCTGTTTTTGTTTTAAAAGAAGCTTTGCATCAGACAGATAATGTAAGTAAGTAAAGTAGCAAATAAAATATGTGTGGGACCAGGTTCCACTGGTGCATAATGCCAGCCTGACTAGATTACTTTTTTTTAATAGATTTTTTCTTTTTTAGAGCTTTTTAAGGTTCACAGCAAAATGGAGGGGAAAGTACAGAGATTTCCCATATAGCCCCTGCCCCCACACGTATACAGCCTCCTCTATTCTCAGCATTATCAATGTCCTGCACCAGAGTGGTCCCTTTGTTAAAAGTGATAAACCTACAATGACACATCATTATCACCCAAAGTCCATAGTTTACATTAGGGTTCATTCTTGGTGGCGTACATCCTATGGGTTTGGACAAATTTATAATGACATGTATCTACTATTATAATATCATACAGAGTAGTTTCATTGCCCTAAAAATCCTGTTCTTCACCCATTCCTTGCTCCCCTACCCTAACCCCTGACAACCACCGATCTTTTTACTATCTCCATAGTTTTGCCTTTTCCAGAATGTCATATAGTTAGAATCATATAGTGTATAGCCTTTTCAGATTGACTTCGTTCACTTAGTTAAGAGAGGAAGCATCTGAAAAATGCAAAAGAAAGGGTTTGCAGAAATTACTGACTCAGTCAGTTGTAGATTAACCACACCCTGTAGATCTCTGAACTTGTCACACCTATGTGAGAAACCATCTGTAAATAGATAGGACTGGTGCTCCAGAAATTCCTTCTCCCTTTTGTACCCCTGAAACTCTCCCTCCCATCCTGAGTCAGAAAGTAGACCCTCAGACAAAGGAATCATGTGCCCCTTGTCTGGACACTGCTGGGGTATATAAGCTGTAAGAAATCTAACCAGGGCGAGCTTGTGCTTTTGTGCTGGTTAAAGTCTCACGCGCACTGCAGGCCTAATAAACTCTCCTCCTTCTAACAAAGTTGTCTGAGCATCCAAATTCCTCCGTCGCTTCCTGCAACATAGTGATATGTCTTTAACTCTTCTCCATGTCTCTTCATACTCGATAGCTTATTTCTTTTTAGCATTGAATAATATTTTATTGTCTGCTTGTACCAGTTTATTTATCCATTTACCTACTGAAGGTCATCTTAGTGGCTTCCAAAGTTTTGGCAATTATGAATAAAGCTGCTATAAATATTGACACACAGGCGCTTATGTGAACATAAGTTTTCGACTCCTTTGGGTAAAAGAACATGGTTGGTTGCTGGATCCTGTTTAGTTTTGTGAAAAACTGCAAACCGTCTTTTGAAATGGCTATACCATTTTGTTTTTGCAGCAGCAATAAACTAGAGTTTCTGTTGCTCTACATCCTTGTCAACATTTGCTGTTGTCAGTGTTTTGGATTTTGGCCATTCGCACAGGTGTGTGTTAGTTTCTCATTGTTGTTTTAATTTGCATTTCCCTGATGATATATGATGCAGACATCATGTCATGTGTTTATTTGCCATCTGTATCTCTCCTTTGGTGAAATGTCTGTTAAGGCCTTGAGGTTTTTTTTTTTTTTTTTTAAATTGGGTTGCTTGTTTTTTTTATTGTTGCGCATTATCATTTCCTTGTCTGTGTTCCATGGGATTTAGCTTCTTTACATGTGTATTCTGTGTAACAGGTGTATTCTGTGAGGAAGAGGGTTCTATGGTCACATAAGCTTGGGGGAATACTAAAGTAAATAGGGCTAGATGGTTTCTCTTCAGCACTTCTCAGAGCTTTAACATCCTCATGGTGCGGCACTGCTCTAAGTCAGAACTTGGCGATCCAGGGCTCCCTAAGTTATTGGACCTCCAGTTTTGCCCAGGAACATGAGAATATCTAGGAACATGAGATCCTGGCAACCACTTTTATATCTTTCAGTTCCATTGTTCTGCACATAACCATATGGATACATTTCTATATTTATTGGTATTTCTAAGTCAACTTAGGTGGATATTCATGTTGGTTATGCCACTCTATCAAAATTATGCCTCTATATACCAAGATATTCCTAATTTAGGAAACTGTCCATTAGGATTATTATTAACCATCCCTTAGGGCTCATGTCCTATTTACTCCATGAAAATTTCTCTAACATTATTGTTTTATTTATCTATTGTCTTTAAACTGTTTTGACTCTTTGGCTCTTTCTATGCAATGTACCCTTGTATAGTTGTTGCCTTGTACAGCTTTCATTATTCCATGTTTGATGATCCCTCAATATGGAATTCATTTCTTCAGGAATGTGCCTTATATTTGAGTGTCCTACATATAGCTTTTAATTAAAATTGTTAAATAATTGTATCTTTCCTAGGCTGACCTTCTTTCTTTCCTTCCTTCCTTTACCTTTTGATTAAAATATTTGCTAATTAAAATATAACAGTTATTTTGATTTTCAAAGTGGATCACAGTAGTGCTAAATTACTTCAGCTGGCTTCTTCTCCTACCTACTGCAAATTGGTAAAGCACACTAATGCACAAATGTTTGTAGGTGAAGACTTTGCAGCACCTTCAAATTATGCATCGTGGTCATCTTTCCCAATGACCCATAGGTTGCACATCTGCCAAAAAAGCAGAGCAGAATTTATTTAACAATGACTGAATGCATTGTATTTTGACAGTGGAATAAACCATTTAAAAATATAATTGCAACAAGACAGATTTATAAGCAACATTGCAAATGTTTAACATATCATGGTCTGGCCTTGGAGTGAGTGAGTGAGTGAGTGAGTTATTTATTTATTTATTTATTTATTTATTTATTTATTTATTTATTTATTTATTTGTAGTGTTAAATAGGATTAGCCAGGAGGCTTTCTCAGTATTCTGATTACAATACAGAAGCAACCAAATATTTGTTAAAATCCGTCATCGTGGGAACCCAGGCCTTTCAATCTTCTAGCCAGCAAGAACTGGTTGTTGCACAAATGAGTAACCTAGAAATAGGAGCACCTGAAATACCTGAATTAGAAATGATTCACGTGACAAGGGAAAACTCAATACATGCTTTTACCAGGAATAGTCGCTTTTTAAAAAGGAATTACAAAGCATCATTGAACTGTGCGTTTAAAACCAGTGAATTTTGCTAAAGCTGTTAAAAAAAAGAATTGCAAATTTTTATCCAGAGTGATATAGAGAGTGCTCTTGAAATTCTTGAAGGTAGGTACCCCTCTGACATGATGGAACATATCATACTACATTTAATTTATATTATAAACATCTTGTTAAAATCTCTGAGGTATGGCTAAATTAGTTGTCAGAGAAATGACAGAATTTACATCTTCGTCAATTGTTACTACAATAGTTTTATTTAAAATAATCGTTCGCAATTTTGTGTTGAAGGACAATTTCGAGTGTAATGACATGCAAGATATATATTTTTTTCCAATGGCTTTTATCATTTTATTGAAAACATTATATGTTTATCCTGCAGCAAGGCCATTAATTAGGTACTGTCCCTGAAAATAGACAGCAGGATGCTGCCGTGCAAGGACATTCCTCAGTAGTTCTAAGCAAACAAACACCTGCATAAAGTATTTGTTAATTGGCTTTGAAGGGTTATGTTTCACCTGTTAAGATAACAAGGATGTGACCTCCAAGAACCACTTGTAAGCAGCAAGCAACGGAAGTTTCAATTAGCTCCTCAGGTTATTGTATATGGTTTTCTGTTGTCTGCCTTTTCTGCAAGGGTTTCAAACCAGTCTACAGTAATGGGGATGTAGCTGGTCCACCCCGTCATTTTAATAGGCAATCCTATTTTTTACCTTCCTTATGCTTTGGTCTCACAATGAGAGGACATAATTAACATGGTAGACATCTAGTTTTTTTCCTAACATCATCTCTTGCAGAGTGATGTTTGATTGGCAGTTATGACTGCTGAGGTCTTACCTTACCTTGTTTTATGTTTTCTCACACAAAGCACTTGTTTTAATCTCACAGACCAGACACAAGGAGAGACTTCCTTGGAGTTGTCTGAGGTTGTTGCTGACAGCACTATGGCTGGTTAAACGGCAAAGTGAAGTCATTGTCAGAGTGATGACGTGACCTTGCCATCTTCACAGTTTGGATGAGTCTCCAAAAATAAATGCACAAACAAACAAACAAACAAACAAACCAGTTATGTCATTTAACATTGTGAATGAAGAAAGTGAAGGGTAAAGAGAAGAAACGGCCACTAGAGGTGACTTCCTGAACAAGAGTGGTCACTTGGCCAAGGAAATCTGCAGTGGCTCAGCCACCTTGAAAATCACTCTAGACACTAAGCACGGAGTGTTGTTCATACCTCTGGGGGACAGGGGGCAGGAGGGAGAATTCATTCACAGATAACTTTTTTTTTTATATAAACATTCCAGGGGCAGAACTAGCAAAATGGGATCTCTTTCTCACACACAGTTTTGTAAAATGTAAAGTATCTGGCATATGTAAAGTATTATTAATTACTTATTTGTCCACCTCTGCTACATTTCTCCTGCCTTGCTTTGCTCCTTAAAGCTGGTCATACTGAGATACTGCCCCCTCACACTCCCATCCCCACCAGCCTGGCCCCTTTCCTTACTCAATACATCAGGAATCTAGTTTCACTTCCCCTGCAACTCTCCATTTAGCCTCATACCCTAAACTGAGTCTGTGGCCCAGACAATCCTACTGGGCATCTAAGGGCTTCAATGTGTTTCCTTATTACCAAGCTGGGCTAGGAGAGAGGGCAGCAGAGAACGGGCCTCATGTCATACCACCAGCCCTCACATAGCCTCCAAGTTGGCATCTCTTCTGTCTGGGTTGGCCTTATTACGGGCCTGACCTTGTATCTAGTTTGTGTTTTGTTATAAGGCACAGATTCATCTTCCAGGCCCCAGGTACCACCTTTACTCTTGGGATGGAAGTCATATCCTGAGCTCTATCTTGGGGAGAGTGCGGGGGAGGACAGTCCTGATATCTTTGCCTCATTTTGCAAGGCCCTGCTTTAAGCTGAGGAGCATGATCTTTGGGATGGTGTTGTGATATGTCCCCCAGGTGGCCTTTAGGAGCAAAGGGCTGACTATCTCAGCTCCTGAGACTGCTCCTGGCAGAAAAGCCTTAGCTGTTAGCCCACTGAAAGATTCCTGGCCCTGGCTGGGGTGAACAGCACCCAGTGACCAGGGGAGGTGAGGTGCAAAGACCCATTCATCCTTTGCAAGAACTTGGGACAACTCCAAACAATTATCCCAACCTCTGACCTCCTGGTAATGTCTATGGCTTTTGTCTGCTTAGTTTTGCCCTTGGCCCAATTCTATCTCCTGCCTCCCCTTTCCTTAAATGTTGATCTCAAAAGCAGCCACTAACTGACCTTCTTCACGCATATTTCCTCAGCTCAGCGTCCCAGGGAATCTGGCCCCCCCACACGCTGATCGCTGGGCCTGCAGGGCTTTCATATGACATCCTCTTCTTGGTTTTACGTATTCAGAGCCAACTGGATTCTCTTGTGGGGGTCTGCCACCCTCTTTCTAAGTATTTCTTGATATAAGACTGAGTTCTTTAGCTTTAAATATGTAGAAAAAGGTACACTTTTTGAGGTTTAATATGTAAGCTTAAGGAAGCTTTCCCTCTGTGTGAAAGCAGAAATGATATTTCTATGCCTGTGAGACCTTGATGCTATATTATAGCTATTTTCTCTGTGTTGTTATTTTGCCCCAGTTTTCTTCCAGTTATACTTAGAACCCACTGACTTTTCTGGAGAGACAAGATGACCCACCTCCATTGACTTTTAACTGCTCCTGCTCAGCCTGGCAACTCTGGTTAATGAGCATACTCAAGTTTAGGAGACACAAGATAAAATGCCATATGGAGAGACAGAATAAAATAGATTGCAGAACAGCAAAACTACACTGACCACAATTTTATCTTTTCTGTAATGATTCAGAAGGCACCACGAGATCTTGAAGAATTATGAGTATCTTTTATAGAAGTTACAGTTAACAGAGGTTTGGAGGTGCTGAGATGTCACTGAAACCTTCTTCAATGCCAGAGAGAAAGGTGAATGTCTGCTACACTGATATTCTTAGCTCTGTGTTTAACTTGAGCCACATAGTGCAGAGAAATTGGTTAACTGTATAAATGATTTTAGTTTTACCCAAAATGTTGGCAATCTGGGTAAACCACTTGCCTGCTTTAGAGCTTGCTTAACACTTTGGAAAAAGAGGGAATTGGATTGATTGTTGCCGTGGACTGAATATTTGTGTCCTCCTAAAATTTATGTTGAATTCTGGCACCTAATGTAATAGTGTTAGGTGGTGGGGCCTTTGGAGGTGACTGGGTCATGAGGGCTGAGAGCTTCATGAATGGGGTTAGTGCCCATAGAAAAGAGATTCTAGAGAGTTCTTTAGTACCTTCCTCCAAGGAAGATACAATGAGAAGTTGGCAGTCTGCAACCTGGAAGACAACTATGACCAGAAACCACCACACTGGTACCCCAATCTTGGGCTTCCAGCCCCCAGAACTGTAAGAAATAAGTTTCTGTTGTTTATAAGCCACCCAGTCTATCGTATTTTGTTATAGCAGCCTGAACAAACTAAGACAGGCATCAGGCTCTATGTCTATGATTTCTCATAAAGTTTGCTACATCAGAGAGATCCTTTTAGGGTCCTTAAGTTCCGGTGGTTTGGGTGAAGTGCCTCCCAAGCCTTCACCTTCCATGTGATAGCTTATTCTCAGCCTACCTACTGGCTGGCATCTCCTCTGCATGATATTAAAAGCCACCTACTTATTCACAGTGTTTCCCTTTGGAGTTTTGTATTTATTTGTTCTGCCATTTAGTGTTGTTTTGAACTCCCAAGAAGGAAGAGTAAAACAAGGAAACAAAACCTCACTATTTTTAGTGGGAGTTTTTCATGTTGTCATGGTCAAAGATGTTTCTGCAGATATATGCTTCGTTTTAAATCTCAGCTCACTTTTGCATAAACATGAGCCAGTTACTGATGTTTTTCTCTTTAGAAAAATGGGGACAGCAATTAGTATGTACCTCATAAGGTTGATGTGAGTTTTAAATGTGTGGGTAGCTCGGTGCCTAGCAAATAGTCGGGCTTAATTAATATAGATTTTATTTTTATTATTTGATCTACAGTATCATAACCATCAATAAAATTATGAGGGGTTGGATGATTACTTTGATAGAGATATAATTAAAATAAAAAAATAATACCTACAATTGAAGGGCATCATTTAGTCTTAGACAATGGGTAAATCATTACCCTATTATTTCATGTTATCATTATGATCACAGGAGAAACAAAGACCTGGCATTGACTCTAACATAAAGGTCTAGAGAAGGAATAACAATTGAATAGATAACAATTTATGAGCTCAAAATTCATTCCTCAGCAAAAATAGAACAGTACAGCTTTCTCACATACTTTACGTTCTGAGGAAGGAAAAAATAACTCAGAGAGGGAAAAGGATAAAATAGTGTAGGAGTGTTTCAAAGTGGGTTAGGAAAGAAAAGTTTCCTGGTTGCTCCTTTAAAGTTCCTTTGAAATGAGTCTGTTTCCTACCCAAGAAACGAAAGCATGATTTGTAGTGTATGTTTAATTTTTGCTAAAAAATATGTAGCTCAAAGAAAGCCAAGGAAATATTTTCACGTAAAAGAAGCCAACTTTGCTGTTGTTTTCTATGTGGGTGGAAAGCGATGTGTTTTTATTCTTGCCAATTGATAATCAAAATTCAGAGTCTTATTAAATGATTATAACCTTATCTCTGGGCTTCAGGGTTAATGTTGAAAGCAGCAGGATCTCCGAGGATAATGCTTCTTCCCCTAGTCAAAGTGCGTACTTCCCTCATGGATAATGAAGAAGTCACTTCCAATGTTCTATCAACATTTTTTTTTTACCTAAATTTAAGCCCCACTCCTCTTGCTGGTCACCACTGAACACAAGCTAGACCACTTGACGCATTCTCCATTGTATGACTGGAACTGAAGTGGGAGATGCGCAGTGTGTGTGTGGCGAGGGGGGAGGGTAAGTTAGGGGGTGGGGGGACGGTGGTCTGAGCGCTTGTTCAAAATCAGATACGCCAGGATCTAACATGTGCTGCCACCTTGTACACTTAAACTCATTTTCCTCATTTGTCAAATGGGGATAATAATATCTTTCTTATGGGGCTTTTGTGAGAATTCATGTATGAGATATGAGTTCATTAGAGAGGTGGTACAAGTATGGTTGAGGCTCTGAAGATTTTAAAACGGTTGACTCTGAGTCCCATTGCCATCACTTTATAGTTGTATGATACTGAAGACACTGGGGTTGGGGGCTTCATCTATAAAATGGAGATGTTAACCTAAATATAAAAAACCAAAGTGACAGGCAACAAGCATTTATTTGAGATTAAAAAAAAGTAAGAATAGCTATTTGGGAAGCATAGATTCAGGCAGAAACCCATGTGGCGTACTGATGAGGAGACAAAGGCAAGAGGTATTTATGAGAAAGGGAAGGGGAAAAATTACATTGATAAGAAGGAAGGCATTTCTATTGATGCAGATGAACTGACATAGTGACACTAATTCTAAAGAATGTTTTTAATATTCAGACTGCTAGTGATTAGGCTGGTAGGCATCTGCTTTCTTCTTATCCTAGCAAACAGTTTTTTGGTACATAATGCTGCTTTAGGCCCAGTCCAAAGATTATTTTGCCCTGTTTTAACATTCCAAAGGTTTGAGGCATGAGATGTGCAAGGCAATTCCTCTGAGATGGCAGCTCTGACTCCATTTTAAAGTGGCTCAATTTATATTATTTTTATACAGGGATAATGATAGTTCCTTCCCCATCAGGGTGAGTTGAGATGATTAAATGAAATAACACATAATAACAACTACAATGTGATTGGTTTTTATTGATTAGTTGCATTTCTTCTTGGTCTTCTGTATTAGAAGTCCATATTTTTGTTAGTCTTTTATGATGAGTATTATTTTATAACCTTTTAACCCTCCTTGATTTTTTCATTCTTCTGAACTCCTGTAGTAATTTTTGTACCTCTCTTACAGCACTTATCCTATGGGATAGTTAGTTTTATGTGTCAGCTTGGCTTGACTTTAGTACCCAGTTACATCAGTCAAACACAGATCCGAGTGTTGTGGGAAGGTATTTGTAGATGTGGCTAACATTTACGATCAGTTGACTTTAGGTAAAGAGTATTACCCTGGATAATATGGGTGGGGCTCAACTCATCCAGTCAGTCTAAGGCCTTAAGAGGAAAAACAGGTTTCTCGGAAATGAAGAAATTCTGCCTCAAGACTACTGCCTGAAGCCTCAGGCATTAACACCTGCCGGAATTTCCAACCTGCCAGTTTGCCCTGTCTTCAGACTTGCCATCCCTGTGCCAGTTCCTTAAAATAAATCACAAATCTCTCTCTCTCTCTCTCTCTCTCTCATATATATATATATATATATATATATATATATATATATATATATATATATATCTCCAATAGGAGAAGAAACTATTGGTTCTGTTTCTTCTTGAGAACCCTAACTAATATATCCTACCCCACCCTCAGTTTTTTTCCCTCTTTGTATGAAAATTTTCATTGTATGCATCATCTGAACTCCTG
Source organism: Eidolon dupreanum (assembly GCA_028627145.1). Taxonomy (NCBI): domain Eukaryota; kingdom Metazoa; phylum Chordata; class Mammalia; order Chiroptera; family Pteropodidae; genus Eidolon; species Eidolon dupreanum. Next base: position 133,227,924 of record CM053509.1, on the reverse strand, counting down.
GATAGGTAGCTGCTGGAGGGCAGGACATGTCCATAGATCTTTGTAATGACCCAGTTACTACCTAGGACTGTATCTGCTCCATGCAGACCCAAAGTCACAACCTTGCCTGCCCTCTGCTCTGTCCTTTTCATTTAGGTCTGTATAGTATTTTTAAAAATTGTAAAAATTAGTAACCAAGTTTTTTTTTTTAAAAAAAGAAAAACAATATTTCTGAGAAAAGTTTGGAGATTTGGCTTCCCTTGTAAAATCAGCAGATTTGAAAACATGAACCCCATATTTTTTCATGACAATAGTTGGGTGGAGCTTCATGGGGGCTGTTTGCCTAGACAGAGCTGTTCTCTAATACACCTGACTGCAGACATCTGTGTTAGTCAACTATTGATGTTTCATATGTGTTAAGAATAAAGAATAACCAGGGGATTCTTTTAAATTTGTATTATTTTTATTGGAATATCCAACTTTATTGGATAAGTGGTGGTGATGCAACTACTTGTAGAATCTATAAAATTATCTGTCAATAATCTATTTAAATTAAATAACCTAATTATTTAAAACTTAAAATTTTAATTAAAAAACCTAAAATTTTACACTATCTGAATTCCAGAGGAAGGAAATAGTTACTAGAATGTTAGATTGGAGAAAGAGCCTTGAATGTAAACTTCCAGAAATGTCAGGTTGTGACAGTGTTTTGGTCCAAGTCTTCTGAAAGAAACCAAGGCCTGGACTGAAATGAATTGTTCATGGAAAACACAGATACGTTTTTATATTTTCAAGTAGATTTAAAATTATTATAAAAACTTGGGAGTACTTTGGGTTCAATTCCCCTAAGAACAGCCATTTCTCATTTTCAATTTGTTTTCAACTTCTGTGTCATTTGCCTTGCTCCACTCTGCTTAAGGAAATTATTCTAGAGCTTCTCCTAATTCATTTCAAATAAGAACTAGACTGAATTAACCTCCCCAAACAGAACCGCGATGATGATGATGATAATGTGTGTGTGTTTGTGTGTGTGTGTGTGTGTGTGTGTGTGTGTGTGTTTGTGAAATGATTTAATACCAAGTGAAGTTATATTTTCCAAAACTATAAATTTGAGACTCTTTATTAAAACATTCAGCTGCTACCATTTCAGGCCCATGTGCATGCACAAGAGTTAGCCACATCTCTGAGTGAGTTTGCAAAAGAATAAAGAAATCAGAAGAAAGAAAACTGCATACCAATATCTATGTAGGGCGAAATAACAGGAGATAGAGCAGAGCCATGGGCTCAGTGACAGAGGAGCTGGAACTATCTTTAATAAACTTGAGCAAATTTTAATCAATCCACACTGGGCTCATTACTGGGGCCCATTCTGCACATCTGTTTGACACCTCTAAGATAGGATGGAAGAGGAAGAAGTGAGGCCAACAAAGAAGAAGTTGGCAAAGGACTCCTAAAGGCATTTACTGACCACCTTGGGGGATGATGGTACCAATTCTAATTATTAGATGATGAACTTAATATGCTTGTTTAGAAGGAAACTATAGTTATCACTGGATATGCCCCTGTTTCCTCAGACTTACCTTGTTAACACAAGCTACCTGGTAGCACTAATATCTCTTTGCATTCGGGCTTTCTCTATGTGCTCCACACAACAAGAGGGACTGGGACTAGCACATGCATCCATCCCAGCAGTCTTCATCTAATGACTGATAGGAAATGGTGTGTAAATACCCTGGCTCCCTCACTCTGGTGGGAAGAGATAACTTTGAGGCACAAATTCTGTACTGGTCCTTAAAGTTCTCCAGCAGGATCAAGCCCATGGTGGTAACAGGCTCCAGAACGCATTCTTTATTGGCTTCCTTTTCTCCCCAGCTTCACTTCTTCACTCCCCGACTTGTGTTTTGGAGATCTCCTCCCTAATACGTCACTCCCACATGAATCGTCACTTCAGGGACTCCTTTAGGGGTATCAAAAGCAAAGTAGTATCTATTTTCTAAAAGTTTCTTTGTCTGTGAAACAATACTGTGAATGCTGGGGCTACCATATATCTGTGTTCATTCATTAATTCAGTGACTCATTCCTTCTCTCAAAAAAATATTGATGGAGTGCCTATTTGACACACTGAGCTGGATGCTAGAAAGACAGTAGTGAACAGACATAGGTCCTGTTCCCTAGATTGGTCTGTCTCCAAGAAGTCTAAAGTGACCCACATGTGTAATTTCAATTTCCTAGTATCCACATTAAAAAAAAGAAAAAGAGGGAACCCTATATAGAAAAAAATACTGATTTCTATGTACACTAAGTCTTTGAAAACCAGTGCTTGTTTTACTTTTGTAGCAGCTTTCCGTTTGAACAAAACACAGTTTAAGTGCTCAATAACTCAGTGGCTAGTGGCTCCTGCCTTAGAGAACAGCCCAGCTCCTGAAACTTAGTCTAATGATCACGAGAAAGGAGTAGGTCATCTAAGAGCAGTCACACAATAGGAGATTGGTCACCTACACTGGTGGTATCTGAAGTGTCTCGAGAACTGATGAAGAACCCACCACCTAAGGCTCACAGAAGTAGGAGAGAGAGCATGGGACTATGTATCTTCACCAAGTTCCCTAGTTTGACAACCACTGCTCTCTTTCACCCAAACCTAATCTTCTCACTCCCAGTTCTTTATGTAAGGGTAGGGGAGAAAAAATGATTTTCCCTCTACTTTTTTAGGTTGTTGGTTGTGTCCCCACCACCACCTCCGTAATAAAAGACGGATTAATAAGAGAAAAACAAACAGAAGTTCATTAGCATGTGTACCTTACATATACATGGGAGATACCCCTCAAAACTAAGTAACTCTTCCTGAAATGGCCCACGCCATCATCTTATATACCATCTTCAGCTAAAGAGAAAAGAAAATGTTGGGGTGGGGAGCCCAGTTATGGGAGGGTTACGAGGCAAAGCACTGTAAACAAGAGTATAGCTGAGGCTACCTTCTTTACTGATTCGAGTTTTTGGAGATTTAAAGTCATCCTGCTCTTTCTGGTCTGGAGAGGGAGACACACCTACAGATAGAGGTTTCCCTTATAAATGCAAATGTTCCTTAGTAAAAGGTTTTCAGAGCATCTCAAGTGTCTACAGTTTCTCAAAATTATCCTTATGCCAAAGATGTGTATTTATATTTTGGGGTAGCATAGTCTGATACCCTTCATAAAATTTCTGTTCTTGAACTTTTTGGCATCTTGGATAGAGGAAGGGAGTTTTAAAAAATAATAATGCCTGGTTCTCGTTCCAGAAATTCTAAAGGAGTGAAGCCTGTCTATCATAGTATACAAGGAACATTATGTATGTGTGCTCATGAGGGAGAATCTTGAAGGACAGGTACAAATATGCCATTCCAGGAGATGCAAGTTCTAATATAAAGATGTTGTTTGCTTGTCTCTATTTTCTGTGCTAAATGTGCATGGCATTTGAAATATAAATAAAACAAAACTCAGTTAAAGAAACAATATAAAAGTTGGATCTAGAGTTATTTAGAGTTTTTGTTTGGATTCTCCTTCTAATTTTCAGCCCATTATGTCTCCTCTGCTCTTTGACAATGTTTTCCTTAAGTGTTTATCTCGGCTTTGAATGGAATGGTAGGTTGAATGTTTCTGGTCTTTGTCCCTTGGAAAGGTGTCTTTGAAAGGATGGGCCTGGCAGCCTCATAAAGATCCACTGGAGAGGCATAAGAGGGAAACAGAGAAGCTAGTTAGGAAGCTGGTGTTCCTAGCAAGCAGGACTAGGTTGGGTATGTGGATATGCCTTTCTACCTTATTCCTGGGCCCCTGGTTGGGTGGGCCTTGTGGTTGCAGCCCTGAAACCTCCTTGGCACCTGAGTTCATGTGATGCTTTTTGCTGTCAATGATGAAAAAAAAAAAAAAAAACACTGAAATGTCAGGCTTTGGCTTCAGGCATAAACCAGCTTGCATTTAAATTAAATATTGAATGAATTTAAGGCTGTAAACATTGATCTTTTCAGAGAACAGTTGCATTTACGTCTGAGTGGTCAAATTCGGCAGTGCTAAGTTTCTTGTGTTTGTGTAGGTAATCCCCCATGTTTGAGATTGATCTGAGCATGTCCCCGTAGGCCCAGCCATATATTATCAAAACAGTCTGATCTTCTCTTCCAGCCACTGCATAATGTGTTTAGTGTTTCAATCTATTCATGGATGTTACATAAGGCATTTTTTTAAGTTCACTTTGAAAACTGAAATAAAATTAAGCTTAAACTGTTGCTAACTTTTAAAAAGCTGTCTGAACAGTGATTTGATCTGATCTGACAGAAATGACAAATTTAAGCCAAAACGGAAGGACAACATTTTGATTGCTGGATTTTGGTGTCTTCCTTGGTTTTCACATCCTTGTTTACATGTTTTGTTTGGTATTTCTTTCCTAGTGAACCTGACCTGAATCAATAGACCATTTTAGAGTAGTTAGATGTTAAATTTTTTAACACCATGCAAACTGGTTTTATACTTTCAAAATAGGCTTTTGCTTTGAAATATAAAATGACAAGGGACATGCCTGTAGCCAAGATCCTTACTTGAGCCATTAGAAGGTTCAGACCTGTCTGAAGCACTGAGGTGAGTTGTTAAGAGGTGATCTGCATGAGCTGTTCTGCATCTGGCCTGTTTTTTGTTATAGGAGAAATGAGGATTCCTGGCGGAGTGGGGAGAGATAAGGGTATGGGGAGGTGTTCTGGTGCTTGCTCAGCCTCTACCTTTCTGGCCCTAGTGGAGCCATTGGTAAGAGATTCAGCTCCTGGTGACAAAATGTAACTTAGAGTCAGTGATGCTTTCTCCCCAATCTTCAGAGACGTCACCAGACTATCACTGGGGCTTGGTACACTTGGGAGCATCCAGAGAGAGCCTTATAATGGACTTAAATCTTCCTCAAGTGGGTGCTGGCAGCAGGGGTGAGGGTCTCTGGAGGAAGAGAGCATCAAAGAAGAGACCAGGCAGAGGAGGAATGTGAGGGTACCCCCAAACCCTGGAGGATGTAGCCGAAGGTCAGGTTTGGAAGCCCAGATGAGACACCAGCCAAGGACACCCAGACATTACTTGTAACACTTTTCAGTGGTCTAGAACAGGTCAGGTCAAGACTTAGAGAGATCTGGGCTTTTCTCATTAATATGATTCCGTTTATATTCATCTCCTATGCTACAGGCGAGCAGACTGGAATCACCTCTATTCGGGATAATAATTTACTTTAGCAACGGAAGTGCTTCCTTAGTGTCCCTAAATGGGCAGATGGTGAGAGACTACACATCCAGTTAAGTCTTTGGTTCCTAGAAAGATTTCTAGAAATCTTACACTGGAACATAACTAATAGATAAGCAATGTTTCGATTTTCACAGGGGAAATGCCTGTGGCCAGCAGTCATCAGCAGGAAACCTTCAGAAATGCATGTGACACCCCAAGAGGTGTGGTTTGGGGAATACCTTGTAATTAGTTCCAAACTCTGACCGAACAGGAGCACAACCTATAATTTCTGTGTAAACTCAGCTCACTGAGCCTTGCTATGTTTCTTTCTTTGCTCAAGATTTGTCATCCATTAAAAACAGCAGCAACAACAAAAACACCTTCGGCTGTACACAATAGGGAGTCACCTGAAATTGCTGGAGGCAGCAGTCAGTTTGCACTATGGGAATAGGATATTCCCGGGTGGGGAAAATCAAGAGACCCAGAGTCAGGAATCCTAAGTTCCTCCCTTACATGCGTGGCCTTGAACAAGTGTCTTCACCTTTCTGAGCCTGGGCTTCCTGTCTTATAAAATAAGGGGGCTAACTTGAAATTCTAATTCAAAGATATTCACAAAGGCTGTGTCAATTTACATTCTTATCGGGTTTTTTTTTTTTTCAATAACTACCTGTTGAGTAACAGATTTGTGCCAGGCTTTTCTTCCATTAGCCTTTCCTGACCAGATCATCACCACTTTGTTTTTGGGCTATCTGACTTCCAGTTCCATTTTAGTCCTAACTTATGTTTCAATTTCTATAAGAAATATACTTTGTGTGTCACAAAAATGGAAACATCTTTATTGTTTTTCCTTATTTCAATTTACCAATTATAGATTCATTTAATAGACATTTATAAAATAAAAATCACTTGAAAGTATATCTTTCAGCAATAACCACAGTCCATATTTTGGTATAGCAGCATCTAGACCTGTTTCTGTGGAGATTCACACACATTTATTCTTTCTAGGGTATTTTCAGAAGTCTCCCAAATCCCTATTTTTTTTTTAGCACTTATTACGTGGATGTCTTTCCATGTTAACATGAGAATTTGTCATGTCAGGAAATATAGATCTAGATCATCATTTTCAATGGCTTCAGAACATTCTATCACATGATTAAGTCATAATTTATATAACTATTCCCTTCTGACAGACAATGAGCTTGATTCCATTTACTGTATGAAATTAAAACTAAGGAAAATATCACTGTATATCTATATTTGTAAATATATATTTCTATTTCTCTTTTTTTTTTCCTCTTTAGATAAATTCCTGGAAGTGGACATTTGGATTCAAAAGATATTTAGAAAGGCTGTGTTAACTTACATTCTTACCATAGTGTATAAGAATGTCTGTTTCTCTAAACTCTAGCTATATCAGCATTATTCTCTTTTAAAATTTTTACCACTCACCAGACAAATAATGGTATTATTTTATCATTATTTCTTTGCCTACTATCAAGACTAAATATCGTTTATGCATTTATGGACCATTTTATTATTTTTTTGTAAAGTGCCTATCTATATTTTCCCCCCATTCTTCTATTGGAAAAAAATTTCTCATTGCTTTGTAGACTCTTTTTAGATTAAGGATAACATATAAGTTGTAATGCAGACTATACACCTTTATTCTCAAATTACTATCATTTAAAGTTAAGGCTCAATTCATCCATTAGCATATCATTTATAAAATGAAAGTTCAAAGTATATTGGGAAGAGTAAATTGTTGTGTGGAGAAGATCAGATCTTATTTTATATGGTAAATTAATTTATTTTCAAATTTTACTTTTAAAAAAAATTTCACTCTCTCTGCATATAGTACTTTCTTAACTGCTCCCCCCAACCCCACTCCTACTTCAGCTCCCCCAAAAGTGAGGCTATTAAGGTACTGAGTGATTAGAGGGTTTGAGCATGTTGAAAGAGAAGTGGGCGGTGATGGCACGTTATTGAAACTTGAAAGAAAGCCAGTGTGATATAATTTCACATTGGGAGCTGATCACTATGGCAACAAAGAACAAATTTTAAAAAATAGCATTCGATATAATAGAATTAGGGGAAAAATTGATTAAAATAAAAACTGTTTATCTTTTGTTTTACTCTCAACTTGTTTATTATATGCACTAACACTCTACATGAGCACCCAAGAAACATCTTTTTGCTTTCAGAAGCAAACACATTTTAATTATGTTTATATTATATAAAGCCACAAGAAAGAATGCTTCTGGTAATCTTGCTTTTGTTTGTAATAATAGTGACAGCATCTTTTTGGAGTCTTTTACTTCAGAAGAAATAGTAGAATTTACAATATATACATAGCTTTGAGTTCTTTCTTTTTTTGACTTAATATTTTTATACATTCATTCATTCATCCAACAAATTACTCATTGAACCACTGTGCTAGAAATTGAGAAAACAATTTTGAGCAAACCCAGACTTGGTCTCTATTCTCATGGAATTTACATTCTACAGGAGATATTGTCCCATGTTCTCAAATATTCTTGCGAACATGAATTCAATAGTACCTAATATTCCAGTGTATATATACATGATAATTTAATTATTCTATTATTGTTTGACTTTTAGACTGATTTTTATTTTTTGTGGTGACAGGTGATTAAGTGATGGGCATATCTGTGTATTAATCTGAGTTTCTGATTGTTTCCTTAAAGTTGCTTCCGAAAAAGGAAATTACTAGTTTAAAATGCCTAAATTTATTATTTTTTTGAATATATAGAACTTTAAAACTGATAAAATTGTAGTCTTTCCAGAGAAAAGATAATCTTAGCCATACACTATTTCTAGAAATGCAGCATGAATAGGATAGGGCAATGAATTCCTTTATTTTATTAGTGTCTCCTAAAGTAGGTATTAAGTGTTGAATTTTGCTTTATAAACCAAATCAAAGTTTACTAAAATGTCAAAATTTAATACTAGAGGCTTTGTAGAGAAGGTCAGCTTTTGATCAGAAAGAAAAAAGATGCCATATCTACTCATTAAGGTTGTGTTTGAAGGAAAAACATGATTCAGTTTTGAAGTTAATTTGCCTCTTCAGGACAATAGTTTTGGAGATCAGCAGCCCAACTGGGAATGCCAGTGTCCGACAGTCTAAGAAACCAGTTAGACGTTGACTGCCTTCTTGATCTGCTATCACTCATTATCATAAAAAATTTCTGTGACCAGTGAGGGCTTCTCGCCACCCCATTTTTATCCCATGAAGTCTTCTTCTTCCTTCTGCCAATGATGTCATTTTCCAGAACGTAGAGTATTCACATAAAATGCATTTTTATTTGCTCAAAAGACATTTCAATTACATATCCAAATCGTCGGACTCACCAACACAGTATTCTACAAAATTTGCATTTGCAAGAACCAAATTATAAATACTGCTTTCTTTTATTGGCTCAAAATATATCTGCTCCAGTGAATATTTCTCAATTAATCTCATGTCTCCCTGATGATGAAATGAGAAGAAAATTGCACAAATGTGATGAGCCTGGGGTACTAGTCTTGGGTCTGCATTTACATGACCTCAAGGAAGTCACTTAGCCTCCCTGTGTCTGAGTTTCCTCACCTGTAAAATATGGAGGTTGGAATGGATATTCTCCAGTGATGCCCAGTGGTCCTTCTTTTCCTTCTTATTTTCCCAGGAAACCTCCTCCCCTGCAAACACGGTTTATCTCATTTTTACTGATCATCTTACGTTGCTTTGTAGAAGATCTTGAGAATCAAATCTGTATATTATGCTATTTATGAATGTTGTCTATTCAGAACTGAAGGATAAACTCCCTGTGGAAAGAGTACTACCTCCTCCTTCTAGTTTTGCTCCTTGCCCTCTACCTTCTCCTGCTTGTCTTGCTCTGCTTCTCCCTCTCTTCTTCTTCCTCCTTTTTCTTTGTATAGCTGTCTGCCTTCTACTATGGCTTTGATGTGCTTTTGTTCAAGTTAGGTGCCTTGAGGGAGACAGAGCTCAAAGACCTTGGGTAGGTCATTTAAATTTTTTGAGCTTTGATTTTTGCTCTTGTTTCCCTTTTTAGCTTAAACTCCCTTGATATCCTCTGACACACACACACACACACACACACACACACACGCACACACACAGTGTACCAATTAAAATCAATCTCTGCCCTCTCTGACTTATGGCTTACATGTTTCTGCCTCCAAATGAAAATTCATGCCTCTCCTCAGGGTTGGCCTCCAGTTCTTCATCTCTTGCAATCCATGGTCTACAGCCCAGCTCAAATATGCCTCCTTCAGTATGCCTTCCTTTGTTCTCCTTGCAGGTTAAGATAAGATTGTGATTTCAAACACCTGCAACTCCCTCCTCTCCTGTTCCTTTCTATAGGTAGCTCCAGACATACACCAGTAATACATGACAATATCAAAATACGAAATACATAAATAAATAATAAAGGCATGCCTCTTCCCTCAAAGAAGACAAAGATCTTTCTAGGCCCGAACATAGGACAGAAACACAAAGCAGTGAGCAGGGCCAAAACCATAGGCCGGCTGGTTTCTGGATCTGAGAGAACAGTTCAACCTCTACAGGACCAAAATACCCCATGAAAAGTGAATCAGGCACATTCCCTAACACTGAGGAAATCTGTCAAATCCCTGGACTACAAACTGAAGCTGACAGAAGTGCTGATAAACTCTGGAGGGGCAGTGTTTATAGAGTATGTAACTTAGTGGCAGGAGGAAGCAGATACAGCCTCAGTCTATGAAGGAGTCCAGCTGCTGTGGGTGGCTCAGTCGATGCCTTTACGATATTCTCCATCTCACCTTAAGGTAGGCGCCCCAAAATTCTCATGCAAGATTTGGATCTCTCTGGAAGCACAGGAGTAGCGTGTAGAGCAAACAGTAAAGCTGCTAGAAAGGGAGGCTAAAGTGGAGAGAAGGGAACACAAGTACAACTCAACTCCTACTCATGAGGCACTCATGGAATCCAGTTTCAAAGCATATTAAGAAAGCTGACATGTTGCAGACGATGGAAGAAATTCGAAGAAATACAACAGAGCGCTTCTTTAAAATGATTTGGGTGTGTATGGATTTTGCTTCTATTGTAAGCTAGACTAGAAAACAATAATTCTATTGAATCCCAATTTGATAAGTATTTACTGAATATCTACACCTTGCTCAGCTCCCTAGTAGGTGCTGTGAGGGTGGGTCGGTGGTGGTAGGTAGAGAAAACAATAGAATTTGCAGTCTAACTTTGGGGAAAGACTTGGGCTTGTGTACCAGATTTATGGTATGTTTAGCAAGATGTGCTTATGTGGGAAGATGAATGGTGCAGCCAATAAGACAATCAACTGTGAGAGAAAGCAGTGGCCAGTGGAGACATTCGAGTAAGATATTAAAGCCTGTGCATGATTTGGATAGGATGACCTGCATGTAGAGAGAATTCCAGGGGATGGGAATAACATTCTGAAAAGAAAGAGACAAGGAAAACAGACCACTTTTAGAGCTGAGTAAAAGTACCAAGTTAGAGATTAGAGAGAACAGATTCCACTGAGAAAGTATGAGAATGCATTTGTATAGATCAGATTCAAACTAGATTATAGTTATTCCTCCCTTAGTGAGTACCATTCATTCCTGCAAATTCTGTTGTTAAATGAAAAGCCATTAAGTGAAGATAAATTTCCATTAATTTTAATAAGAAACATTAGAATGTGTTCCAGATCAGAGCCAAGATGCTCAAACAATGTTCACAGATAGAAAAACATATCATTTGAACAATGACACCTTTATATGTATTCTAAAAAATAATTTGAAGATTCATACATAGTTTGCACATGGCATGCTAAAGGTGTATGGTTGCTAAGAGGGAAGAGAAGATGATAGCTCATGATGGTTGTTGGAGAAAAGATGCCAGGAAGTTTTCTGGAATGCACATTCTCCTTTCTGCCCTACTTTCTTCATCAACTTTTCAACCTTTTGGAGCCCATGATTATCTTGCACTAAAATTGCATAGGAAAAAAAGTTATAGCTTAGAAAAAATCTTTCAGGCAAAATAAAGACTAAATGAAAGTGTTGGGATGAAACACAGAAGTAGAAGAGTGGTAGGAGCTGTTATTTTTCCATGCTTCTGGGCGGCATTACTAGGCAAAGCAAAGGAGCTTGGGGTTACCCAAACGTGGAACATGATCCTAAATCACCTCACATGTGAATCTCTGAGTAAACTCACTAGTATGGCTTTGCCTGAACTGTGATGTTGGGCAACCTGTTTGCTGTTTAGAAAATTTGGGGGTAAAAAAAAGCCATTATGTTCATGAAAAAGGAATTGATTGTTTGAAAAGTGAATCTTTTCAAGAGCCTTTACTATGAAAAGTTTTTAACTGAACAACAGGTAACCTTGTAAACTAGGTGTTCAGTAATGGGAGGGTGGAAGCGAGATGTGGGTTCATGGTGAGGTGACTCAGTTCCCTCTCACAGACAGTTACCTCCATCAAGAAATATCTGCTTCCACCTGTGTGCAGGTAATTTCCCATTACACTTGAAGGTAAACAGAGGCAGTGATCTCAGTCCTCAGATGCACTGTGGTGTCTTTTTCTGTCAACACCTAAAGAATGGGATTGCAGACTAGTTAGTATGGATCATATATTCATGACATTTGTGGTCTTATGTAAGTGTATGTTACCTCTGTGTCTGACTTCTTTGGAAAATACCTTCTGGGGCCCTGCTGACCTTGTTATCAAAATAGCATAACAAAATTACTGTGACCAATTCATTTGTTATAATAAGAGTTGTTTGTCTGATTTTCCAGTTGGATATGTAAACTAAGACAAATATTGACTTCACTCTTCAACTTGATACCTCCAGCATACATATTACTAAACTCTTAATGAGAAAACATCTGCTTTGAGTGGCTATTATGAATTATAGTTAGGTAACTGAAGAGAGAGCTCTGTTAATAAGAGTTATTTTCCTTCTTGCTTTGTTGACTTAAACAGGGTTCTGCTCACCAGAGTCGTCTTTAAAGTGAGGGAAAAAATCTCCAAATAAAACGCTATTTATTGTAAGCTTTCTAAATCAACATGGTTTCATTTTGTAAGAGAGAGCTAAAAATAAAAATAAAAAAATAGAAAAAAGAAGAAAGAAAAACTAAAACAAACAAACAAACAAGCAAACAAAACAATATAAGAAATAAATAAGTCTGGGCACACTATTCTCAGTTGTTACTGGGAAGTGATCCCACTCAGTCTTCTCTTTTGAGGTGAACATTCTGACTGAGAGTCTTTCCAAAGATGCTCATAAGAACTACATCTGTCTTTCAGAAGAAGGAATCAAAACACAAACACGTAAGACAAATTCTGGGTTACTATCCTGACTATGGGAAATAGATAAACTAGGCATTAACCTTTAGTAAGCAAATTTTTGGGGGGTCTTTTTCAGTGTTTCTCTCCTCTCCAATTTCTCAAATACAGAAATAACCAGGTCAGACCCTTTGCAGGCTTTACAATTGGTTATTCCTCAGAAGAAAAGGGCAACATGTCCCCAGGTCTTATTTTTAATTTGGGCTGATATTTTTTTTCTTTCATCTCCATCAAAATGAAAGCAGAAGTATTGTGAGGTTAAACTTCTTGTTCACTGTTGAATTAAATAACAATTCAAGGAAAATGGGAGGGCTTCCCATTGTTTACTGATGCTTGGCTACTAGGTAATTAGTTGGGTCTTCGTTCTTTCATGGTTGATAATAAGGATGATGATAATTATTAGTCATGCTGGAGTGATACACGTAACTTAAGGCATCTTGAGCCATCCTTCCTATTGAGATGCTAAACAGCTTTCAGGATCTTTCTAAATTAAAGCTAATTTAGTCAGAAATAACTATGGGCAGTGGAACAATTATATTAAAGGTATTTGTGTCCTTGTATAAATTATAGCTCTAAGACCTGGGCTCTTTTGAGATTTACATATTTTTTGATCTTAATATAGAACACAAATTTGGCCCTACTTTATATTCTGAAAAACTCTGATTGAAGAATTCTTAATAATTAATGCGTGAAAGCCAAGACCACACATGTATATTAATGAGTAGACAATTATGTTAATGGCTAAATAATGTTTTAATTATGCATTTTATTGGCAGGTTACTTTTAGAAATTGCCTTCTTAATACAAGGCTGAACTGGTTATCCCCATTTAACAGAATAAGGAGCAAAAGACGCATAGAGCTGGTGACTTGCTCAAGGTCATAGAAGCAACGTGAAAGATGAAATTCACAGCCCTTGAGCTTGAGTTGTTTGCTTAGTTCTCCTCTGTTGCTCTGGTCTGTTGCCTAGGAACAGTAGTGCTTCTTTACCCAATAGCATATCTGCAGAACGTGTTATTGCCAGTGTAGAGTTTTGAAGTGGAATTTGAATTCTTATTAAATCAATTCTTTGAATTCTGCATATGTCCTCCTGCCACCCACCCTCCAAAAAAAAAAAAAATTTCCTCTGAAACAACTATAGTTTGTGGAGGTTGAATTATGTCAAGGTTTGAAAAATGAATTCCTCTTCCAAGGACTAATTTAGTATTGCTTTTCTCTTGGAGTTCCCTCTTCTGCGATGTTTTAAATTTGTTTCTTTGTTTTTAAGAGGTCATCTCTATATATTGTAGCCAAATGAAATTTGTTGCTTCTAGGAGGAAACAGTAATGGAAGAACTTTGGGAACAACAAGAATAATAGCTGATAATAATTGGTCATTTACTAAATTCTGACATAGTTTTTAAAACTTTACTTGTAAATGGTAGCATTAAAATTGGAACCTAGAATTCTGGCACCAACATACGACCATGGGGCTCATGGCACTGCCTTAGAATAGTGCAGTGGTCATGAGCATGAGCTCTGGGGTCAGCTTCAATGTCCATTCTTGGCTGTAATCTTTATTACCTTGGGCATATTGTTCTAATGCTCTGGTATTCCATCGATTCAAAAGAGAGTAATAGTGTTCGCCTTTTAAAGATTAGCTAGGAGGGGTCAAATGACATAATGCACGTCAAGCAACTTGCACTATGACTGGCACATAGTAGGTGCTCTGTGTCAGTTATCATTATTATTATCTGTATTACTAATCAGGAAAGATATAGGCATGGATAAGAGAATTTGTGTTCAAAATATGGCAGCTTTTCAGAATTGAAAGGGATCTTTAAGTTCACTGTTCAACCTCATCATTTTCTGATGAAAAAACTGAAGTGGGAGGGAATAAATGATTCATCTAAGATCCCCCATTAGACAATGCCAAACCAATACTGGTCAACATGTTCAAGATGTGTCAGCCTTCAAGGGTGGAGGGTATGTGTGAGCGGAGGTGGTATCTGAGATGGAGCACAGAAATATAAGGCTAGATTGAGATAGGCTTTGAAAGCCAGCGCAGGGAGGTATGCACTTGTGCTTGGTGGTGGGAGGAAGTTTATCTGGGAAGTTGATTAGAGACTGTGGCTGCCAAGGTGTAGAGGGAAGACCATAGAATGCTTTGGGCATGCAGAAAGCCCTGTTTATGAATATGTCTGAGGGACAATGAAGAATACAAATAGGGCCCAGCCATATAAACAGTATTGTCAAACACACCAGAAAGAGACCAGAGATAGGGACATGGGGGTGGGGGTGGGGTGAGGAGTACAAGAGACCACGTGGCTATGACTGCCATCAGGGGCCACCCAGACCATTTATAGAGCATCTGTTCTCCATGTAGCCCACAGACCATCTCTGGACCCTGCTGGCTGCTAGGTCAGGGGAACGTCAAGGCAGACTGCAGGCTGTCTGGTTGCTCACTACGAAGAGTTGCAAAGCGATGGGAATGTTTAGCTCTTAGCATTGCAACTTACCAGTCATTAATAACTTTTAACTTTATAGTACCCAAACCCTCAGGATCTTGGACATTTTCCTAACTTCCTCTGATAGGACGTGACCTTAGGAAAGATAACTAAATATATGTAAAACAACTAAAAACAATCTCCCAAATACTAAGTTTTTACTTCAAGGTCTTCATTTACAGAATTTAATTCCAGCTCTAAACCTTTTAAGAAAATAGGTCAGCTCTAATCTGTCTCTTTACCCATTACTGTACTAACTTCTCCTTGTTGAATATTGCCCAGGTTTTGTGCAATACACAGATAGGAAGCTTCTCTCTTGGTGAGGATGCTGGGCTGGACAGACAAAGTGGCATTAGTGGTGGGGCTGGGATGGAGAAGAATATCCTGGAAGACCATAGCCACAACTATGACAACTATAAGGAGCTTCAGGTCTGAGGGGCAGGGATGGATGAAGAAGAAATCACTAGTTAGATGAGAGAGAAACTCTGGTATTGGGTAGGAGGACTGTTGAGTTGAAACTTGCAAGACTGACTACAAACAGTCATAAACTGTGAGAGCCTGTCTTACACTGTGGGTTGGATGTGCCACAAAAGAGAAGCTACAGGCTTCTTTTACTTTCCATTTAATAGAAGTTAAATTTTTAAAAAATAAATTAAGACATTTCAGAGCTTTCCTCTGGAAAGCCTCTACTGAAAATGATCTCTTTGGGCATAAGGCCATATTACAGATTCTCCTCTAGAATTAAATTTGGCTGCAAATAACTGAACACTCCAGTATGTAACATAACAAACTAGAGGTCCCGTATGTAAGAAGGTTCTGGAAGTAGGCAGAAATGGCTGAGATTAGGCAGTTGAAATTCATGTCATATGGGAGCCAAGCTCCATTCATTTCTCTGTTCCACCATTTCAGCAAGCACCTTTCCATACTCAGACAACCTCAGAGTTCAAAATGGCATCTGGAACTTCAGTTGCTAAATCACAATTTCAAAGTGGAATTAATGAAGAAAAGGGGAAAGTCAAATGGTTACACCTCCCAGCTTAGTCAGTCCCCTATAAAAAGGAGCATGGAAGCACCACTTAACAACTTCTATTTACATTTTATTGGCTATCCCTACTGTCAAGAAAGTCTGGGAAATGTAGTCTTTTAACTAAGCTATAATACAGTTCTGTTAGTGAGAAAGAAGGGAAAATGGATTTTGCATATACAATTAGTGATCCCTGCCACACATTACTTCAACCATTATAGTCTTTCATTCATGCATCTTCTTATTCTATAGCAAAAGTTTCCTGACCTGTCTCTGATTCTCAGCTCTTTCCTTAGATTTTTCCACCTTTTTTACTAACATGTTAATGGCTGAAAGGGCTTAATATGAAAGGGTTATTTCAAAGATGAACAGTTTGTTAATGTCAGAATTTCAGTTAAGATAAGGTGGGAAGAAAAGAGAAATTATTAGGTGAATATACTTTAAACATAGAAAATCACACTGTATTCACCTCCTCCCCAAGTCTCATGACTTGCTTGTCTCCCTTTTTTTCTTTCTGTCATTTTCAGAGCTGGGTCAAACAATGCCTTCTTACCCCCAGGCTTTTTAGGCTGCTCTGATTTCCAAGTCATTGAGTTTCAACCCTGGCTGTGCTTGAGAATCAACATATCCCTCTGTCCAATATGTATGTGTGTATGTGTGTGTGTGTGTGTGTGTGTGTGTGTGTGTGTGTGTGTGTGTGTGTGTGTGTGTGTTTGGGCTCCATCACAATCTCTGAGGTGGTTTTATGACCATATGTATTTTGAAAAAGCACCCCAGTTCATACTGGTGGACCTTCAGTGTTGAGAATTACTGTTCTTTAGACATTTCTGATTAATGTAGGAATTTTTTGAAATGCTTCAACCTTATCTCAAAAGCAAGCAAGGGGGACAGCATTGAGAATGCCACCCTCCCAACTCCCATTAGCACAACCAGGGAAGTAGGGTTTGCTGGAATATATGAAATTCTCCATCAGTGCCTGAATCACAGAGCCCTGTCATTGAATCTTTGTCTCTGCTCTGAGAATGAGGGATGACTGTCTGAGTTGCTGGGGAAGGATTCTGAAGTTTCCTGACTAGTTCTACATTGAGTGACTATCCTCATTTTATGATTTACAATAGTGAACATCTGTTATGTGTGTCTGAGAACATGTCTTCCTTTGGGACATATTTCTCATCCTTATGTGGTTCTGATGGAGCTGCCTATTGGAAGACCCTGTCACTATGCCCACCATAGGGTTGGCACACTATATCAAGCTGGGTCAATCAGATTCTCTTTTCGCAAATTTGAATTGTTAGCAAATATGGTTGGAAAGAAACTTCAGATGGATCTACACATTTCTGAAGCTGAGGGTCCTGAAACTTACCTGGTTCCTACTTTTTTCAAAGTTTGGGTATTAAGAAGTTCTTTTGGTTTTATGTTACAGAGTATGGTCCCGATAAACTCCTTTTTCTTCTTCAAGTTAATCAGAATTGGTTTCATTATTTACACTGAAATACCTTAATACATACAAAAATTAACGAGAGAGAATAGGTTGCAGGCTACAGGTCCTCAAGGAAATGTGGTTTATTAGAACTAGTTATTGACCATAAATGGAGAAAATATGATAAAGTTATCATGTATGTGCCCAAATGTATAGAAGCAGGTTACATTAGATTGTAATGTACCCCATGTGGTCAGGTAGGATACAATGTACCATTGATGGTGAAGCTCTTAGGAACTAGGTATCTGTGACTATGAATCAATTTAAAGAGAATGAGAAATGCTGAGAGCATAAGAGTAGGATGGTTTCTTCTAACATTATTGGATATTTTAATAGCTATATTAAACTTTGAAATTCTTAACTCAAGACATGGAATAAAACTCAGAATCTTTATGAGATTGTGGTTGAAACTCATTATTATACAGTCATGACCAAGAGTTTTAAAATAATATATAATAGAAGAAAAAATATCAAAGCACATTATATATAGTAGGGGTAAAAAATATTTCATGTAATTTATAATTCAAGTGTATGTATATACGAACTTATTTGTGATATAAAATTTATTTTATAATATAGATTATGGCCAAAAATGCTTGAACAATGCTGACTACCTATAGCTTGCTTTTGGCCTGTAGACATAGGGCTATAATAGCTAAACCAATAGGATCAGGAGGACTCCAGCTGGAGAGGCACTCAGTGATGGTCAGGACTGATGGTCGAGGCTCTAAGGAAGGACTCTAGTCTTGGGATTGATACCATCCAATATCTGTTTTCTTCTTCTTTATTACTCAGATAACCTAGATTTTTTTCAGAATGGCACATACATTTGCTACAAATCACTTTATTTTGGAGGCTCCCTAGCAATTGCCATGTGACATAAATCTGAAAGTACACTGGTAGGGCTTATTGGAAAGCTATTATTTTTCTGATAAAAAGAAAAACTCTGCACTTTTGTCCAACAACTGACCCCTCTTTTCCTGCCTGAACACAATCATGATGCCATCTTGAAACTATGAGATAAATACTTCATGCAAAGAATAAAAGGAGAAGAAAATTTGGGGGTTCCTAGATCTCTGATGATTTCACAAACCCACTACATCATTTCTGGACTTCCCACCTCTGAACTTCTTGTTTCATGAGAAAAATAAACCTCTTACTTGTTTAATGATCAAGAGTTTGGTTTCTAGTACATGCGGCTGAATGCAATCCTAACTGAAAAATCTCTGTGGGTGAAGATGAATGAGTGGATGGAGGCTTGAAGGACTAGAACCTAGTCTCCAAATGTTAAACTCATTTTCTTAAATTATTGTATCTGGGGCAAGATGAGGTGATATTGGGACACAGTGGAAAGGACACCAATTGGCATTGCTTGGTAATGTAAGGGCTTATTTTTATGCAATAAGTACAACAAATAATTAAATGGTACCAAAGCCTCTCAGCAACAAGGAGGCCCAAATTAGGCATATCTATATGTTCGTGTACATTCTGGGCTCTCTCTACATGAGAATCCTGCCTAGATAAGATATAAACATGAAGAAGCAGAGGAGATAGCGGGCAGAACTACACATGCTCAGTATCACCAATCAGTTAAGTTGCCACTCCTCAGATGAGTGGATAAGAGAAGTCTGTATATGTTTTGAAGCAAGGAGAAACATTGAGTCCTCCTGCATTCATACTGAGGCTTTCTAAAAACACCACCAATCCTTTCTTATGACTTGGCCAACATATTATAGACTCAGGCTCCCTCAGGGCCCAGGCTCCCTCAGGGCTTATTCCAGTTTTATATTTATAAATGAGAAAATATATGTAAATCATTAAATATACAGAACCTGGCACATAGTAAATGTTCAGTATAGAAAGATAGCACTATGATTTTCTGTTGTTATCATTAATATATAGAAGACAATTTAGTGTATTAGAAAGATTATGATCTAGAGACCTTGGACGTAATCTTGGTTCTGCTATTTGTAGCTAAACAACTGGGAGAAGTCATCTTCTCTAAAGATGCTTTCTTCATCTGTGAAGGGTATGATAATTTGTGTGCAATGTACAACTCTAGGAGTCGCCATCAATTAGACGACAATGTAAAGCAGATTCCCTGGAGTGCAATGTGGAGGGCCTGCAGTTGCTGACTTGCCTCAGTGATGGGGTCCAGTAAGAATCGTGACTTCCTCTGCTTGGAGTCAATGCTCTCTGACTGCCCTCCCCACAATCAAGGTGTAACTCATAGTCAATAGTATATGTTGAAATCTATGATAAAATGCCCACCTGGGAATTAGCCAGTCCTGCTGTACTGAGCTTTATGCTTGTGAGATTGTGGTATTTGTCAAGTGGGAAGCAGCAAATATAAATCTAAGTAAGAGGGAAGAGGAATGCTTACACATGTTCTGAAGTTCTCATTTCTACAGGGGATAGCCATTCAGGCTGACGTTGAGGTCCTGAACTCTGAGCTCTGAGGATCCCCAGAGATACCTTTTAGCAGGCTACAGGAACATCAAAGGAGATTGGATAGAAACAGGAGGGCCAGCTGATGCTGAGAAAAACTTGAGGCTCTCATATATGTATGCAAATGAACTACTGAGACGGTTGCTTAGCAACACCATTCCCCTCCCTCTCCATAGCCTCTTGTTTATTGCTTTCTTCTGACATTCTCACTTCTTTTCTCTTTTGATATTAGTTCGATGTTTGTTATGAATCAGATGTCACCAAGATACAATATTTTAGGAGTGATGTGTAGCATAAAAGGGTAGAGAGATGATTTATTTACTAGTGTCTTTTGGAAAATATGTAATTCATGTAGCTCTTTAAAAAGTTAACAACGCACTTTTGGCCACATAACAAAAGTAGATGTCTTGATTGAAAGAAGAGTTTTTCAAAAGGAAACATCTAAAACTCCTGCTCCTTATGAAGGTCTCATTTTATGCTGCACAGTGCTATTGTCATACTCATAGCAGATGTTTAGGCTGATGTTTCTGGTTGTGCAGGTGGTTTGTTGCAGTGGACTTTAAAATAGGGTTGAATATAATCTTATTTTGGTAAATGTTTAACAACTGGTTCTCCAGCAAAAACCAAACCCAAACCCTAATTTATAGCACTTTCCAACATCTGCGGTGTAAATATTGTCACTATGGACAGTTTTCAAGCTACCCAAGTGCCGTCCTTGAATGCAGAGTTGGGAAGAGATGCACATAACACATGAGCTGGCATGAGCCACTCTATTGCACCATGAAAGAGTTCTGAAGCTACTGTTTAAAGTAGGAGAGTTTCAGACATCTTCCAATAACTCTACAAAATCCAGATCCCAAGAGGATTTAGTTCAAAGGGTAAAGTGTTCAGAAAACAAAACGAAACCCAAGCTGGTTCAGTTATACTAACTCACAGATATGATTAACTCGAACTTGAAACAAGAAATGGAGGAGACCAATCCTTCAGCAAGGTGCCTGGAATGTAATAAATGCTAAATTATTACTTCCAAAACTTCAGCCGTATTTGAGTCCTTGAACGTAATCCTGGTTCTGCTAACATTTGTACTGTTATTAAATATTTTAATTGATTTTATTTAAATCATTTTTAAAACTTAAGTTCTTCTCAAGCAACTATATTCATTAAAGTACTGAGTTGGTGAGCTGATTATGTCTTTAAATATACATTTAAACAAATATGCAACCCTTAAAATAACAAATATTCATCTGATAGGACCTAAAATCACTTTGCATACCACCTGTGGTACCTGTGGTATCTGAACAGGTACTGTACCATACTTTGTGAAATAATGCATCAAGTAAATGATGGCCATTATTAATATTTACTTGTGGAGCTTGAGTATTGAAAGACTCTCTCTAATAATACAGGTGATAAAGTCTCAGTATTATATTTAGATAAATCATCAGAAAATTTGGCTGCAAATATCCTGAAAAACCTCTAGGAAAAAATCTATTTCACCTTTCTTTAAAGGTCACTGCTGCTAGGCAACACATTTCTTCTAGGATGCTGACCACATTTTTCAGATTTTATTAAAGCACCTGACTTCGGGGAAGGGTGGGAGTGAAGGTGAAGGAACGCCTTCTGCTTCTGTCTAACACGTCAGTAAAGTAGGAAGCTCAGGAGGGACAATTGGATCTAATACAGAACTGTTCATGAATTTCCTTCTCTGCCTTTGAACATCCGGGGGTGTCATGTGCTGTAGGCAGCAAGGAATAGGTTGGAAATGAGGAGCTCAGTGTTTCAACTTTGGGCTTGCAGCCTACTTGCTAAGAAATCATTAAGTGGCCTTTCAACCTTAGGTTCTCCATTTCTTCAAACTAGTTAGAGGAGGAGGCTGTCTCCAATTGTGGGGATGATCAGATTTCAGAAATGGAAGATATTTTGTCCCATCCTCCCACCTGATCTAATCAATAACAATTATTCACAACAATAACCCGTGGTGGGTAATTTTCTTTTAATTCATTGATGTTTAACCACAGTTGAGAGAGCTCCTCCACTGTCAATCTACATTTCAGAATCGTTATTATTTTTCTTTGTATTAAAGGGGACTATAGCATTCAAACACAAATCAAAATCAAAACACAATTTCTTCAGGTGGTTTACTGAATCAAAAGAAGAATTGTTTCTAATTACCAGCTGTCTCCTAATGCAGGGTTACCTGTATTCATCTGTGACTAGGAAATTCATAATTTATGAGCCATACACAGCCACTCGCTTTAATAGTCCTCATTTTAGAAAGCTGATGCCTTTGAGCCAAAGGATGCTTAACACAATGTTTATTAACGTTGGTATACCTTGATTGACTGTTCCTGAAGTAAGTGCTTGCAAAAAAAAAAGTAGCTTCTAATTCATATCTCTTTCTCCTCTAGGTCAATCCACCCCAGCTTCTTTCTATCAACCACAGGAGAAGCATAAGGCTGGAAGGTACAGAAAAACGCCCAGCTGAATCTGGCTTCACTGAAGAAGCCAAGACAGCTCAGTGTAATTTTGGCCTTCCAAATACATGTTGGTGAGTGATTGGTCCTCTATTATCTCACATTTTAGTGCTCAATGATTTGGACTTCTTGGCAACAGGTACCTGAACTTCCAGTTTCTCAAGAGACCAGTCATGCGAAAGGGCCCGTCAGGGACAGGACTCTTGCCTCTGGCAAGATTTGACCACAAGGTCAGAGCACATTACAGTCATGGTTTCTGTGAAGTAGGCTGTTCCTAGATTTGAGAGAAGGCCAGCATCAACAAACATAAAAATAAAAGGGCCCCTATGGATGTCAATGATGCCAAATTACTGCAGAGAAGACCCCCAAGCAAAGTGGATTTAGCTTGTGACAACTGTGATGTATGAAAAGACACACAGTTTCAAAGATTTTGACTCAAAGTACTCTTGGGGTAGGAGGAAAAAGCCATAGTATGTGTGCTGCATGGGGTTGGCAGTGGCCTGGTTAGACGTGATGTTACCACCCAGTTTTGTGATAGTAAGCAAGGCACTTAGCTTTTTTTGAGTGTCAGTTTTCTAAGCAGAAAACAAGTTGAACAAAACACTTTTTAAGGTACTTTCTCAGAGATTTCTAAGATTTCTAAGATTCTACGGCTTCATTGTGTACCTTTACTTCCAGAGCCCTACTTATTCCTTTGGACAGTTAAGCCATATTTCTAACTGGGATTGTAGTATCCAGAAATTAATAATATTACGATTAATGAGATTTTTTAAAAGATTAATAAGCTTAAGAGTTTCCAGAGCTCTATTTTTCTTCCCCAAGGCATTTTAGTGTTGCTTTTTCTTTTCTGGGCTTAAAATTCATTGTCCAAGAATGACATGGAACATGTCTTAATTTCCTTCTGCTTAGTCTCACCAATGAAAAATGGAAGACACATACTAGCATAGAAAGAATATAATAAACTTTGGAGCCAGAGAGACTTAAGTTCAAATTCCAGCTCAACCACTTTCTCTCTGAGTGATGTTAGGTTATTATTGAAGGTAACTTTTTCTGTAAAGTGGGAATATAAATATCATAACCATGTGAAATCATTGAGAGGATTAAATGCCCTCCGTATCTTAAAGACATTTAATTGCTCACCCATTCAAAACTCACCGATCCACTGCATTCTTGGAGATTCTCGCAACCACATGAATGAGTCATCTTGCACATAAAGGTTTCAATTTCTTTCCTCTTCACATCCATTATTTTCTTTTATCCACCTAAGCTACTGAATACCATGGTCAGATGTGAACTTTTCATTATCTCTTAATTCATGATCCTGAAAATCAGCTTCAGTACCCCATTTTCTGACTATCACCTCCTGTTCTCTACCCTGCTTTCTCTAGAATCTCCATTCCAACAATTTTTCAACCCCAACAAGGACTTTTCACAATCAGGCACTTTATCATATTGTCATTTACAGTCCATGGTTCATCACTGTAACTCCCTCTTGCACAGGCCATGAACTTCACAGGCTCTCTCTGCAGTGGTTTATTTGTCTAGCAAACCTGAAAATCTTGATTAAGCCCAATGCTCTACCTCCTCTGTACCTTCACTTGAGCAGCTAATTATTGCTGGAAAATAACACATAGCTGTGTTGACTGGTTCTTGCTTTACTTCATGACCAGAAACTTCAATTACACGTTCAATGCCACCCAGTAACCTTATTAAGCTTCTCCAGTGTCTTTATTTTCTCACTATCTAGTATGACTGTTTCACACCTTCTTTTCTCCCCTCAAATCTTTTACATTCCTCCCCATTTGCCTCATACTCAATTGAGGAAAGGGAAATCCTTGAACATGCACTCCTTTGTCTGCCTCTGCCTTCCCATACTTCTTATTAATTAGTATGAAGGAAGACCAGCACCTTTGCTTTGCTCTTGGGTTTCATCTTCTCTTACCTGTTCAAAGGCTTTATTCCTGTAGTTATTGCCCCAACCCCACCTGCAACCCTTTCCTCCTAACCATGTTACCTACTTTATGAAAATACCACGCTGGCTGTGGGACACAATGACGAACGAGACATTGTTTGCTTTCTGAAGCTTTCTAAGACAGATATTTAGATATCTAGCTGGAAAACCATGTGATTGGTGCCTTTCTCTGGGGAATGTGCAAATTTCTATGTAGATGCAAGTGGTTCAGGGACACATTGGGTCAGGAGTGGCGGGGGCGGGGGGGCAGGAAAATAATTCCAATGTTCAGTGGAGATTTACTGGTGACACCATAAATCATCTTTGTTGATCTGGGACAAATTAACTTTCTTATCATCATTAAGGTAACTGCTCTCCCCTTTTAACTTTTTGTAAAGTAAAATCCCCTCATTCACTTAACTTGGTGGGAGATATTAATGAGTCTTTCATCTGTTACGTGTGTTCCAAGTTTTTTTTTTTACTTTTTTACTTGGGTTTATTCATACTTTATCATGTAAAAGCTTTTAAAATTTTATAAAGTTAGATTTGGCCATTGCTTTATAATTTTGTGTTTTGTTGTCTTGCATAAAAAGACTTTCCTTCCCCAAAGCATACTCTTGCATTCCTTCATTCATGTAACAATTATTAACAGAATGCCTACACTGATTGAAGACTGTTGTGGGCCCTGCATATACATATATAAGGAAATATTCTTTGGATAAATTTTAATTTTTAGTTGGGAAAGGGAGAAATAACATTTGAACAAATAATTTGGATTGCCAAAGGATTTGAAGGACCTAAACAGATTGATTTGATTGACACCACCTGAGGAAGGGGTGAAAAGGCCACTTGAGATAGAATGCTAAGATAACTGAGATTTAGAGGATGAAGAGGAGCCAACCAACCATGTCACTTGCCAGAGGAAAAGGCACTTAGGCAGATGGAATAGCAAGGACAATAGCTCTAACGAAAAGAAAAACGTGGTGTATAGTAGCAGCAAGAACAGATTGTGGCAGATTGAGTTTTGCAAGCAAAGAGAAAGTATGATGAGGCAAGGCTGGGGAGGTGGATAGGGCACAACCAAGTAGGGCCTTGTGAATGCTGGATTGAATTCTGAGAACAGTGAGAGACTACTAAGGGATTTTAAGTAGATGAAGACACAAGAAGGCATCTGGTCCCCGACTTCTGAAAAAGGCATCAGTCCTGCCTTAGTAGGACATGAGGATAAGTTCATTAATTAAGAATGGTCTAAAAAGCTCAGGAATGTTTTTCAGATTTTTTTTTGTTTGGGGTCCCAGAGCCAATTTTTAAAAAATTTCAGTTCTTACTTTTTAGACCAAGAGTAATTACATAAAAATGTGTTATATTATTCCTCTGCTTCCAATAGAGGACTATATTTAAGGTAATAATACATTGGAGGTTCTGCTTTAAGGAATCCTCTATTTTAAAAGTAAAATGCAATGTTCTGGATGTTTCATGAACTCAGAAACAGGATTTGTTCAAAAATACGTGTTAGTGACTAGTATTAATAAAGTGCTATGCAGTAAACACAGTTTGGTAAAAAGCAGTCTTTGTCCTCAGGAGTCTAAAATTCATCAGTGAAGATAGGCATGAACATAAATATCTACAGTATGTGATAACGTTTTTAAAAGAGCTAAAGGTAGAGTCTCCTTGTAGTTCAGGGATAGCAATTCTTGAGTGCTGGGGTGATCAGGAAAGACTTCCTGACACAGGCAGCGTTTGAGCTGTATCTCAGGGACCTCTGCAGTAGATGGAAAGGAGGGTAGAGCATTTCTGGCACAGGAAAAGGAATTCTATGAGAGCAAGGAAAGTTAGGGGTATTTGGGGTAAGCTGACAGTAAATTTGGATGAAAGTTGAGGTAGATTCAGGGGATTAGTGAAAAGCATTGCTTAATGGTGGCTGGTTGAGATCAAACCCTTGGTTGGCAAGACTGTGGACCCAGGTTGGAGCAGTACCCATGGGAAAATGTATGTGAATACGAAATCCTTGACTTTGTTGGGCTTTTTGTCCTCTGCCATGAAAACCTCCTGTCTCTTTTATATTTCTGTACATTTCTCCTGAAGCAATCTCTGTGCTTTGATCTCCAGTGGTCCAGATTTGGTGTTTCTTCTCAGAGGACTGACTTCAGGCCACTGTAGCCATCTTACCTACAAGATCAAAGAACTAGAAGTTCTTTGTAGTTTGTGTCCCTCCCTGGCCTCTCTCACGTAGATTGTGAAAACTCCCTGGCCTCAGGTCAGGACAACTCTGAGGCATAACCCCACGGAGTCCCTTACCAGATCAGTCTGAATCTATTCCATGGGACTTCACCTGAAATTGGGCCATTATTGGTTTCTTTCTCTTTCTTTTCTGCTTCTCTCACTTTCTAACCAGGTTCCTTGGAGAAACTCTTAATAAATCACTTGGAAGTAAATTCTTGTCTCTAGGTCCACTTCTGGGGAACCTACCCTAAGATGCTAGTCAAGGGTGACTTTAATTTCCCTCACTATGTGCAGGACTGATCCAAGGGTGGAAAGGCCCATCGAATGTCATTGAGGACCACTGAAGGACAGCATTAGTGGAATAGGAAGAAAATAGCTATTGTCTTGTGATAAATTGCAATATTAAAAGGAGTGAATATTATGGGCAATTTCTCATTCTTTTTGAGTGTCCTACACTTTTTGAAACCATTACAGTGTTTGGGATATCTCTGGCCTTTTGCATCTTGCCTCACCAAAGCAGAACTCAGAAAATTGAAATTCCCAGCCTGCCTTGCAGATGGGATACAAGAAATGTTACACATACAGTACCAATCAGACACACCTATATTAAATATCTTTTCAGAAATGAACAACTTGAGAAAGGTGACTATTTGTAGAATCCTTTATTATTTTTGGTGGGTGGGTGGCAGCAGAGGTTTTGGCTTTTTGAGGAGCAATGGTTGTAAAGTTGCAGTTCTGACCCTCCATCCCCAAAATTCTCATTACTGGGGTATGGCAGTTCCCTGTGGTGCTCAGTGAGGTGGCAGTAACAGCAGCTTCAGCAAGGGGAATTGTTGACTCATCAGGCCAGTTCTGTGGCCTTAGGTTTGGGCATTTTTCCTGGAAATGTAGCTTCAATCAGCTTGGATTTCCAGTCTTCCCCAAAAGATATTTTGATAAATTCCTTTTCTGAATATTTGAAGTCAACTTCGATTGCTTGAAAATAGGGACTTGTCCTGAAAGAGTAGAAGATAGGAAGTTGTGGTCAGTGTGGACAGCCTTCCAAAGTCACGTGAAGAGAGAGTGCCAGTGGACACTGATAGCCTCAAGATGGCCCCCATGATCATTGTCCTTCTAGTATTCATGTACTTCTGCTGTCCTCTTCCATGTCGAATCAGTAGAAATACAGTGGAAATAGTGTGTGACTGACTTCCAAAGCTAGTTCATCCAGGTATCATAGCTTCTGCATTGGAAGATGATCTCATGTATCGGGATAGCCTTGGTAGGTAGGAGGACCTTCTTTTCTTGAGATCAGAAGAAGGAAGAAATAAGATTGTTAGAGTCAAGGATGGGTAAAAGAAGGGGTTGACTGAGAGGGCAAACTCTTCATCATTCTCTACAACCCCTTGAGTGGTTTACTTAAGAACAACTGTTGTGAGAAATTTGAAAAATAAGTTGTTATGAAATGAGCCAAAAGGAAAAGGAAAAGATTTCCTCAAGAAAATATAGGACACTTGACCTTAACCACAAAAATAGCTATAAAGATAAACAGATTTTTTTCCTAGTTGTTTAAAGAGACTTTTTAACAACCTCAAACTGCTAGATGTATCAAGAAGCAAAGAGTGGATGTTGTTTTGCCTGGCAAAATATAATGAAGCCTCAGACTTCACACCAAAAAGCTATGCACATTCTATTTTCTTTTTTTTGGGAAGATAAAGCAATAGGGGAACTTTAAAGAGGCTACCTCTATTAATATCTAATGTTTTACATAAAAACAACAAAAGAGGACTGCCTCTTTGTTGAAAATGTGGGCCCACACATCAGCTTTTGATTTGGAAATTTGACTTATTCTATAAGGGGCCAAAGTTAGAAAGTAAAATAATAAAAAAGTCACTTTGTTTGTAAAAACTGAGTTGGCCAGTTGTTTTAAGGCTACAACATATTTAAAAATCACATGATACTGAAGCAAGAATTGAAAAATCAGTGAGATAGATTGGCTGTCAAACAGACTCCTGATTATGTTTTAGGAGATAATATGTGATTAGAGAAACATCACAAAAAATAGGGAAGAAATTAATTATTCAGGAATCCAGGTAAAAGACAACATAATACTTGACCGGGAATAAAGTTAGGATAGTTACTATCAGCCCTGCTATTTCTTCTTGTTCTGGAAAAATATATAGATTAATTATGCTCTCCTTAGTGGAGAAAATATAATCTTAGATATGCTCTTTCTAAGCATAAGCACCATGGAAGTAATCACGAAGATTCATAATTCTGACTACATTCAATTTAAAATATAAAACATTTACATAACTTTAAAAACAATTAAAAAGCAATTGGGAAAATAGAGAAATAGTAAGATAGATGAAGAATTAAGGATATGAATATGTTAATGTCTCTACGGGTAGTAGCATCCAAGCAATTAAACAGATTAAGACCAAGAAATATAGGGAATTCACAGAAAAAAACCACTGGTAATCAAAGAAATGCAAATTAAAACAATGTAATGGTAATTTTTACCCAAGAAGCTGAGGAGTTTAAAAGGCTAGTGAGGGTATGGCCCTTCTGCTGAGATGGGAGAATGGGGCGGGAAGCCCCACATTACGATACAGAATCAAGTTCTACATCATGTATCAATAATCTATAAAGTTTACACCATTTGAATTGGAAAGTGTACTTCTGAAAGTTTATACAGAAGAAATAATCAGAAAGTCAGAGAAAGATTTATACAGAAGGATCCTAATTACAATATGATTAACCTCAATTTATAAGTGTTAAATGTATCTAAAAGTATTCAAGAATATGAGAATATTTAATAACACATGCTTTATTCACATAATAATATAGAGTCATTAAGATCATATTCTTGAAGAATTTTTAGAGGTATTAGAATAACCATGACATGCAAAAATGGTGTATAGAATATGTATCCTTTTTTATTCAGGATAAACATTCTATATACTTTATCCTCCTAATTATGGAAAATAAAGAATTCTACTGGCAACAGATCATGTAACATCCACATATTAAAAAATGAAGAAAAAGTGCTAAAATGTTAAGCGTTTAACACTGAGTGGTGGAAAATCAGATGATTTTAATTTTCTTCTCCATAGTTCTCTAGAATGTATGTATGTGTGTGTGTGTGTGTGTGTGTATACATACACACACATATATATATATATATATATATATATATATATATATATATATATACATACATACATACATACATACATACATACATATATATATATATTGGAAAAGCATTGTTTTTAGCAAAACTTTCCATGATCTGTAAAAATGTACACTGGTCTTTCTGAAGTTGGTAGTGTTCCCACCTGAGTAGAGAATTAGCCTCTTGTTTTAAGCTCCAAACTTAAAGCTTGAGATGGATACAGAATCTCATGACATTTAAGCCCTGGTTAGGGATCATTTGAATAAATTCTAAATAAGTCTTAGTGAATTTTTCCTTCATACAGGCTCATGAAAGGGAGATGAGAATAGATGCCAATCAAAGAGTCTTCCACTGGTTTTAGTCCATTGCTTCTCAAACATTAATGCCCACATGAATCAACTAGAGACGATGATAAAATACAAATTGAATTTAGTTAAGCCTGGGTGGGGCTCTGCATTTCTAACAAGCTTTCAGATAATGCTGATGCTGCATGGACCACACTTAAAGTTCAAGGTTTAGAGTCTCTTCCTTAGGGGACAGTTTAGCATTTCCTGCTTACAAATATAAAAAATTTAGAAACAAGTTTAATCAGCAGGCATTAATTAGATGAGTAATATGCATCTGGTGTCTGGGGGCCCACATCTGAAGATGCTGTTCTGGGACTGGGGACGGGAGGTGGGGCGCGGGGTGTTGTTGGGACATTAACCAATGATATCACAGTGCAAGTGTACTCACATGAATGCATGCATGCATATATGTCTTCCGATACATCTGTATTTCTCTGCATTTGTGGTGAACTTCTTTGAAGAAATTCATGGGCATATATTTCATCTTTCCTGATGGAGTTGCATTAGTGGTCAAAAGAGCAAACCACCAATATCTTTCTCCTGTTTTTTTCTTTTTCCCTTTCACAAAATCTCTGGTCTCTGCATGTGTGCTGAGTAATAAGAGAAGCCAAGGCCTCCTGTGGGTCCTAGGAAATGCATTATCTAATCTAAAAATAGACAAGAGCCCATTGTCTCATGCAAAAGTAAATCTCACATACTAATCTGGCAGAAAGTGATCTAGACTTTTAAAAGATTTATTAGTTCCTGATAGTCTGTCTATGCATGACTATTTTTTATCTCATTCTGTGATGGATAAAGTGGATTAGGCAAGAGCTAAAATAACTTTTTTTTAAGATATGTGAATCTTTGTAATAGAAACCCTGACGTTTATGAGGCCTCAATGTACTTGAAGAATCAAAGTATTAACAGAAGAGAAAAGCAACCGTTATTGTAGAAACAGATGGGTTCCAGCAGTGGTGTGCTGTAAATGTTTAACAACCAACTCTCAAAAAACAAGAAATATTGCCAGGGCCTGGGGGAGGCGGGGAGGGAGAGTGATTGGTAATGGGTATGGGTTTCTTTTAGAGGTGATGAAAATGTTCTGAAATTTTGATAGTAATGATAGCTGCACAATGTAGTGAATACACTAAAGAACAATGACTTGTACAATTTTAAATGTCTAACCTCAACAGAAAACTCACTTCCCTCCAAACCTTATGTACACCATTTGCCAAGGTGTAAATACTCCCAGTAATTCTGATTTCACACTGCCCACATGGCATCACTGAACATAGAGTTGGTAAGAGCAGAGGCTCCAGTATAACACTGGTTTCCAGTTTGGCATTTTATTTTCTAATTATTATGGCTTTAAGGAGACCTTGAGGAGTACAGCTTTTGGAAAATTCATTTTTTTTTTTTTGCTCGTTTGTTTATGTTGTTGTTTTTTTTCTGTTTCAAAGTGATTAAGATGTGGTGAAAAGAGCCCGAGAGTGAGATCCTTGAGTTCAACATCTGTTCTTTATTAATTCAGATTTCCAACAACACATTTATTGAGCACTTCATGCTAGGCTCTGTGTTCTATGCTGAGAATTCAAAGGTTCATGTATGGGGCCTGACCCATGTGCAGACTTTAGCCAATTTTATTTTTTAAAATAATATAAACATAAACCCACCTATTGTAGAAAGTGTGGGTGTGTATACTATAATAGAGGAATGTGCATTCTGATTGAGAGAATTATTTTCCCTGGTGGATGGGGAATGGTGGTAGTGATGGTATCAGTGAATAATATCTCAGAGGAGAGGAAACATCTGACCTGGAATCAGGGAAGGACATTGCAATTTAAAATAACAGCATGAAGAAAAACACAGACATATGAAAGTGAAGACAGGCTAAAGAAATAGGTAATAATGTGCCAGATGATATGTTCATCAGCAGGCAAGATGAAGAGTGACCAGAAAGATGAGCTGGTATGTTTTTAACATATTTATGGGTCTTGATAAGAAGTTTGCACATTATTCTACAACAAATAGGGAGCCAAGAGATTTGTTAAGTAAAGGAGGGACATGAAGATTAGCAGTATTACTTCTTAATGATAAGAAGGGTACCTGAGTAGGAAAAAGAAGGAAAGAGGTAAGAATTGGGGGTGAGGGGACAGAAAACAATATTGTGTTATTCCAGAGAGGAAATAAATAAGAGATAAGTCAATGGTGTGAGGTATAGAGTGAAAAGAGACTCCTACTAGTTTATGAAGTAAAGCTGAAACTGAAGCTATTAAAGTAACCACATAAGAAAAATTGTGATTTACTTTGAAATGGGCAAAGCAGATTTCCAGATGCTTTACATAGCACACTTTTCTAGATTATCTCTACAGTGTCATTGTCTTTGAGCTATTTTACAATGGACATAATTATTGTCCATAAGCAATAGTAGTTACATGTTGGGGAACTATGGCATGTTCTTAATGGCAAGGCTCAGTATTATAAGGATCTTACTATCTGCCAAATTAATCTATGAATTCAGGACATTTCTAATCAAATCCCAGGGAAAATTATGAGCAAAATAATTACAAAATTCCTCTGAAAGAGAAAATACAGAATCGTCATGAAACCTGAAATAACATGAGAACAATGGGGGATGAGGAGACTCCCTCACCACCAAAATACAATATAAAACTGGAGTAACCCAAAATGTGCTAGTAGATGCAGAACACAAATTGGGACAATTTGATTAAAATGTTGGGACACTAAGCTACTTGGAAATATATAAAATTAAGCCCTTATTTCACATCAGAAACAGAAATAAAGAGCTAAGCCTTAGGAGCAGAATCATAAAAGTATTAGAAGAAGACAATTTTATATTTAAAAATAATATTGATGGTGGGAAGGACTTCCAAAGCAAGATATGAAATTCAGAGCCCCAAAGGAAAAGATTTATAGATATGACTACATAAAAAATAACAAATGTCTTTATGACAAATGTCACTATATAAAAGTTAAGACACTTGGCAGACAGGGAGAAGATTATTAGTACCCAGAAAATATAAGAACTCTTAAAAATCAATGAAAAATACAAATGAACAGATATGAATCAGAAAATTTATGAGAGAATAAATACAATAAATAAATGGCCAATAAAATGAAAAGATGCTTAACCTTGCTGGTAGTTAGGGAAGTATGAATTATAACTACAGTTTATGATTTGTGGGCAAGGATATACCTAAGCAAGCAGTCACACTATTGATTGGAAAGTAATTGTAAATTATTGCAATTAAACTCCTTTGATCTAGGGATTCTAAATCTAGGAGTTTGTCTAAAGAAATACTTGCATATGTAGACAAATGTATATACAAAGATGTTCTTCGAAGCATTATTTATAATAAAAAAAGAAGACTGACGTAAATGCCCAAGGAGATGGAGTGGGAGTGGCAAACATTGATGGGGGTGAGGAAAGGGGCCATTTTGTGTTTTACTCCTTATACTTCTCTTTAAAAAATTTTTTAAAACAAGAATGTAAACATGTTTACTTGCCTGGGTTAAAAAAGAGAATGTAAAGAATTATACTATCATATTTAAAAGCTTATCTCTGTATGGCAGCATTTTAGATGTATAATTTTCTGTTATTCAGATGATCTACATTAAGTATGATTAGAAAAAGATTGAAAATCAGCATATAAAATCTTGAATATGCTGACACATACATGTAAAAAAAAATGAATGGCAAAAATAATGGAAGATAAACCCATAGATTGCCATGGTTGTATCTAGATGGTGGGTATTTTGGTGATTTCTTTTTTTCTTCTTTCTTTTCCAAGTATTCTATGAAAAAAAGACTTTTTTTTTAAAGAATGAATTGCATAAAAACGATAAAATGTAGGTGCTATAAACTTGAATGCATTTTGTTTTAAATGATTATTCATAAGTATTTCTATATTTTCAACTTTAACTGAAGATCAAACCATGTGACCATGTGTGTATATTGTATGCATAAAATTTAAAGTAAAGTTAATTTTTAAAAGATATATTACAGCAATTCCTGTGTATTTGATGCCTCATCCAAAGAAATCAACAGTCCATCAAGGCTGTTGAATCATTTGTTCATTGGGTACTGGCTTCCAGAGTCTAAAGGGAGAATGTCGACTTTTTAAAATAACATAGGTTTCAGAATAGAATTCTGATCTTCTGCTTTATAGGAGAAAATGCCTTTTAAGATGTGGTAGCTGGGATGACCAGACTGTTAATTTTAGTTTAACAAGGTCATGGCAAAACAAACAAACAAACAAAAAAACAAGTGGTGATTTTAATTTTAATTTTAATATTAACATTTCTTCAAATTTTTTGGGGGGAGAATTGTGGTTTTTAAGGAGTTAACGAAAAGATATTCTGATCTTTGTTTCTAATTATTTTTCTCTATTCTCGTTTGCATTTTATTTGTGAAAGTCCTTGCAAACTTATATCTGAATGAAACAAGAATTCCTGGGGGCAAGGGTACTTACTCCTTATTTTAAAATCTACTTTTGATAGAAAGCTTCATGGATCAGGTTAACTTGAAATTAATGTGGTTGCACATTTGCATTCTGTATCCCAAAGAGCCCTTTAGTTAAAAGCTACTTTGTATACATGTTGATAGCTGAGGGCTTAGGAGAGAAGCACAGAATCACTTGAAACTTGCACATAGCTTTACTGGATGGTTCCTGGCACCATTTTGCTACCTCCATTCAGCTTCTTTGTTGACATCCTAGAAATCGAAATCTTTTCATAAATCAAACTGTCTTTTTAAGAATTCATAAGTCCATGTTTTTAAAGCTGCAGCGAAATCAACCTTTGCGATCTGAAGCTATTCTCTGTATCTTTCATCGATTGTGGCTACAACCCCAGGCTTTCCCTCAGCTAAAGAGATGCCAAGACCTAAGCTTTCCTCAAGCTCCTGTGACATAAAATAGCAGGACTTTCATGAAAATGTATTCAGTGTTGCTGAGGCATTGCCTTTGGCTTTTTTAGTCACTGCAGTTCTGTGTTTGTTCAGCTGGAGAGGTCAAATGATTTGTTCTTCTAGAAGTTAATCATTTAAGACGAATTTGCTTGGCGGATGTGTGTTTTCTGTGTTGCAGACTAGCTAGAGAACGAGGGAGAGCATTTCTCACTTTAAAAATGCTCACATTCTTCAACGTAC
The DNA here is from genome assembly GCA_028627145.1 of Eidolon dupreanum. Lineage (NCBI taxonomy): Eukaryota > Metazoa > Chordata > Mammalia > Chiroptera > Pteropodidae > Eidolon > Eidolon dupreanum. Next base: position 133,192,638 of record CM053509.1, on the reverse strand, counting down.
TTTTCCTTTTTCATACACTAGCCTCAGGCCACTCGTGTTTTCTTATCTCCTCTCTACAACATCTCTTTCTATCTCTTCTTACTCTCCCCTTTCCCTCAGTTGTCAATTAAAGGCCCAGAATTTAGCTTCTACTGCCAGGGCACATTAGGATTCAAATGCAGCTTCTCATGCTTGGCTGCAGGTGGATTTTCAGAGGAAGCTTAACTTCAGGGCCCCTGGCAGTGTGTCCACATGGTCATATGTTGTAAGATGTACAAGCTTCAGATAATTTAGCCTCTATGTGCCAGCTTCTCTTCAAGTACATATCCTTTCAAATGACTGTAGTTCTAGTGGCCAAGGACATGTTTGGAAACTGTCTAAGAGAAAGTGCAGTTGAGGGGTCACATCTAATTTAGATTTAATGGAATATACTCATTTGGTTTGCACACATGTCTGTGTACAGTTCAGTTATTGCTGGTTGTTCTCATGGAGGAATGGCCCACTCTGGTACTCTACTGGCTTAAGATGCAAAGGCAATGATCTAGGGGCCCTCCTAATGTGTGAGGGGAGGAGAAGCATAGTCTAAAGGGTGTGGAGCCTGAAGTCAGTCTGTGAAAAAGTCTTTCAACTTTTAAACCTCGAATGTGAAGGAAACTGGATAGAAATCTTCCCACAGTTGACAACCATTCCTAAAACATTATCAGTAACAAGTGTGATGCTGAGAGTTTTTTAAACTATACTAAAACAATTTGATCAACCATGCTAGAGAAAAGTTCTTTGATCTTGTGTTTGATATTACAACATCTTTGTCATATGAAGAGGTGATCAAAGAGAATACAACCAAAAATGTAGGAAGGAGAACATTATTGAGATCCATCAGGACTTTAGTTTGTATTCATTTTTATCTTTTATTTATTTTTTGTGTTATTTCCTTTTAGGTTTTATGATGCCTGTGATATACATCAGTTTCTAAAATTTGTGTTTTGTTGTGATTTCTGCTTTCCCTCACTTTGTGCCCAATTTTATATCTTTTTTTAAAAAGAGGAATCTTGAGATTGTTTAAGCTTTAAAAGCTTCTATACCTAGATCTGTTTCTGGTTCCAACTGTTTGAAATCCCTGTGATGCTTCTGAAAAAAATAAAAGTTGAAAAAATAAAAATAAAAAGAGCTTGTTTAATAAGTCTTCTGAATCAAGATGTTTTGACTCAAGTTAAAACCTTGAGGGCAGAATTCCTGTTCTTCACTTTTCTAGTCTCTTGTGTTCCAAGGTACTTGTAAACCAAAGTATTTGAGCCGGGAGAGAAGTTCATCAATATTGGTAACTACGATTCTGAATCTCTATTCAAAATTTTCTGGCTTTTATAACATAAGAATTCAGCTTAGAGGACATTCATTTCCCAATGTTAGACCAACATTCAGAATTTCTAAAAATATAAAGCAACATTCGGTAGGAAGGAAGCCATGTCATAAGAATAATTTGGCTGGTTCTTAGGAACAGTTAGTAACGGGGCACAGCCAAAATCAGTGTGTTTGTCTTCTAACAGATCATAATACCAGGTGGCATAGAAAAAGAAAGAAAGGAAATGTGTGTGGCATGTTGCAAAGGGGATTGCTGTGTTATGCAAAAGGCATGGATCCCAGAGGAAGGCATGTGCTGTCCCTGATGTTCAGATGAGGCTTGTCTGGCGCTTGCTAGCAATGACTGAGGGAGCAACAGACTGGTAGGACCTTCTCATGGAATGTGTGTGTGGGGGGTAGGGAACCTTCTGGTGTCATATATGAATAGGCCCCAAAGGATAAATGTCCTTAGGACATAAGGTAATTCAGATCTGATTATATTGTCATGGTTCTCAGACTTTAGCACCAGTAGCACCTAGAGGCCTTGTTATAACATATTGGGGGCCCAACTCTAAAGTTTCTGATTCAGTAGGTCTGGGATGCGGCCTCAGAATTTGCTTCTCTAATAGGTTCCCCGGTTAGGCTGATGCTGTTGTCTGAGTTCCATGAGTCACTGGAGATTGAATTTCATTTGGTCTTATTCTTCTTTATTCAGAGTGTGCTATAGCAAGGGAGTCAGCCACCATCACTTACATTTGGGCAGAGATTCAAAAGCAGGCAGAGAAGTGGGGGAAAAGATAGAAAGGTTTATGTAGAGCAGAGCACCATGCATCCATTACCAATCCCAAGGGAATAGGGTATCTACCAGTCCAGGGGAGGTCTATAATAACCACTTTTGTCTATCGCATCTTGGTAGCAGAGTCCTCAAAGGAAACAACATAGTGAAGTACTGGATGAAACAATGTTTTACTCACACAGAGAAGAGACAGAGCAAGATAAGCAACAATAACGGGCATTGGTTCTACATGGTAGAGGGTCTCTCTGTGTGACCAACACATGACAATTTACCTAAGTGTACCCCTCTAGTGCTACAGTGGAAGGACTCTGTCCCCTCTTCATGGAGGACTAGGGTTGGCTGGTTGCCTTAGATGCACATGCTTTAAGCACAGGCAAAAGAGCATTCATTATGCTTGAAATAGGGAAAAATATTCCTACACAAGGTGATAAGCTTCACAGGCTGTGAGGACTCCTTATCTCTTGGAAAGGGGCAAGACCCATTGTTATGTGGTTGAGTGGGGAGCAGGGGATCCAAAGATTGCCTTTCCCAACACTTCAGGGTTGCTCTGATCGAGACTGTTGGCATGGGGAAGCTGCAGGTGCGCTAACTAGAAGCGGGCTTCCTATGTGATTGGTTCACATTTGGCTTTCCCTGGCTGGTCCTAAGTTATAAGTAGGAACAAAAGTTAGAGAAGCTATCAGTTATTAATTAAGCCCTGGTCATTTGGAACCGATTGCTATAGTGGTTATTGTTTTGCATCCTGGACTGGTTGCTAGAGATGATGGTCTGGCTTCCTACTACTCTAATTTACAGATTTATAGACTGGATGGTTTCTTGGGCTGATTACTGTAGATAATAGATTGGTGTCCTGGACTCGTTGCTTCAGGTTGTAGATCAGAGTTCTATTCTTACATATTGCTTGGCCATTGATCATTTGTGTATTTAGTCTCTTAGATATTCAATAAAAGTTCATTGTCTCAAGGAGCAGAATTATATTGACATTTATAATAGCTGAAAACCAAACAGTCCTTGTTTATTCGTTCACTGTCAAATACTGGTTAAGCACATGTTCTATGTGACACAGCATGTCAGCACTAGAGATACATGAGGAACAATGTAAACCAAGTGCCTGCCCTTTTAGACCTTACAGTTCATATAGTAATAAAGAGCTTTAACAGAGTCTTTATAATGAAATATGATGAGTAAACTTATTGAAGAAATATGAGACCTGCTGTGAGAAGACAGGAGTCCTAGGGAAAGAGAGATTTATACTGAAATAGGAATAGAAGTTAGGTGAAAATCAATGGTAGTGGGAGGTGAGGGTGGAAAAGTGGGGAGAGAATTTTATAGGCTGAGAGGTAATCAGGTTAATCAATGCTTGCTGCTGTAGTAGGAAACCCAACTCTCCAAATCTCAGTGATGTACTATAATAAAGGGTTATTTTTCACTCAAATCAAGTCCAAGGTGGACAAAGCAGCTCTTCAGCATGACTTTCTTTCAAGCAGTAGACAGGCTGCTTCCATCTTGCAAATCTGTAGCCCTTCACCTCCAGGTGCAAAGATGGGAGAAATGGTGACTTAGAATATGAAAATCTCATACTTGTTCTTCAGTCCTTGGACTGGAGATGACTCTCACTTTTGTTCCCACATCATTCGCAAAAATCGACCATGTGGCCCTCCTAGATGCATAGAGCCTAGGAAATAGGAAGACATGACTGCATGGTGAGTCCTGTGTTTCTGCAACAGAACAGCTCATGCAAAGATCATAGGCAGAAGGTAATACTGCATTTCTGAGAAACCCTAGCTGAGCAGGAACATAGACTATAAAGGTCAAGGAGAAGCTGTTATGAGTGAAGAGGAAGACAGGAGGCCAGATAATTTGGGAACTTGAAAGCTATGTTGGGGAATTTGGGCTTCACCCAAAAGACAATGGGAGCCAGTGAAGGATTAAAAATGGGAAGTGTAGAGATCAGATTTGTGGCTTTTAGAAGATTGCTCTGGTTTCATCTTGGATAATGAATTGGAGTATGGCAAGACTGGGCAAAGAGAACAATGAAACATGCCAATATTCTTTAAAACACAATACAGTGCTGATGAATTCTTCATCTTTAGTTGACAACAAATACTTAGAGTTCAACATGAACCTGGTATTAAGTAATTTTAAAGTTAACTGCTTCATTTAATATTTATTTTGATTGCTAGTTTAGTCACATTCTAAAGTCCTTCGGAAAACAAAACTAAATCTTACTTTGGAGGTTAGATGTATGAGCATGATAATTTTTTCATAGGGAAACAGAATGCGTTGAAGTTCTAATGCGATGGGATTCATTTTATTTTGAGTGGAAGGAAAATGGAGGTCCATGAATCTGTAATTAATTGGTTTGGCATAGAATGTCCTCCTAATGGGAGAAATAAACCTAAAAATTTGAAATTTAAGTGATAAAAAGAATTTGGAGGTAGATTCTGCCTTCTGGCACTAACACAGTGTTGTGTTTGTTTTTGAGTAAAACACTTGTGTGCCTGAATACTCTTGTATAGTCATTAATAGGTATTCTGCAAATTCAGAAGGCATTTCTAGCATTTCATGATGTTCTAACTAAGTGACAGAAATGGAAACTAAGATAAAAGTCATGTATGAGTTAAATACTTAGTTTTTTTTTTTAACCTGATTATAAAAGCATCATAGGTTCCTGCTCATTGTCTTAGTCCATTTGTGTTGTTATAACAAAATACCACAGACTGGGTGGCTTATAAACAGATATGTATTTCTTCTGGAGGCTGGGAAGTCTAGGATCACGGCACCGGCAGATTTGGTATTTGGTGAGAACTTCCTGGTTCATAGATGGTAGATTTTTGCTATGTCATAGATGGTAGCTTTTTGCTGTGTCCCCACATGGTGGAAGGTACTATGAAGCTCTCTGGGGTCTCTTTTATAAGGGCACTAACCCCATTTATGAGGGCTTAAACACCTCCAAAGATTCCACGTCCCCATACCACCTCACTGGGCATTAGAATTTCAACATATGAATTCTGGAGTGTAGACAAAAAAGAGGATTCTATGGAAAGTAACCTCACAGAGTGATCTGATCATAAATTTCTAACTGGGCAGGTCATGGTTATATAACTTTTTAGTAAAAGATTTCTCTTTGCCTTATGCAAGCCCTGTCCATTGTTTTGTGCATCTAGGTTAACACACCTTTGAAATAAGCCATACCACCCTCAAGAGAGCACACAATCTTAACTATTCTGTAATCCAATTCCTGTCTTGCTTTCTCCTACCAACACATATACTTCCTTATGTTTCCTCCTTAATTTCAAATGCATAATAGCAATTGCAAAACTTATTCCTAGGAGCGTTTGAAATCTTGCTCCCTAGCATATGTCGTCAGTTTGGCTCAAACTCTTATAAAAATTCTCTACAGGTTTGTTTGTTTCTTATGTCTGTAGGGGAAACATACATATTCAGATCAAAGCACTCATTGAAAATAAAAAATACCAACAAATAGATTTTAGAAAGTTTTCTCTAATATAGACTGTACCTGATATGGGTTTTTTCACTTATTTTTTACATAACCATTCTCCCCATGCCATTAATATTTCTTTGCAAGTACACTTTTAGTGAATGCATAATATTCTGTCTTATGAAATTTCCATAATTTACTTGACCATTTTTCTATTGGTTGATGCTTAAGTTGTTTCCAGTTTTGACAGTTACATTAAATACTGCAATGAATAGTGTGGTGTGTTCATTTTTTGTCTTTATTTATAATTTCCATAGGTTCCATAAATTCCTAGAAGTAGATTGAGTCAAAAGGCATGGACATTTTTAGGGATCTTTTTTAGTCACCACTGAGATGATTATGTTCTCTCTCTCTCTTTCTCTTTCTCTCTCTCTCTCTCTTTCTCGGAGTGTATTTATTTATTTATTTATTTCCAGTTTTATTGAGATATAATTGATATACAACACTATAAGTTTAAGGCATACAATATATTGATTTGACTTACATATATTGTAAAATGATTATCACAATAAGTTTAGTTAGCATCCATCATCTCATATACATACAGTAAAAAGCAAAAGCAAAAAAAAAAATCCTTAGGATGAAAACTCTTAGGATTTACTCTTTTAACAACTTTCATATATATCACACAGCAGTGATAACTGTAGTATCATGCTGTATATTCCATCCTTGCTACTTATTTATCCTGTAACTGAAAGTTTGGACCTTTTGACCAAATTTCTCCATTATCCCTTTCCCCTGCCTTTGCCTTTGGTAACCACAAATCTGATCTCTTTTTCTATGAGTTTCTGTTTGTTTTTAGATACCACATATAAGTGAGATCATACAGTATTTGTCTTTCTATGACTGGCTTATTTCACTTCGCATTATGCCCTCAAGGTCCATCCATGTCGTTGCAAATGGCAGGATTTTCTTGTTTCTTTAATGGCTAAATAATATTTTGGTATATTATATAATGTGGTTTTTCTTATTTAACTTGTTGACATAGTGCATTGAACTCATGTAAAAAAATAATGTAGGAAAAATTTGAAAAAGGTGCTACCCACTTTAACTATGTAACATGTTCATAAGGATAAATTAGTACAGAATATTGGTAACTTCATGTGCAGGAGCATATGAATATTGAGTGAGCATTAACAGTTTTTACCATAAGCCAGTATGTGCAGAGGTTCAAAGGCAGAAGATGATGGTGGCACAACATAGCAATGAAAGGCTGAAGAGCTCCCATTCCACGTTTACTTTATTTTCTAACAACATCTTAGCTGCATAGATTCATTTACCTGGTGGGATGACTGAAATCTTCAGTTGTGTGAAATCTGAAATCTTGATTCTCTCGTCTTTATTGTTTTGTCTCAGTTTTCCATTGACCAGAAGTATTAGGCTAGGAAGTATTAAGTGGCACCTCAGCCAGCCTCCTAGGTTTCAGACCAATGCTTTTTATATCTGTTGAGTCACAGCATCCGAGCCTCCCTGTCACCTTGTCAGTACAGAGATCCTCTTCTCTACTTGATGGGTCAATTGTATGAAGAGACCAGACTGGTCATGCTATAGTCTTAGCTTCGAACATAAGAAAACCAAACTATATTTCCTACTAGAATTTCTCCTTTGAGCATCAGGACTACCAAACTCTTTGATCTCAAGATTTGAGTGGGAAAATAAACTTCTGCCGTCAAGTAATCTGGTATAAAATTGAAAGTGGCCATTTTTACCCCTTCCCCTTTGTTCACAAGCATATGCATACCAGCTGTGGGAAAAAGAGAGTGAGGAAGGCACACCCTTTTTGTAAATATTTCCAGCAGAAGAAACACATTCTCTCTCAAACTCTGAGTCAAAACTAAGCAGCATGCCAAAGCTAACTGTAAGAGAGGCTGGGAAATGTAGTCTGGCTGGGTGCAAAGCAGGCAAAGGAAATGAATCTTGTGAGCACAGAGTAATTCCCATCACATCGCCTTTGCCTTGACCAGTTCAGTTTTTACCGCTCTTTGCAGTCCTTCCTTGAATGTTTCAAAATTATGACATACTTCTAGTTTTATTAAAGATGCATTAAGTATTTTTTTTTCTTTTATGTTTGGATTGTTTATGGAGAAGATGAGTCATTCCTCCATTTTTTTTCAATATTGTTGTTTTTTTATGTCACTCCTCCATTTTTAACCAGAACTCTGGAAAACATTGCTTGAACTAACTATTTATTTTCAGTGGCCACATTCTAGGCTGCTGTAGATCCTTACATTTGAAATAATTTAGATTTTTGTTCTTGTCATGTAGATCACTTCTTCTGGTAATTAAATATAACTTGATGTTGCCAGTTATGGTTTGAAAATACTTTAGAAATAATTTTTGGTTCTTTGTGTACAAAAGTATTTAGAAAAATCTAAGGTCAAGCATTGAATTCAGTATTTTACATTTTGAATGTAAATCTTGGGTATTGATACAAGAAAAATCACAAGCAATTGTTCTTTGAATATATTTTTAGTACTATTTTATGTAAGAACTTTTAGGTAAAGCTCTTTGATGATAAGAATTCCTCAGCCAAATCATAGCTGAGTTAGAAAACCCTGTGCAACCACTTCTCTGCCAGGCAGTTGAGCCAGAGAGACCATGAGTAGGCATCTCAATTAACACCTATTTATCAGGTGCTTTGTGGGGGCTCAGTACTATGTGGGAGCCCAGAATCCCTGCTTCCTGCAATGACAGCTGGTATTAAGGATGGGATTAAGCATATTTGAAGGGTCAGTATCTTTTGGTATAGGTCATTTTAAAAGTTTCACAGAAGCATCATAGTAAGACTTTAGAATCAAATAAAGACTTTAGTATTTGTTAATTCAACTTTTTTTAGATTTCAAACAATCCTCAATGGTGTTTTGAAAGAAATCTGTCTAGATACAATAAAGGGGCTTTTGAAGATTAGAAATATGTCAAAGAAATAAGTTTAATTTGGCATTTTTTAAATAAAATAACTTAGGAGATATAAACACACCTGATATAAGCAAATACATCTATCAAATAGATCAGGAGGGAAAGATTTTTTTAACGGTGGAATTTTTTTAAAAAGAGCTTAAAAAGAAAATATTTACTTTTCATGGTAATCACAGAAATGCTGAACTCTTTTTAAAACTGAGTAACCACCATTTAATCAAATGCACTTTTATAGAGATAAAGTTATTAATTCTCAGGGAAAATTGTTTGCCTTAGTTTACACAAATAGGTATCAAAGACATGACTGCTTTAATTAATACGTGAATTAGTTTGAAACAATAAGATTGAACCCCATGTTTGTGAGATTCTATGTTTTACATGTTTCCAGGTTGTTATTTCAAGGATTTTTAGCCTTATCTCTTTTGCCTCTAGAGACATTGCAGTAATATCCCACCATGATATCCCACAGTAAGATGCACCGTGTATGGACTATACATCCTGTCGACTCATTTTGAGACAACAGTTCAGAGATACTGGTTACGTGTCATGGATTTGATAAAGGTGTCTGTATTACATGTCGATAATCTTCTTTCTCTATTTTCTTTCTCCTTCACCTTTTCTATTTTCTCTTTGTTCTCCATTTTTCTGTTTTTCTCTTTTTCTTACCATCATCTTTTTGTGACTCCATGAGCCATTGTAACAGGCTCTGGCAGAATTTTGTCTTGAAGAAAAAGTAAGCTCTATAGTCAGTTATTGGGAGAATGAGTTGGGCTCTTGTAGGGGACTCAATCTTAGTAGGAAGTGAGGTGGAATTCTTCATTGTCTTGACGCTTTGAGTTGCTGGGAGAAATAGCTTAGGGTTGGGGTGGGAGGTGCGGGTGGGATAAGCCAAGCCAGCTTCCACCTCGGATCCCTACCCTGTGCTCTCTCCTCTGCCTATACACATCTGCGTGACTCATCCTCATACTTCCTTTCAGCCTCTGCTCAAATGGCCTCTTATCAGAGGCCTCCGCCATGGTATAGAGAACAACACGTTCCTTATCTTATAGAACAGAAAGAGTTCATTCACCCCAAAGCTGGAGGAGCTTAACATTAAACACTAAGAACGGCAGTGGAGAAATATTGGCTATTTTATTAATGAATAGTGCCATCCAGGAGAACGGGAAGCTAATGCTTGAAAGCCTGAACTCCCCAATGGCATGTAGGTTACAGATTATGTAGGGCAAGTCACAAGACACTATGGGTTAGAGGTTCGGGGTCGTGCTGGGAGCTGATTGGTCAGAGGTGAGATAAAGGTAATGAATTATTTCTTCGTTAGGTCTTGAGGACAGTTGTGAGGTCCTTTCTAGAATCCCTCTGTCTGGTCTCAGGAGAAAGTAGCCAGGGGATCGTGCCACCTTAGGACTCAGGAACTGAAACATATGTCAAGATGTTATCTTTAGCCTGACAGAAGCCTGGAACATGTGACCATTAGTCAGGTCTGGGCCACCATCTTCCGCTGCCTCGGGGTTGCTGATTATCCAGGAGAAAGGCCAGGCCTCTGAGCTGTATATATTTAAAGAGAGAGAGAGAGAGAGAGAGAGAGAGAGAGAGAGAGAGAGAGAGAGATGATTTCTAGAGCTAGGATTTAAAACTAAATTTAATCAAGGTCATAAAGACTCTCAGTTTCATTTACTGTCTAGCCCGGCTTCATTTTCTCCACAGTACTTACCAGTCAGTAACAACCTAAGTTGTTTGTCTCACCCCACCCCACCAGTGTGTAAGCTCTCTGTAGCGGGACTTTGGTCTGTTTACCTCTATATCCAGGTGTCTGGAGCAATGCCTGAGCACAGGATATACTCAGTGGATATGTGTTGAATGAATAAATGTTGACAGTATCACTAAAATTTAAAAGATGCCGCCTGCCTTGCAGATGTGCTGGTTGATTTATGCTTATGTAGTGAAAAAGATTTAGATATACCAGTTCTCTATAAATAGTGCATATAGGTGGATCCTACTTAGACTTTTGGGCATAGTCATTCTTTTCAGGGAATGCCAATATTTGAGTACTTCTCCTGTTGGGTATGTTCTTAGAATATGAACTTAATGATATTTGGCCAGGAAACCCAGAAGCACCCACATCCCCTCAGAGCACCAGTCTCTTCTCCTATCAGGCTTCCTGAAGGAGCTGTATGCACAGTGGAAGCATTGTGGTTAGTTGGAGGTTTGTTCTCAAATCCCAATTTGAAAGAGCTAAGCTGGACCACATGAGCATGCCAGTAACCTTGTGTGAGAACTTCAGTTCTTGCCATTCAGTGGTCATCTGAGGCGTGTGGTGGGTAGACACTGTTTTAGGTGTAAGACATGCAGAGGTAAGAGACAGAGCCTACAGAATAGAGATAATAATATATTCAGGAATATGTTTCTGAATTATGGTGAGGATTGACTGAAGGAATTCACATGAAACCTCATAGTAACTTCTAGAGCACTGCACAAATGTTAGTTATCTTATTAGAAGACTCAAGTTGGCCACTCAAGAAAGGCAAGCCTCTACCACTCCAAAGGTGTAATGAGTACCTGAAGCTCCACATCTTTTCACCTTCTCAAGAAGTCCTTGCCAGATGTGGTCTGAGACTTCCTCATTGGTTGTAAATGTCCTTTGCTGCACAGGTGGAATTTATAAGAAACCCTCAGCCCGGTGTGAACTGAGGGAGTGTCCAGAATGTGTTACTGTGAGATACTTGGAGTCTTCACATGTCATTGGCCTTTTGTGGTTGCTGTAGATTCTGCAAAGAGACCTATAAACTTCAGGCTGGACTTTGTCAACACTGAATTCATGTGCACAGCCACAAGCTCTCAAGAAAAAGCTGCTATGAGGAGTGACACAACTGGAGCTTCCTTTGATAAGAAGTGGAAGATTCATGAGGTGAGTGAAACTTGAGAAGAATTTTTTGAAGATGGAAGGAATGGTCATTGTAATAATGTATATTTTAATCTTCAAAGGATTTTACTGACTATCCTTTTTTTCAGCTTTATAACACTAGAACTTGGGTCTCTCATTCCTAAATCCTGTGATCTTTCCATTTTACCACTCAAAGGGCCTGCAAAAGTGTACTTGGATTGAGGAGACATCTGTCAATGAGGCTCTACTTGTGAAGACAGGATAATAAAAAGTTTTTCCTAAACATGTAGTTGAGATAGTAAACAGGAGAGCGTTGGTGGAGGTACACAATTAATTTGGAGGGCACATTTATGTCTCTGTGTAGTGATTAGGTCTTTGAAATCCATAACCATATATTTGGGCAAAATGCATTCAGAAACTATACAGATCTTTTCAGAACTGGGAAGGTTGGCAACTTTTAGGAAGGATATCTTGGTCACTAAATTGGAAGGGACAATGATGAAATAGACAGTCCTGGAGAAGGTGGTAGTCTAGAAAAAAGAAGGTGAGTTCTGGACTGAGTCCAGGCGATGTGGAAAGGATATACCTTGATGTATGGAAGATTAGTTCTGGGACTGATGTCTGACAGGATGTGAACAATCTCAAAGATGACACCAGCCAATGGCTACCTGTAACAGCGTTGTGGTTGAATGTAAAGAAAATTTGGAAGAAAATAAACTCACCCTCTATCGAGTCTTCTTACTGTGAACACTGGTCTAAGGTTTCCTTGTGATGAATGGTCTTGCCCTGAGAAAGCCCACAGGAGGGTGTGTTTAGGAATGGGCATGAAAGGAGGAAGAAAGGGAGGTGTCAGAGATGCTTTGACTCATCAACAAATGTGTGAGAAGAAGGGGTTAATTGTCAGAGCAAAAAGAAGCAGAGAGATCTAATTTTGGATGCTTATATTTGTAAAGTTTTTCTGTTAAATATTTAGTCATGATTTTGAAAGAGAGAAACAAAAAAGAAAGTATGACGATGCTAATTGTGGTGGCTTAAAAACATGTCTGTGTATTCTTTGATAATCCTTAAATCAAAAGTCTAACTCCCCTTCTCGCTAATATGAGTTCACACCGAATTAATAGGGTGTAGTAGAAGTGACACAGTATGACACCAGAAGCTAGTCTTAAAAGGTGATAACCTGGCTGTTTCTCCTTGGATACTAGCCTAGGAATCCAGCTGCCCAGCTGGGAGGAGGTCCAGGACACCTTGGAGAGCCATATGTAGGTGTTTTGGCCAGCATTCCTAGCTGAGCTGACAGCCAACATCCAGCGTCGATTGCCAGACGCTTCCTCCTCCTCCTAATGAAAATTGTTTTATGCTTCTAAGCTTTGGCTGCTTTAGTAAAGAGCAATAGATAACTCAAACATTAATTAATAGACAATTTAAAAAATTATCAAGGGCCTCATATTAATTTCATCTTAATATTCTTTTTCTTTCTCCTTTATTTCTTCTATTTCTGTAAGAAAGCATCCTTATGATAAAACATGGGCAGCAGTGCAAAAGGTGAGCTTGACTAAGCATTGCCCTAGAGGGCCCATGGGTGTCTAGGCTGGCAGGATCCATTAGCAACTGCAAAAAAGGCCAGATTATGAAGCTGCATACCCAAGAAGATACCCTTTCAGAATTTCTCATAAAGTGGTTCCCATAAAGTGGTTCCCAGGTAATGACTGAGGCATCAGTTAATACATAGGAGAATAGTTGTTTTGTTTGTTAAGTTCATTATGATCCATATGCTTTGGTGCAGTTTCTTTCCATGACTTCTATTCAATTTGAGGTCAGGTTGCAGGGTATCACTTGGCAGTGTGCAAACACTGGGTTTCCGAGGGAGGTTTGTGTGAAGTAGAGAAAAGCTCTAGATTGCAAGGGCAAGATGAAAAGTAAAAAATCACGTAGGAGGGAGTAATAATAATTGTTAACTCCCATTGTACCTGTTGTCACATTATTCTTTTTGCATAATATATATTTTACTCTGTGAATAAGGTTTAAAGACTTTCAAAACCACTTTTTTTACTTTAAATAGTGAATTTTATGTGCCATTAAATTTGTAATTACATAAAAGTTGTAGCTATTTTATATCTGGTATGGAATTCTTAGCAATACCTCACTCAGGGCTCTGCCCCTCCTTTTGGAGAAAAAAAACTTTTCTGGGTCATTAGAGGATGAGAGGAAGAACTGAGCATTAGTGAAGCTCTCTAGAAAACAGAGGAGGAGCGCCGCCACCAGCAGAGCTACACTCCTTGATGAGAATTCTGAAAAACTCAGAGAAGGGGCTTGGGGGACAGTAGGACTGGAGGGGCCTACCTGACTGATACTCTGCCAGCCTGTGTGGAGATGGGCAAGAAATGGCTTTGAGATGTACTGGTTGCGGTTTTTGTCAGTACTAAGAAAGGAGGGAGAACATTTTTGCATGCTTCCTTGGTCATTTTCTCTTTTCCCAAGTTTAGGGAAGTGCTATGCCATTGCAAGGGGAAGAGAAGACAATGATCTCAGTTCAAGATCTGTTCATTGAGCACACACTAGGTGCGAGGCTCTGGGCAGACAAAGATGAATGAAACACAGCCCCTGTCCTGAGACAGACCCATAAACAATGATCTCTATACGATGTGCTGGGGGCTGTTGGTTGCTGTGGATTAAGGAGGGCTACTCTTACTGAGTGGTTGAAATGCCAACTGTTAAGAAATATTACTCAATCTCTTCTTTCTCTTCTTCAATTTCTTGGTTTTATACTCTTGTCTGGTCACTTACCACTTTTGAGGGTGATCTTCACCATTTTTTGGGAATGTCATAGAAGGGATTCATCCATGTAACTAAATCAAAAACTGTAATAACTGGCATTTACTAAGGACTTTCTGGGTGATGTGGAAAGAATATACCATATAAAGGCTTCTATCAATATTTCCTCTTTTAATATTCATAAAAACCCTAATAATAAGGTTCTATTATTGTCCTTGTTTTACAGATGTGCCCAATGAAGCCCAGAGAGGTTCAGTTGCTTGTTCATGGTCACACGGCTGGCACATGGTAGGGCTAGGATTTGGACTTGGATTCAGAACTCACATTCTGTATACTTCTGCTTTTAGTTAAATGGCTGGTGTTTCTCCTAATTATGATGTTTTGTTGCTCAGGAGTAAACTGTCAGTTGTACTAATTCATTCCCAACAGGAATCTTGTGGGCTTGAACCCCTTTGCCCATCTATCAGTGCGTTGGCATCCCCCGAGGACCTCCTGAGAGTCTTGGGTAATGCTCAGGGGTGTCTCCAAAAATGCTGGGTGTAGTCTTATACAAGTGGGGCAGAGGACAGAGCCCTCCCTTTCTTAGAACTTGGCACATTGTATTCACCCTAAAGCTCTTAGGGTTTTGGATCAGTATCCTTTTCTTTTCAGCTTATGTCAGAATTTACAGTTGACCCTTGAACAACAGGAGTTTGAATTGTGTGGGTTCAAACTTATACGCAACTTTTTTTTAATAAGTACAGTCAGCCCTTTCTATCTGTGGGTTTTGCATACATACATTCAACAAAATGTGGATCAAAAACGGTGTTTTCACATTCTCAACAGTGAATCAAAAATACTGTTTGCCATCTGAAGTTGGTTGAATCTGTCAACGCAAAGGGCCAGCTGTAGAATCAAAAGTTATGCACTGGATTTTCAACTGAGTGGGTGTCAGCATCCGTAATCCCAGCGTTGTTCAAAGTTCAATTGTAATTTGTGCTTGGATGCCCATTAAAGTCACAGTCAAGCCAGAACACTCTCCTTTCCATGAGAATCCAAGCCAGCTTGGTCTTAACTGGCTGCTGGACTTCAGAAAAAAAAGTAAGACAACTAAAATATGTAAGTGGGAAAACAGGATTTTCCCAATACCCTGCCAGGATGTGTTCAGTGTTCAGATATACTGAGCCACAAAAAAGTTACTAGATGCCTGTGGTAGGTAAGGTTTTCAGTTTTCTTTTAATTTTTTTTTTTCATACAGTCAAAGTCATTCTGAAGGACTTTTTTTTTTTTTTAATCTTTTGGCATTCACATATGATTGTGTAATATGAAATATTTATTAACAAATTTACTTTTCCCAGTATTTTTTTTTTTTGGTATCCCCCTTCATTCAGTACTCAGACTGACCTCGTATTACAATCATCTCGGATCTTCTACAAATTAACCCTGTAGGGGCTTTACCCCCACAATGCATAAATCAGTATTCTTAGGCCCCAGCTCAGACCATGATTATTTTTCAAAAGCTCTCTGGAGGATTCTGACCTGCAGCCAAGTTTGAGGACCATTGGAATGACTAAAATTCCTGTTTTCAGGGGGATTCTTACACAAGGGATAAAAATTAGAAGAGAAAAAACAATATATTCTTGGTGTTTGAGTTTTAGCAGAATGGAATGGAAAGGACACAAGACAGACAAAAGAACAGGCAGAAAACAGCCTGGTCACAGGGAAGCACAGCTTTCTTCCCTCAGGAAAGAAAAAGAGTCTTTAGGCTGCAAGGAAGGTGAAAGGGAAAACCAGAGGGAGAGTGATGAGGCTCCTTTATTTTGGGGTCTTGAAGGCCCTCCTAGATTCAAGGGGTAGACTGAGATGAGGTCCAAGTGGGATGGTGGACATCATAACAGAAGCCTTCAGAGACAGACATATAGAAAATCAGATGCTACCTCCCTCCCTTGCCCCGGTCCCTTAGCACAACAAAGGCTTCCTGGACCTTAGATGCCGTTCTTGGGAAAGAAGGGGGAATATGGAATTTGGCGGGGTGGGCTTCAGAACAGTTTAAATTGGATTACAGAAAATAAAGAATGCTCTATATCTTATATGCCTACTTCTGATAGCTGTACACATTGCGCCTGGGTCTGTCTTTTGACAGAAAAAATAAAGAGGAAGACTCTCCACTGTTGGTCCTGTTGATTCTGCTCAGTACCAATGCACTTGCTTTTTGCCATCCAATGATTGAGTGTTTAATGTCCTTAATAGAGGCCAAAGGAAACAGCAATGGGGTATTGTTGAAGGCTGATACCAATCACCACTGTAATGTGAATGTCCTCTACCAAACCGACCCGATTCCTTTTGATAGCACCATCAGTTAGTTCTGGATTTAATGTCTCATAATTGCATTCATTATTAAGAACTCTTTAATGAATTGAGAAATTTAAAAATTAATTTTATTTATGTATTGAGTAGGTAGTATATTAACATTGTTTTAATCCAAGGGAAAAGTAAGGGACATATGGTAAAAATCTCCCTTTGTTCTCGTCCTCCAGCTAACCAGCTTACTTCAGAAGCAACGAGTGATCAGTTTCTGCTGTGCTTTTCAGAGATATTCAATGCACATAGAAGCAAATGAGTAAGTATTCTCTTATTTATTTCTCTTTGTTCTCAAGTGGCAGCTAATATAAAATGATTTAGACCTTGATTGCTATATCAGGACATGATGGCGTCTTTCATTCTTTTTTATAGTTGTATGTTTTGTCATTGAATGTATACATCAGGATTCATTTAACCAGACCTTATTGACAGGCAGTTTTAGATCATTTCCATTCATTAAGCATTTAAGAAAATAACTGAAGATCCTCTAAAGAGCTTCATCTTCTCCTTCTCTAGGAGAATTTCAGTAGTTTCATACCAGCAACGTTTCAGTTCCTTTAGAAAGCATTTGAATTTTACTCATTAAAAAGTACTTTATCCCTAATTATTAGTTAGATTCTTATGAAGTTTTATGAGCCTTTTCCCCTTTATTTGATAACTCTATAAAGTTTTTATGTTCTCAATTTTTGCTGTTTTGGATAATGCCTTTTTTAGTGCAATTGATAGTCTGCTTCGATATGCTATCATGCTCTCCTACTACACAAAAGTATAGCACTTAGAAATATCATTAACAATGAAGTCATTTTCCATTTACAAATCCTGGCTTTGGCTAGAATTACTTGCTTCAACTGCTCTAAAAGCCTAGCTAAAAGCAATACCCTGTCTTGCTTAAGAAACACATTATACTTTCCATTATTTATAATTTTTCATAAATAAATTCAATTTATTGGCCTCTTTAGGTGTTAAGATTTAAGCAATTTCTAGGTAAAAATGATGATATCTTCTGAAATAATATCTTTCTTTTTCTGACTGCCTGTTCTGTTTTGAGATTCCATATTCGCATTAAATAGTTTTAACATTATGATTCATGTCATTGAAATGGACTTGAAGGTCATAAAATAAGGCTGTTAGTAACACAACTCAGGACTCCTCTCTCTTAACCAATATAGGTGCCTTGTTTGGTAAACTTTTAGGGGAATGAAATTACCACCTCACTAAGAAGAGCATTTCTTTTTTTTTATGCTTAAATGTAATTATGTTTTTATAAATCTAAAGAACAACGAATCACACTAGCTCTTCTGGTGACAGAAGAATTAAGCTAAAAACAAATGACAAATGACATGAATTTGAAATCAACAAATCCGAAAAAACATGAAGAGAAATTTTCAAAAGATGCTAATTTCCCTCAAACCCATACTTAGAAGTACCAGAAAAAGCATGTGTTGAAACTTTTCTTTTTCTTCCTTGCTCCTTGAAATTCACCCAAATGATCCTCTAGATGTTAGGAAGATTCACTAATGTTTGAAAGCATTGTCTTCTTCTGAAGATCATGACTCCATTTTCTATTACTACCCTCATATCTTACATTGCTGTAAGTTAGAACAGAGCTAGTGATCAAGGGCTAGGTGTTTTTCAGATGGCATTTGAACATGACCTTGCTACAGTTGACTTAACACTCAAAAATCTTACCTTTTGCTATGGGCAACATGGCCAGAATAATTATGATGATGCTATATTTATATATGATGCTCTATCGCTTTTGAGTGTCAAGGATCCATCCTCTATTCCCTGAAATTGCACCTCAATTTTCCTTTGGAAAACAATGCTGCTTCTGTCAGATACAATGCTGATGGCACTGGTGTTCCAGATGTTGCCCATTCACCTGCCATGGGGTAGGCATGCGATCCCAAATTCGATCACACTCTCCCCTTGGAATTTCAATGTTAGGAAACAATGGTAAATAATTAGTATTCATTCATTTATTCACTTACTAATTCATTCATTCACTTGCTCATTCATTCATTCATTTATTCAAGGGTATTACCCCAGAGAGATGAACATTTAGCTCTTGTTCCGTCATGAGATCTGTTTCTTTAATCTTGATTCCTATTCTGTGAGCCTTTCAATAAACTTCATTGTTACTTAAATTAGCCTGATCTGGTTTTGGTTGCTTGTGACCCCAAAACTCTAATGGACACAATGATGAAGAGAGGATATGCTTGCGAATAATTTAGATGTCTTCAGATGATAGCCAGACCAGGAACTCTCTTTCCTCTGCAGAGGTTTTTAAATCTAACCAAAATGAATCATTGTTGAAAGGTTAATTATGGGATCTTGCATAGCAAATGGAGTTGGAGAAAACCATATTAATAAGCAGTTTGAAGTTGCTGGGCTTACACAAATATTTTGACAGGTCTAGTCTATCTGAATTAGCTTATACTCTCCTTTGGATGAGTTATTCAAGCTGTTGCTACTGTCACTGTAGCTTGGAGTTGGAGGGTGGTGTCCAAACTCTGGCAGATTTCACAGTGAAGGGGAGGAGCTGTCCACCCAGGCCTTATGTTGTTTTTCTTCGATCTGGATCATTTATGCTCCTAGAACCCATGTCTAGATTCTATTTTAGATTTTGAGACCCTTTTCTAAAGTCTCTCTTTGTCATCTTCATCAGCCTTCACAGATGAATTCAGTTGGTTCGTGGAGGTATCATGAATGTTAATTTCTAATTTTAATTTTTGAAATTAAACTTTTTCACAATAAATGAAAAGACTGACTTTACACGACTGCACCTCTACATCTCAAAATCCTGCCTATTTTTCACATATAGTGAAAATCTCAAATATTTTAGTAATGTTTTTCCACTTGACTGCATCTGGAAAGAACCTCTCCCACTCTGATAGCGTGAAATGGATCATCTATACTGGTCTTGTTGGCACTGCTTTATAATCTGGCCTTTTATTCACAAACTCTTTCTCCTCTCATTACTCCTTAGCTTCTAGATGGCAGGGATTTACATCTCCTATGATGGTGGGCATGAATGAATGGCATCTTTTTGCGGCCCCCCTCCTTACTCTGCCACAAACTACCGAGTCAGCAAATGTTGACGAACCTTATGACTAATTGCATGGCATTCATAGCAATGAGATTTAGTGTCAGCAACAGCAACAGAGAAATAAATGTTCTGCCAGTATATCAAAATCAAGGTGTCTCAGGCTGCGGTCCATAGACTACATAGATATGTCTCAAAATACTTGTTCAAAAGAATTGGAATTCAAAGACTTCAGCAAAGCATGTGCTCTCCACTTTGCTGTAGGCCTCACCTCTCTTCTCTGCTCCAATCTACCATTTACACATTTATATTACTTGAGAGGCTCTGAAAACATTTGAATTTGGGATCCCAATTGTGTTTTAAACCTTGTTGCTATATCTACAAATACTTTGCATATCTGCCTCTAGATCTCCATATTTCTCTAGTGTGTGTTTTAAAAACTCCTTGACAAGAGTGATGCTTAACTGCAGACCACTACAAAGCTAGGCCTTCACTAAATATTACCAACTGTTGATCTTAAACTTGAAGTTGCCATGCGAGCAAACCGTGCACAGATCAACATCTGGCTTTCAAGCTTTGAAGTGGCGCTTTGGCCTCAGGATGAGCTCTTTTCCTCTATGAACTTTGCAAACATTTGCCACCTTGGTTGTGCTCTGGTTTCCCAGGAGAACAAGTAGCTTGAACAAAAATTATATTTGTAAAAGTGCTTGTGTAGTGAGCCTGGTGGCCGACAAGAGTAGCTTGACCATCTGCATGTCTCCATGGGCAACTATAAAGGTGTTAAGCTCTGTGATTTTTTTCAGCCACTGGAGTAGATATACAGATTAACTGGTCTACTAAGTAGATATGCTAGTAAAGACTAGACTAACTAGCAAAGCTTTTTAGGAGAGCTTTGAATGGCAACCAGAGCTGTGCTCACCCAGGGGATGAGCAAATGTGGGCTACATCCAGAGTTCTCTGTGGCCTGATTTCCTTTGTTGGGTAGAGCTTGTCCTAAGACATCATCTCTCTATCTCAAATTGTCCTTGAGGCTCAGACTAGGGCAAAAGAGTAGAAAGAAAAAGTGAAGAGCCAGCAAAATTGGCAGATGGCTTTGAAAAATAGTAGCAGGCTTTCTCAGAAGATCATTCAGTACCTTGGAATGATTTTTAAAGTAAAAATGAAAACAGAGAGAAAACAAACAAAGAAGAGAGGACCCAGAAAAACAAATAAGATGTCATATTATCTTATTATATATTAAGACTCAATATGTATGTGTTGGTTATTGAGAAAGTAAAGAAAGTCCTTTTTAATTTTTAGAGTCAAATACAAGTTATATATATTTATTTGTTCATGTTTTACGCTTACATTTCATCTCACAGATTATGTTTTTCACTTACTATCCTCTTGAAAACAATCTAGGAAACATAGGTAGGGAAGGGATATGTCCTTTAGCATGAGGAGGAACTTGCTCAACATGCCCAGTTGGTCCCTGATGGCAGAACAGTGCTCACATCAAGGCTTCTGACACCTGTTGTAGAGTTTTTTTTGTTGCTGAAATAGTTTCAGTGAAGTCTTGAAATGAGGGTTGATAGTTAAGTGGCAGGATCATTTTGCACATTTGGTTCTATCTCTTTGTATTTCCCAGTTATGGGGGTAGGAGACGAAATGCATGGCCCGATCGGCCTTGGGAAAACAGTGGTGCGGGTGCTTGGTGTGTTGTGGCCCTTATTCACTCTCCCTGGTTTCATTAACGACATTTGAGGGGAGTGTGATGTTTGTTCTCATGTGGAAAAACAGCAGGGCACCCAGTGTTATATTTTAGCCTGTGTTACTTTTCTCTAAGGGCAACATTATCTATTAACCTCCTTCTCTTTGCCAGCATCCCTGCTAGGTCTTGTGAAAAATAAAGATGTAAAATTTCTAAAAAATTTAGAGCTAAGGAAAACTCTTTTTGCAGGAATTGGGGCTGAGGGGGGCCGGAGGGAAATTTATGCATTCATGTCTCCCAATTCTGTTAGTTTCTGAGCATACATATGTTAGCTCTAATTTAATTTGCTCGTAAAACTCTCATGCCAGTAATATCCTGAGATGTGAAAAGCCATCAATATCTTTTGCCTGGACTATTATGGTAACTTTCTTATCGATTTCCTTACTTTCTGTTACTTTCTATGTGACACTTCTTTCTCCATTTAACTGCCCACACAAGCTTTCAAAAGCACAGAACTGCTCGTGAGGGTACTTAACAGCACCAGGGAAAGGCCCACACACATTGGTAAGCTTGTAAGCTTTGGCGGGCCCCCACAGCTGACTCGACTTCACAGCTTTTTCACCCCTAAAGCTTCGGTCCCATGCATTAGGCCTTTTCACACCTTTAACCATGTTGTTTTCTCTCCCTTCAGTGCTTTCCTTCCAACTTTTCTCCTTGAACCACTTAGTGAGTTGTGTTTTTCTCAAAAGTGAAGTTCAAATGTTTCTTTTCTAGAAACTTTTCTGTCTCCTCTTTTCTTTAACAAGTGATTTCTCTCTGATCTGTTTCCCATAAACTTTCTTGGTGTCACTTTTAGAGATCAACTATTATATTATTGTTAGCTGTTTATAGCTCATTTTTACTGGCATTTGTATGTGTGTGTGTGTGTATGTGTGCATACACACATGAACGTACACACATGCATGTAACTGTGAAGGGGCAAGAGAGTAAAGGAGGAAAACACGGAACTTGGAGAACTGGAGCGAAATCTCTAAGACGCACCCTGAAAGCCCACATTAGATTTTTCTCTTGTTGTCTACCTCTTTCCACTGCCTTTCCTCACACCCAGAAGGTAAATAGATCACAGAGGGAATAGTTCTTTCCTGGAAATGTCCTCACTTCATCTGAAGGTAAGGACTGACTTTGGTTCATCAGTCTCTCCATCAAGAGCATAGCGCCTGGCCCAGAGCAGGGGCTCAGCAATTGTTGATAAAATGGATGACCCAGAGAATGAGGGCCTTTCTCTCTATGCATGATTCTTGCACCACCCTAGCCCTTGTCACTAAATTTTCTCCTCAGACTGTCTCTCTCACCTGCCCCAGCCTGTTCATGGATCACTCAATACCAGTTGCCTGAGACCTGGGCTGAACTTCACTTGCTACTACATCTGTCTGTGCATAGCCTGGTCGAGGGTGAGTTTCAAACAACTGAGGGTCTGACACATTAGCCAACTTAGGCTCTGTCCCCATCTTGACCTTGCTGTGATGGAGACATGTGTGAAAGTCAACTCTTCTGATCCACATGCTCTTTCTCTCTCTTAGCTATGAGTTGTTTGTTTATGAATTCTTTTCCCCTTCAGGAATGCCCTTGATGTTGTTTTAACCTAATATCTTTTAACCCAAAATAAACCAACAAAAGCAAAACAAACCCAAAATATAGCCAAGGCTGCATTCTTCTAGTCATGATTCTGTAGCTTTAAAAAATAAGTAAATTAATGTGAGATCCTGGGTGAATTTCATCTCTTTGGCCCAATGCCTGATGCCCTAACATTAAAGCCTTAAGCAATACTGATTAAAATCATAACCTTGCTCAGATTTCACTCTTATCAATTTTCGTAGATGGGCAACAAAAAGGAAGCTTGTTTTGGGTCAGTGTTGGTTGACCATCAGTAAAGTTGTGCGGGATAGAGGAGTGGAACAGGCATAGTGCCATTCCTAAAAGCTGAAAATCCAAAAGATCAAGATCAAATTTCTAATCCTCCCTTAAGCTGGCTCCTTACTTGTTCCTTAAAGGATGGGAGCATTTTTCTCTCAAAATTATTAAACTTGCAAACGTTTAAACATGAAGACAAGAAAAATTTAAAAGTATTTCTAACTCAGGAAAGTGCTGTTACTGATTTCTTTGTGTGTTTGAATTTAAGTCAAATTTAATTTTTTAACTATTGCATTTGTTGACAACAACAAAAAAGGTGAAAAAAGCCCCTCATTTTTTTAGTCCAATATAGTTTACTGCTTCATGAAGAAAATGATCAGACTGGCACTGTGAACAAAACAATGCTGCAAAATTTGAAACAAATATTGGGTAAGATTAAAGGAAAGAGATATTTAAAAAGTATATTAATGGATTCAGAAAGTGTAAACAGCTGTTAATCATATATTATATTCATTCAGAATTTCAAAAATGACCTCTGAAGCTCTGTGTTCTAGAGAAGATTAAAAAGAAGATTGAGAGATCTTTGTTCCTGGTCAAGATGGAGTACTAGGGACTGGATTAATCCTCCAGCCTGAAATAACCAAAAAAATCAGACAAAAATATATAAAAATGTCACTCAACACATGGAACATCAGATAATAAAGGACAATGATCCCAAAAAGATGAGTAACAAATGAAAGGAGCCCTCTGATTATCTCAGCTTATTATGTGGGAAATTCTGGTCTGCAGTACAGGGAGGGGGAATCCAGGCAGAATCTAGTGGTCTCCTTGAGTAGAGAAAACAAGACTACAAGCCAAGTCTACAAAACTACAGGCTAGATTTCACAAGGCAGAGCTCCAACAAGAAGAAAGCTGTGCATGGAGAGAACTCTGGAGATCTGTAATATTTAGTTAAGTGCTAATCAGTGTGTGTGCTCAAGGAAACTGAGACCAGGACAAGAACCACCCAAAAGCATGAGAGGAAACTGTGCTAGGGTTCACAAAGAGACAAAACAGTCCTGTTTCCAACAGCCAGAGTGGAGAATCATCTGAAAAACATCATGCTTCAAGACTAGGGAAGAATCAAACTTAGAAAAAATGCTGCTTTAGTCCTAGCTAACAAATCATAAGAGCAAACCCAGAAAGATTTAAATTGCTGTCAAGTAATTTATTGTTACTGCATCAATGAACAAAAGCTTAAGAAATTTATGAAAATACAAAAATATCCAGCACTCAACAGATAAAATCTACAATGTTTGGCTTGTAAACAAAGATTACACAGTAATAGAATCAGTAAAGAAGGATTTAAAAATGGCCATGCAGCTGTATTTCATATGTTCAAAAAACCAAAGGAATGATTACACATATTATATAGCAATATGGAAGAGAAAAATAAAAAGACCCAAATTGAATTCTTGAGTTGAAAACTGCAGTCTGAGATGAAGAATAAACTGGATGAGATTAATGGCAGGTTACATATTGCAGAAGAAAGTATTAGTGAACTGTAACACAGCAAAAGAAACTATCTCAAATGAAATTAGAGAAAAAACAAAAACAAAAAATAAAGAGACCATCAGTAGATGCTGGGACAACTTCAAGCAACCAAATATACATGTAATTGGAATCCCCAAGAGAGAGGGTGCATTCGAAATATTTGAATAGCCAAAATTTCCCCAAATTTGATGAAAACTATAAACCCAGTCCTAAGATGTTCATCAAATCTCAAGCAAAAGAAACATGGAGGAAATGACATCATGGCATATCATAAATGTATTTCTTAAAACAGTAAAAGAGAAAATTTTAAAAACAGTCAGAGAAAAAGATATTTGTATACAAAAGGGGAAAAGAAAAATAGCAGTTTTCTTGTCAGTACAATGCAAACTAAAAAACAAACAAACAAATAAACAAAAAACAAACCAGAAATAGTGTACTAAAAGGAAAAAAATTGCCAAGCTAGAATTCATTACCAGTGAAGACTTCTTTGATCATGTAAAAGTGGAAAGCATTTATTCCCATTAAATCTTTACCTCAAAAAGCATGATCTACCAAAGAATAAAAACATAAACTAGACCTCATTAAAAAAACAAAACAAGACTTGTTCTTAGGAAAACAGTATTAAGAGAATGAAAAGGTAAGCCATGACCGAGAGAAAATATGTGCATATTATATATCTAACAGAAGACTGTTATCCATCATTAATAAAGGACTCTCAAAACTCAATAAGAAGAAAACTAAAACTCAATGAAAAATGGGCAAAAGATTTGAGCAAGCACTTTACCAAAGAAGGTATACGATGGAAAATAAGCATATGAAATGTTGCTCAACATCATCAGTCATTAGAGAAATGTAAATGAACACATATACTTATAAAAAAAGTTTTAAATTTAAAAAATTGACCATACTAAGTGTTGATGAGGATGTGAAACAATTGGAATTCTCATATACTACTGATGGGAGTATAAAACGGCATAGCCATTTTGGAAAACAGTTTGGTAATTTCTTCAAAAGTTAAATATACACTTACCATTTGAGCCAGCTATTGAACTTTTATGTATTTACCCAAGATTAATAAAATCATATGTCCATACAAACACATGTACCCAAATACTTGCAGTAGCTTTATTTGTAATAGCCCCAAACTAGAACCAACCAAAATATCCACCCACAGGTGAGTGAATAAACATTGATGCAATAGAATATTAATGAAAAGGAAAAGCTATTGAAACACATAATATAGATGAAGCTTAAGATCATTATGTTGCATGAAAGAAGCTAGATAAAAATTGAATACATATTGTATCATTTATATGACATTCTATAAAACTTAACCTAATCCATAGTGACAGAAAGCAGATCAATGATTGCCTAGATATAAGGGTAGGGAGAGGGAAAGTTATGGGAGGGAGAGGGGGGTAGAGTTATGAAAAGACATAATGAAACTTTTTGGATGGGTATATTCATTATCTTGATGTGGCGATAATTTCACAGATATATACATATGTCAAATTTATTAAATTTTGTGCTATAAATATGTGTAGTTTAATTATATCTCAATTAAACTGTTTGAAATAAATGGGTTTGATATAGAAACTCAATCTGGGTTTAAGGAAAGAATTGGTGTTTCTATGAACTAGAGACTTTAATAAGAGAAACCATATAAATAAAAAAATATCTTATAGCCATTACAAGTAATGAAAGACAACCCAATATTGGAATCTGTTGGAAAATAGTTAAGTCAGAAAATAAATACACTTTAAAAACATGTGGGTGAAGGTGCTTTCCATGTGTACAAGATTTGTCTATTCTAAAAATGTAGCTATCTGCTAAATAATTTGTCTCAATAGGAAGAAATGATAATACAAATCTTGACATGATTTAGAAGTGCAAGAAACGTCATTACAATTAGTTAAATCTTTTGAAAAGGAACCAAAAAATTTGAAACGCCATTGGCCAAGCAGTCATGGTAATATGATTGCTAATATAAACAATAATAAAAATTAAAAATTGTCATTTTCTTAATGAAATACATAAAAAGATCATAGTAAGTCTCAAAAGCATTTAATTTTGGAAGCTTCTGAATTTTAACCAAGGAGTTTTTTGTTTAAAAAACACTCCAAAATCTGATACTTAAAATATTTTTCGAATGAATGAATATAAATATAATCATTGCAGGTTGAGGTTTGGGCCCGGATCTTTTTCTTAAATTTTGCAAGTCACATTAAAACTAAAAGATAACTTGGCTCATGTTAATAGAAACTACCAAAGCATTTGCCAGATCTTTCTCCTGTCTTACTATGGAATTTCCAGAGCCCATAATAATGCCTGGTACTCAATAGATCTCAACTGTTATTTTTAAATGAATTAAAAGATTTTAGTGATTGTTAAAGTGACTTAGGCACTTCCATCAAAGTGTCTCCTACACTTTGATAACTTGACTCTGAGAGACAGACCACTTCACTTTTGTCTTTCTTTCCTCCACAGGTTCCTCTACTCCCTCCAATGAAGGCTTTCCTGCCATGCCTGGGTGGTTCATCATTTTGATATGCCTGTCTGGGAAGCTGACAGCCTTCAGGCATTGTTAAACAAAAATCTTGAAATTTGAAACACAATTTGATAGATGTCTTGCTTACTTAGCACTGGTGGACTTTACTGTGAAGACTCAGACATGATTAAAATGCATATTGTCGTGGGCGCTGAAAGCAGGAGAAAGGACACTCTTTGCTGCAATTATGTGGACTTTTCATAAACTACTTGGGGGAAAATGGGTGTTTGTCTCTTTTTCTGGTAATACAAAGTAGGGAACACAGTTTGAACCATCACGCTGTGATTATTGCCTGGAAAAAAAAAAAACGCAAATGTGCACTTAACTCCCCAAAGGCTTTGCTATTTCAGCAAAGATCAATGTGTACTTAAACGGCATTTGGTTGGCCTATTTCATTCCCAACATTTTTTTCTTTTGAAAACAAACAAACAGATTTTCCTTTTAGCACATCCTAGTTATTTAAATAATTAAGCCAATACTGAAAATTTATTGAAATAGATTTTTAACAGTAACAGATGCCCTGGAGACCCTCCCTCTGAGTCTTTCTATTGTATTGGGTTTTCTTATAAAGATGGATTTTAAATTTCACAAAATACAAAGTACCTTTAAGGCTTAACCAAATTAAAAAAAGATCTATTCTGAGAATTTAAATGGCTTCACCTCTTAAACTTGGACTAATTTGAATTGCACAATCAATGCATGAGTTCTCGAGCCAATGCAGAAATGTGCTGCTGGCCTTGAGGCCAGCTGTCACATAGCCCCTCAAGGAAATACAAACCAATTGTTAAATAAAGAAAGCAATAGGATGGGGAAAAATTGCTTAAGAGGTTTATGAATGTGCGGATTGTTGGTGACAATTCTCTGATCTTACTGCTTATGTTCTGGACTGTCATTACAAAATACTGTAAACTGGGTGGCGTAAGCAATAGGAATTTATTTTTCATTTTTCTGGAGGTTGGGAAGTCTAGGATCAAGGTGCCATTGATTGGGTTTCTTAGGGCTCTCTTCCTGGCTTGCAGACAGCTGTGTCCTCACATGGCAGAGTGAGAGGAAGAGGGAGGGGTAGGGGGAGGTAGAATAAGAGCAAGAGGGAGAGGGACAGAGTCTGGTCTTGCTTTTTCTTCTTGTAAGAACATTAACCCTATTGTGAAGACTCCACCCTCATGACCTTGTTTAAACTTAGTTAACTCCCAAAAGCCTCACCTCCAAATACCATCACATGGGGTGGAGGGGGGGCGCGATGACTTCAACATATGAATTTTAGAGAGACCCAAACATGCAGTCTATACCATTTTGCCCTGATTGTCCCAAACTCATGTTTTTCTTATATAAAAAATATATTCATTCTATCTCAACAGTTTCAAAAGTCTAAATTTATTCCAGCGCCAATTCTGAAATCTAAAAGTACAAAATCTCATCTAAATATCTAAATTAGATATGGGTAAGACTCAAGGTATGATTTATCCTGAGACAAAATTCTTCTCCAGTTATGAACCCATGAAACTCGACCAGCTATGTGCTTCTTCCAAAATATAGTGATGGGCCAGGCATAAGATAGACATTCTCGTTCTAAAGGGAGGAATAAGAAAGGAAGGAGTGATGTGTCCCAAGCAAGTCCAAAATGTAGCAATGCAAATTCCATTAGATCTAAAGGCTCGAGAATAATTCTCTTTGGTTTGATGATCTGGATTTGGGGATGAGGCCTTCAAGGAGGTAAGGTAAAATGTGGTTATTATAATATAGGGAGGAGGCAAGATAATTAAAATGTTAATCAAGTCACAATCAGAGACTGCAATATGCTGATCAGCCCTGCAGCCAGGCCAGGACAGTTTGGAACAAAGGAAGATTTCTAATGGGATTACTAACAACCCATTCCCCACACCTGTGAAGGAGAAACAGGAACCAAGAGTCATTCCCTATGGCTAAAACCATGGGGAGCCTATGGATTAAAGGCTGGGAACTGCCAGCAGGCCTGTCACTCTACATATTCGTACCTTTTCATGCTATATACTCTTGCCCTTCCTCGCTGTATGTCCATATCAAAGGAAATGGGAACAAAAGAATGACATATAAACTGAATTCCTTGAACACTCAAGGTTCCTCTCAGTGCCTTTACTCTATCTCTCTCACTGTCCCTCTCACTGTCCCTGTCACTCTCTTCCTCTGAGAGGAGAGCACACTCTGTCTGTGGAGTGTTATCCCTTTTCTAATAAACTCTCCTTTTGACTCCAACTTCCGCGTGTGTATTGAATTCTTTCTGCACTCTCCGCCAAAGGACCCTCTTCCTTCTCTCGGTACAGAGCTTGGTCTAACTCAGGGAAATTTGTCCTGTCCTGCATCAGTTAGGGTGGGCTCTAATTTAATACTATTGGTATCCTGATAAGAAGAGGAAATTTGGACATAGACACACACAGAGGGGACACCATGTGAAGACACCAGAAAACAGCCAACTACAAACCAAGAAAAGAAATCTCAGAGAAAACCAACCCTGACAACACCTTGATCTTGCACTTCTACTCTCCAGGATTGTGAGAAAATACTTTTCTGTTGTTTAAGCCACCCAGTCTATATGGTACTTTGTCATGGCAGCCCTACCAAACTAATACACTGACCAGCACTAGGACTTCATCCTAGAGAATCAAAACTATTAAACCTTGCAGTTGGAAGATGTGGTTCAACATCTTTGACCAGGAAACATTCAGGTTCTATTCTTCCAGGGATGGAGCAATTTCACTCCTCCAGAGAAGTCAGGGAGGGGTATTTCATTTGACCTCCAACTACCTGCAAATGTCCTTTCTGTGGGCATGTGGCTCCACTGTTTTCAATATAATCTGCTATTCCTTTTTCGTTTTTTCTCTTTCTTCTTGGAAACGTTCTTACTACATTAAAAAGCCAGAGCACAAGATCACTTCTCGAGTTGGGCCACTTAAAGCTGCTCCCAGCCGGACAGTAATCATGGTATTCCTACCAGCTGCTCAGCCTTTCTCTATCCATATGTGAACATTCTAAGTACAGTACACTGTGGCCAGTTATATTATGGTTCATTCAATTCGACCATGGAGTTTTATGTGCCAAGTGTTGTACAGTGGGTGAGAGATACAAAAGTGAATGGGATACTACATCCACCCTTAAGGAGTTAAATTGCTCAAATCCCATAAGGCAATCTGGTGACAGTAAGTGTGAAATAATACAAGAAGGGTCCTGAAATTACTAAACAGGAGATGTGGAGGAGTCATTTGATAATGGATATTGAGAGATGGCCATCCTCTGCTGAAAAACACTTGTATGCACTGGCCTCTGTGGTCTCTAGAGCTCCAAGGTGTCTGCCTTTTGAAAATGTACCAGGACAAGAGAGAAGCCTGGGGAAAGATAAAAGCACACATATTTCCATGGAACCAGGGTCCCTATAGTTCTTTCTGAATCCCTCTGGATTTTGTAATATAAGAAGTTTTCTGCAATGTCTTGGACACATAGCATGGTAAAGAGAGCACATTCTTTACCCCCAATGCATGCTACAATTTAAAGAAAATGGAAAACATCTCACACAAAGGCCTGGGATGAGGCAGGGGCCGTGCCTGAAGTGCTGAGAAGTGGGAGGCAGGGCCCTGAGAGCAAGTACATCATGCAGTCTGGGGACGAGCAGGAGCTGGGAGGCAGCCTGTAATTTTTTTTTTTTAAGTTTTTTTTTTAAGTTTGGAAAAGGGATCAGGAGCTATTTCTTGAGCTTTGCTATCGTTTGAATTTGCCCTCGGAGGGCTGATGGTGTGGGTGGATGGTATTGTTCGATTGCAAAATGGGACAGCAGTTGGTGAGTGGTTAATTTAAGAGCAAAGCATTGGTCTGACAGAACAACCCATGTCTCCTCTCCCATTTGTGTGGGGGGAAAGGGAACCAGCACTGCATTTGCTGTTTAAATTGACTCTGTATAGCAGGTTTAGTAACTCTATTTTGCAGAAGACATAGATTTAGAGAGTTTGAAGCAACTTAACCAAAGTTAAATTGAGGGAAGAGTTGGGATTTGAATTTAGCTTAGGCTGGGCACCTTCCACTAAAGAGTGGTTTTTATTTTATTTATTATTGTTGTTATTTTTTAATGCTAATGAAAAGAGATTCAGTGGCATCCAGCTAAGGGGAGAAGAAGGTGAACGTGTGGCCCTGTGGTGGGGTCTGTGACTGGGCCCAGGTTCCCCTGGGTCAACCCCATCCTGGAGCCACTCTTTTCTGATGTGACAGCAAGGTCAGTAGGATATCCCTCCCTCATGCGCTCACCCCTGGAGCAGAAGACTCCATGCTGGACCTTCAGGGGATTGGAGGGTCGCAAGGGTGTCTGGCCCTTCTCAGAGGCTTTCCTCTGGTTAGGGAAGGCCATGCAGAAAGACCTTCAATTGGCCTAGAATGACCATCATTTGAGGACTATGCAGATGAGCTGTAAACACTACTCTTTCTGAGACATTGTCAAAGCAATGGGATTCTCTCTTAAAATATTATTTGATGTGTGCCTCTAAGAGCCCCTGTTATCAGATGCTGCTTTCACACTGCTACCTAATTTGAGAAATAGCAAGGGCACCTCTACTCATCACCACAAGAAAAATGTGAGGCAGCATGAGAGAGAAACTAGGATGTTCTTTCCCCTTGGCTTTTACGTTGCAGAAGAGTAGGCTTTTGGAGTGACATAAAATATTAAATTAAAAGCACTCGTGCATCTTTTCTTTTTAGTATTTTATTATTAGTTTCAAGTATATAGTATATTAGTTAGACATTTATATAGTTTATGAAACAAACTCTGTGATTACTCTACTCCCCTCTGTCATAGCCTTTACATTATTGCTAACTGCATCCCTAAGCTGTGTTCCCCATCCTCATGACCATCTGTGAACTACTAATTTGTACTTCTTTAATCCTTCACCGCTTTCTCCCAGCCCCCAATGCTCCACTCCTCTGGTGATCATCAGATTGACCCCTGTATGTGAGAGTCTGTTTTTGATTAGTTTTTTGTTGTTGTTCCTTAGATTCTGCATATAAGTAAAATCATATGGTATTTATCTTTCTCTGTCTTTATTTCACTCAGCATAATAACCTCTAGGTCCATCCATGTCATTGCAAATGGTAGGATTTCATTTTTTATGGCTGAGTAATATTCCATTGTATATATGAACCATAATTTCTTTATCCAATCATCTACTGATGGGCATTTAATTTGCTTCCATATCTTGGCTATAATAAATAGTGCTGCCATGAACATAGAGGTGCATAGGTCTTTACAAATTATCATTTTGGTTTTATCTGAATAAATACCCAGAAGTGCAATTACTGGGTCAGAAGGTAAATTCATTTTTATTTTTTTTGAGAAACTTCCACACCGTTTTCCACAGTGGCTGTGCCAGTTTGCAATCCCACCAACAGTATATGAGGATTTACTTTTCTCCACATCCTCGCCAACACTTGTTGTTCTTTGATTTATTGGTGATAGCCATTCTGACCAGTGTGAGGTGATAGCTCATTGTGGTTTTAATTTGCATTCTCTGATGATTAGCACTCGTGCATCTTAGACAATAAAATAGATTTGGCACAATGCAAATAATATGAGAACAAAGCTTTCCTCCTCTTCTTTACACTGGAAAAAACTTCCTGGACCAAGGGAGTATGGGGAAAGACAGAGAGGAAATGTACAGGGAGAGAGGTTAGTGAGGTTATAGATGAGAGCATGGGACCTGGTGGACTCCACATGGAAGAGTGCTATCAGTAGTTGAAGATCACTGGCCTTCCCTAGAGCCAGCACCATCGATTACCAGTCTCCAAGGCCTATGTAGGAACTAAGAAGCACCTGTGCAGTGGAACAACGAGATCACACTTCCCATTGGCTTCTGATGAAGACCTCACTTTGACAGCATTCACCACTCATTTTGACATCAGTCCAACAGGAGTGTCATATATTTGGACGCTGAGTCTTGTCTCAATCTCCATTTGACTTACCCACATGTAGAATCTCTGCTTCTATTTTCCCCAGATGGAGAGTGGGTCCTAGAAACCTAGAGACAGTCATGGTAGAGAAAGTGAGAGCCCATGTCTGAAATTTGAATGGGCTGAGAGAAACCAACTTCGAAGATCAAGTCAACCTCACTCCCAGGCCCCATGTCATCTGCCTTAGCACAAAGGAGATTCCCCAGAAGCTTGCGAAGGAGCCATGTTTCTCCAGGTACGAGAATGACAGACATTCACCGTGCTGACACATAGGCTCGATCATTCCGTTGTCCTCACAGAACCAGCAGACGTCTGCTGCTAAAGCTGGCTTTTTGGCACAAGAGCTTCAATGTTTTATGTACTTAAAATTCCATCTGTGCAAGTTCAGACATGACCTGGGCGCCTGTCAATTCAGCTTCAGCTCAGCCCTCCCAGGGCTCAGACTTGGAAGAATGAAATGTTCCTCCCTCTCTCTCATATATTAACCCTACTGAGTGAGCAGCTGGACCTGCCCCTGACCATGTAGTCTGGAACTCGCTGTTAAAAACTTGAGCGATTTTACCGTCTCCGTCCAGGAGGTGCAGGAGCCCTGCTGGCCTCTGGGAAAAGATGGAAGCCCTCTGGGAAAGGGAAAGCTGGTCTCCTCAGAATTGGATAAAATTATTGGTGACACAACCCAGGAATGAAGTCAAAGCTGGTGACTTTCTGGAAATCCAAGACAAAATATCAGTTTCCCTTGTTATGGGCTGATGTCCTAGAATTCAAAGCAACTGGCTAATAAACGGAGGGATATATGGGGCACTGGGGATGTGTCACCCACATCCCCATTCAAGGGAGGACTTGCTGCCTGTGTTTCTGGGAGTGTTGTAAGCAGATAGCTTTGAGCTCTCAGCCCCTTCCAGGTCTGCCTTAGCTGCAGAGAGCTGCCTTGCCCAAGAGTGTACCCTTCCCAGGATGGGCCACATCCAGTGATGATGGAGGCTATCTCTGCCTGCAGTGACTGACACCTACTACCTGGAGTTGGGTCACATGTCACAGGTTAAGGACATAGTATCTCACAAGGCTTCTGTCGCCTTGGACACCAGCCACAAGTTTGGGTGGTCTCCAAGACACCCTAATTTCTGACCAGCTAAATACAATTTTGGGGCTTCTCACTAACCCCTCAGGTTTGATACTTTGCTAGAACAACTCACAAGACCTAGGAAAGCTCTATACTTCTTATTTAAGTTTTATCATAATAAAAAGTATACAAATCAGAATCAGCCACAGGGAGAAGCATATAGGGTGAGGTGTAGGAGGGTGCTATAGGTGAAGCTTCCTTGTCCTTAGGACATATTACTCTGTAGCACATTGATGTGTGATAACACACAAAGCCGAACAAGGAAGATCACCCAAGCTTCAACGTCTAAAATGTTTATCGAAGCTTCATTACATAGGCACGATTGATTGAATCATTGGCCATGTGACTTAATTTCCAGTTCCTCTCCACCCCTCCAAAGTCAGGCTGATATCCCTGGCTCAAAGCTCCAACCCTCTCTAATCACATGGTTGGTCTTTGGTGTGACTAGCCCCCATCCTTAGTCATCTCATTTGCATAAACCATTGGGTGTGGTCCAGGGGCCAACCTTTTTTTTTTTTTTTTTTAGTGTGTTGAAGACATTTCAGGGACCAACCTTGAATAACAATGACATTCCTATCATTGGAGAAATGCCAATGATTTAGAACCTTTTTCCTAGGAACCAGGGAGGAAGTCCAGGCAAATTGTCTATTATACACAGCTCAATGCAGGACAACTTTAATGGGCCATTGCTGCTCTAGAATCCCCATAGCAGTGGCTGAGGTCTTTGGGGCTGTGTTGCAGCTCCACTTCTTCTTTCCGATCCTCTACAGATATGGATCCAAGGGCATTCTTTACAAAGCATCCTAAGCACTAAATTCCATCTCAAAGTCAGCTTCTAGGAGAACCTAAACTGTGGTTGTTTATCCTAGGAGTGACCCAAGAAAGTAGGTATTAAATGGAGTGTTGGAATTAGATCACATGCTACATAGTTGGTCATGAGTATCTCATCACTGATTGTTGGTGCAATGAGGATAGGTCCTGGCACAAGGTGACCACCCGGTTGTTAAACTTTCACCCATGATGAGTCGATGTACTAGTGGAACAGGATGTAGTGGCATGATATAGTAGGAGTTTGAAAGTATGGGAGAAATAATGATGACAAGGACAGTGGGATTGAGTGGCTACTGTTAAATTCTATTGAAGCTCTAGAAAGTGATAAGAAAAGGCCAAGTATGAAAGTCAAAGGGTGCCCTTGGTACCTTATAAAGAGGTCTCAGCTTCTGTAGCAAGAAGGCAGTGAAAGCTGAGGCTCCAGCCCAAGATTTAATCATCAGAGTCCTGAGCACCAAAGAAGCTAAATTCCAACCAAGACAGTTCTGCTCTGCCAAGGTCAGGGCCCTGGGAAAGAATGGGACCCTGACACTTGGGATGAGATGACTAGGTATATGCTCCTGAATATCTTGAATTTGAAGATTCCCTCAAACCTCCGGTCCTAAAAAAGTGAATTATCCCTCCTTGAAGAGCCAGCACCACTATTCTAAGGGCACAGAATCAAATACAACAGAATCAAATACAACATTGTATTAAACCAAGGGACCCACTTTACATAAAAAAGATGCAGGGTGGGCCCATGAACATGGGGTCCACTGGTGATGTCACAGTCTCCATCTCAAAATTGCTGGTGTGGCCAAGGATTGGTGCCCAGCAGCAGCACCAGCTTCACGACCTTACTTTATGAGGATGGAAGGTCCTCTTCCAGCTGCTGTACACACCTTGAGTCACAGACTTTATATGACTCTGTGTCTCCAGTAAGAAGAATACATGATCCATGA
This sequence comes from Eidolon dupreanum, assembly GCA_028627145.1. NCBI lineage: Eukaryota > Metazoa > Chordata > Mammalia > Chiroptera > Pteropodidae > Eidolon > Eidolon dupreanum. The sequence continues at coordinate 133,156,533 of CM053509.1, read as the reverse complement.
ATCAGGGAAAGGAGGCAAGACGTCCTGATTTCTATCATGCTCAGTGACCCACAGAGAAAATATATGCTTCCCATCCTGCAGCTCTGAGCAGGTCAGAGTTAGGTGTGTTCATCCCAACACGAAAACTCTTTCGTCAGAGCACACTGCAATAAGATTTTCATTGAACTGTAAGCTTTAGCTGCTACCTGGGCATTCTAGGGTTCTTGTGTTTAAAGACCAGCAGGCAAGAAGAAGACTTAGTGTCTTGGCAGAGGGGACTGGCTGTGACCACCAGGAAGTAGGGCTGCTGTTACACAGTGGGGGCTGGTGGGAACAAATGATGAGAAGAACATTGATGAGGTCAGCAGATGAGAAAGAGCAGGCAAGTGGCCCAAAGCATGGGTGAGGAGGAGCAGGAGGAGAGCAGCTGAGGGCTGGGAGAGGGGGCTGGAGGGTCTGAGCTGTGCTCAGCATAGTCCCAAAGGTCCAGGCTTACAAGGAGGTCAGCCATGTCCTCTGCACACCCACTCCTCTGCCCTCTGATTGCTGCCCGTACCTGCTGTCCTGATTGCTCTCTAAATAATCTCATGCCTGCTCTTTTCTCCAGTTTCTCAGTTTTATGGACAGTTCCTTCTGCTCAGACCTTAACCTTCTACCCTCTTCTATGCACTCACTCCTGGGAGAGCTCAGAAACACCCCGGAGGAGTCCCATCCCAGACCCTGGCCCCCGCCTGCAGATCTGCTGTCATGTGCTCACCTGTTCCACGTTTCCAACTGTACAGACACACTTCAGCTCTGACCTCCAGCATCTCAAAATCAAACTCACCTTTCTCTCTTAAATGAACCTTCAGACTCTCACTATCCCGTTATTTTTCCAGCCTCTCAAGCTGGAAGCCTTTGACCACTGTTTTTCCCCAATGCCCCACCTAGACTGCACAACAATCCTGTATGTATGTATGTATGTATGTATGTATGTATGTATGTATGTATGTATATATAGATATGTCTGTGTATATATGTGTGTGTGTGTGTATAATATTTTTGATAGTGTTCATTCCTTTTTGTAGTAAACATGCCATGCCCCAAGTTGTCTGCCCCAAACACAGCCCTATTGCCTCAGAATCAAGAAATCTATATTTCCAATAACTTTCCAGGTAATTATTTTGCCTTTCACCGAAGTCAGGACAAAAATCTCTGTTGCAGAGGAAATACCAGCACACAGTCAGGATAGATTCAGTTGTGCTTTTATAACAAATTAATCCTGAAATCCAAGTGGCTTCACATAATATATATTTATTTTTTTCTCACACAAATTCCAATATGGGTAGGGCAGCCTCTCCTTTTTATAGTTATACCGTTGGGAATATGTGGTCCCCAAGATGTTCAGATTGGGGAGGAAGGAGTTGAAGGGATGTTTATAAGGGGCAGGCCAGGAATTGACTAGAACTTAGTTACATGATCCTGCACTGAGCTGCAAGGGAGGCTGGGAAGTGCTTGTGAAGTTCCCAGGAGGAGGAGGAGAGTCTTGGCCACAGGTGATCTCCAGGGCTTTTCAAGTTTTCTTCTTCTCCATAGTATGGTTGTTCTCAAGTCCCTGTCAGTCTGGGTGGCAGAAATGACTGTTTACACTGATGTCCAATGCTCTCAACCATCCATACCAACTCTAATAAGTCCTTGTTCTTAGAGCTAAAAGATGGGGACTGAGCATGCTCCCTAAGCAACACCAGGGCCTGGCTGCACCCATGTCACACTTGCTTATAAGAGTGGTCTTCTGGTTCTCTGTTTCAGCTGCTTGGATTTTTCTAGGATACTCAGGATTGCCCCCTCAAGTTCCCTGGAATTTGCGATTGAGAAAAGAAGAGAACTTTCTAAAAGTTTCCCGAAAAAAGATCATTCTATACCAACTTCAGCTTTGGAAGATAAATTGAGACAAAACAAAGAAGGCCTTAGGAATGTGGACCAAATGTTGAGGCATAAACAACTATTTGTGTACTATTTTTTCTACCTTGACTGTTAAAGTATAACAGTCTCTAAATATCCAGAGAAATTATTTATGCTCTTCAGGAAGGCAGCTTAACATAGTTCCATCTAGGTTTGAATCTCAGGGTACTTCTTTCTTGTGGTGAGTCTTGGCTAAGTTACTTCACCTCGCTGAGCCTGTAAAAAAGGGGACAATATTCATATTCATACTCATCTCCTTAAATGTGATGACCGTTGAATGCAATGGTCACTGTAGCTGGCTGATTGTGGGGCAACGATAGGAAGCCCCACAATGTTGTTATAAAACCCTTAAATTTGAGCATCTTCACTTTTATTTTTGATATTTTTGATATATTATCAATTTCAACAACAAATTAGGAGTTTATCCTAACTGATGTACTCTGCACATTATTATGAAAATTCTATGACAAAAGAATATGTTTACTGTAGACTAAAGGTAACCTGTACTCCCTGTGGGAGAATGTCACCTTGTCCAAGGCCTGTATGAGGAGCTCACGCGAGGGGATTCTGTTCCTCAGTGTCCTCTGCTTCTGCTTGATTGGGGATGCAGAGCCTACACCTGCTGCTGCCTCTGTTTTCGATAAATAGATGGGAGGTAAGCGAAGTGGGGGAGTAGCACACTCTAGGGATCCAGTCATTGTTGGTGTGCCAGTTAGCTTTTTTCCTTTCTTCTCTGAGACCCCAGGTAATGGGAACAGCAAGGAAAGGTGAAATTAAGAAAATTAAGGTGTTCTTGTGCCGGATCTATAAAATTCATTGTTTGACAGTGGGGTCTCCCAGTCCTTGCAGGGCATGGTGGGGTTTTTCTTTTAGTCTTTGTTGTTATACAAAGGTAATGTGGGCAGAGGGCAGAATTGGGGGTGTCATGCCTGGGCCATAACGAAAGAGAACTGGTGTAGCAATGGGGAGGATCTTGGAATAAATTTTTGCCAAAAAATAAAGAAAATACTGGCTGAATATTTTTCTTCTTAGGGCTAGGATAGAACATGGTATATAGAGACTGCTTCTGATGGGTCCATAAAATAATGTGAACAAACTTTTCAGATCACTAGCTCAATATTTTTTCTCTTAGTTTTTTTGATGTTAATCAAAGGTATTCTAAGACTTTATTTGTTAATTAATTTTCCAGTTATCAACTCATATTTCTTAATATTTTAAAATTCAAGTTAGCCTAAGACTATTCTGCATTCAGGAATATCAGAATTGACGAGCTTAATTCAACTATACGTAATTCCAAATAGCTATAGTATATATTTTCTCCTTTCAATTATGCTTTTGCTCTCCATTTTGATTATTGCAAGTTATGCAAATCAAGCTAGAGAAGAGATTTAATTTAATCAACTGTGGGTTTGCTTACACAAATTTGAATATTAGCTGTCGTCTATATGTAAATGACTAGAGAGAAGAAAACTTGTTGCTATGCACTGTGACCAATTCCTGACGCAATTCTTGCTGGCTGACCTTGTGTGATATCTCAAGGTCAGGCACAAAGTCAAATTGGTTTTGAGACATTGTTTGTGGGCCCTGGAGGAAAACACTCCACCTACCAGGTTTGTGCTTCGCGTGCTTCGGACAATTCTAAAAATCTACTGCTTTTAAAATAATGATGTCAAGAAGACCTCCATTTTGTCTGTTATTTATGATTTGTGAGAGAAAAATAGAAGGAGAAACAGAAAGAGGGATTATTTCTCTCTACCAAGAATTTACTATTCACTAAAACGAAGGGGCATTCTTTGCATTCCGGGTCCAGAAAGGCAGCTAAGGATCCATCCCCTGAAGAAAAACAGGAGATTAGGATATTTGGAGTTGTTAGTGATCCAGAAGGAGAGAGAAACTCCTCCTCTAAATCACCCGAAGGTAAAGAACAGAGAAATCACCAGCACGTAGTGAGTGCTCAGCCAACAGGGGAGCAGAGGACAAACTAAGAAAGAAGATTCCTCCGGAACCACCCCTCTAGCTTCCCACAAACAAAATACTCATCTCTTTGAAATGTTAACATTGCTTGTTGGCTGAGGGTGGGGGAGGAAGAAGAAAAAAGTGGGGAGTTACAGGGTTATAAACACACTATCTGTTCATTTTGAAGATGCAAGGCTAGTTTCCAGGCCCAGATGTGGTTTTATTGTAGAAAGTGACACATGCGTTCTTCATGGGAAAGCTGAACAAATCCTAAAATTGATTTTTCTTTTTCTTTATACTCCCCCCCATCCTCCCCACCACTAAACTGGGTCAGGGAGTTTCATATTTTTGTTGTTGTTGTTACCCTGCCAGCTCAGAAGTAAGATGATTGGCTGAGACTTAGAGCTTAACAATTAGTGTTAAATCAGGCAGCTGGCTGTGTTTTGATTAAAAGCCACAATCAAGAAATCTGGCAATCTGGAATTTTGCAATGGCTGAAGCCTGTTTTTTTTTTTTTTTTTTTTTTTTTTTTTTTTTTTTTTTTTTTAACCCCATTTACACAATTGCTGGTTTTTTGGGGGCTTCTTTACTATTGCTACAGTTATTTATTTTTAAACAATTGGCAAAAATCCTCTGAAGTCACCTCTGAAACAGCCAAGGTGAGCTGTGTTGCTGTCCACGCGATTTGTTGTTTCTGCTCTATTTGATGACAATGATTACTGAATATACGAATCAGTTTGTTAGCAGAATGTTTAATTATTCTTTTTTTTCTTTCTTTTCAGTTATGCATAAGTGGGAAAACAAAAAACAAAATCAACTCCTAGTGGCAGGGCTGGTTTGGAGCCTGAATTTTTTTTCTTCCAGGGCCACCTTGTGGATGACAGCTGTATTTAGAATTTGGAAGTGAAGAATGGATTCATTTGGAAAGTATAGTACTCTCCTGTCAATGTAACTTTGGACTTCTTGGTTATAAAATCTATAAAATCTGTGTGTAGTGACCACTACCTAGTTTCTGTTAGGGAAACATTTCAGAAAATACCCGATGATAAGAAAAATCAGCTGTGGTGAGTATGGACTTTTATGCATCACTGTGAGATATATGAAGAAAATCCAGGTTTTGTACGTCATATAAATCACCTGCATTTCCTTACAAGTCTCCAAGTGTTGAAAGTTGGGAAGGACATGGGAGCACAGTATTTCAGGTTTCTTCCCCTTTCTGCATATCAGGCCCCTTAAAGCAGGTGTGATTTTTGCGAAGGAAACAGATTTTACTTTTCTAGAATCTCCCAAGCATTTTTCCTTTGGATCTTCCCACACTGAAGGCATAGTAATATTTGCTATTCAAACAATTGATATTTTACTTTTATCTGCTGAGAATCCAGTGCAAGAAAAACACATTTGATATTTCCTTCTATTGGGTAGAAATTCTTGATCAAAAGTTGGAAAAATAGGGATTAAGGCAAGATGCAGTCATAATTTAGCATTGATGAGCATCATCACATCATACCCTTTTTGTAAATATGATTTTTGTGAATTGTGAATTCTCTGGCTGATCACGATCTGACTAATGGAATATCTATAAGGAGTGGAGCCCTCCCTAAAGAGAAAAGGAGAAATCTCCTCCATTTATTTTATTTTATTTTTTTTAGGTGAGGCAACCCTTGGTTGACCTCGTAGATTGCAAGGACCTTGTCAGCTTACAATTCCTTATTTTTTTAAAAATTTTTTATGCCTACAGCACCTGGTCTTCCTAGGTGGTCTCCCATCCAAGTATTAACCAGGCCTGACCCTGCTTAGCTTCCAAGATCAGAGTGTATGTCTTTTTTAAAAATATAGTTTACTGTGCTATAAATACTCAATCAGTTCAGAATGACATAAAATAGAAAGTCTCTCTACTCGTGCCCCACCTCCTTCAAAAAGTCAACACCACTCTCCAGAGACAATCTACAGTTTTCTGGTGTCAGATCTAGTGGTTGCCATTGGAAATTAATCTAATATATTTATACCTCTCCTTCTTGATAGGTAAATTTGAACAGTATTTATCATGTTCTCTTCGGAAAACAGTTGATCCAAAATTTTAGCGTTGATTGGAAACATCTTGAGGGCTTCTTAAAATACCCCCAGAGTTTCTGATTCCACCGGTCAGGGCTCAGGACTGAGAATCTGCATTTCTAGCAAGTTTCTAGACAATGTTGATCCTTTTGCCAAGGACCATATTCTGGGAACCACTGTCATGAAGAATAAGAAGGTATTTTTGACTTATACTACTTCCTCTTCTTGCTCATTTTTAAATTGCTGATTTTTAAAAATTATATATATTTTAATTCTGGTGCTTATCTTTGTATCATTTGAAAACATACTTTTGTATTTATTTCTCGATTGGTTATCCTTAGGCAGTATTTGTTGACAGCCACAGCTTTTATAAAAGGTGAGGAAATATAAGAATTATTTCTGCTTTATAATTTAGTTGTATTATAAATGGTGTCAATGGGGAAATTGCATTTTCAATCATTTGGTGCTGTTATAGAAAAATACAATTAATTTATAATTACATTTTGTTCTTATATCTAGTCATTTTGCTAATCCTTTAATAATTCTAATTAATTTGTAAAGTTTTGCATGTTGATACCTGCAGCTCTAATTTATTCATTGTTACTGTTGTGTAATGCTTTGTTTTCTAATTATACCATGCATTAATAATTCATCCTGATATTGATGGACATTTGATAGTTTAGTTACTTTCCTCCTCCTTCTTTTCCTTCTTTACTATTACATAATCATGCAGCAATAAAATTTTAGTATATGTGTCCTTGAGGTCATATATGATTTTTCTTTTCCAAGATATACCAAGAAGTGGAACTACTGAGTTATGGAGACTCAGATATCACTACTTATGCACAATTCATTGCCTGTTGGCCTGACCTGTTTTTCCTGTTATTGCCATGGCAACCAGCTCTGTGTGAGTTCCCAGTGACTTTGCACAGGCATTCCCTCTTGTCTGTTTTGCCAGCCTTTTGCTTCCAACCCAGGACCAGGCAAGGGACACTGCAGACCCTTGTTCAATGTTCATGTGTGCACGGACATGAAGTGTGGAGAGCTGATGTGCCATGGGTCAAACCTTTGGTGCTGGGACATAGAAGTCAGTGGGTAAACCTCCTCTATACTATGCTTGGACTAGCTGCCCTGCAATGCAATTTGTCTGGTTTCTTGAAAGATAAAGTTACTCTGAAGTATTCTTATCTAAGTGGGGTGGGAGAAGCGTAGAGGGGTTGTGGAGAAAATACAATCAATTGAGGTTTTGGGACTTAAATACCATAAATGCTGTCCATGGGACCACATAGAAATCCAGCCTTCATCTTTGGATTCAGACTAGACAAAGTTGGTTCTTGCAAAGATTGTACTTTAAGGGTCAGTTTAGAACAATGAAAATTAACTAGGGATTTGTATTCTCAGAATCAGAAGGTTAAAATGGATGTGACTTGGATGTCCATTACCAGCTTGGTTTAGTAAACAGCTTCAGGGCAGATGGCTCAACAAACCCTAATTCTTTCCACTTTACAGTTGACATAATTTACTGATTGAATGTGTTGCGTTATAATCTATAATATGATTATTCATAAAATATTTATTGAGAACCTACTATATACAAGATACTGTTCAAGGTGCTTTAAAAATATTGACTAATTTAATCCTAATATCAACACTCTAAATGAGAAGTATTATCCCATTTTATAGATGAGGAAATTGACTCACAAAGAGGTTCAATAATGTATCTCAAGTCCCACAGTGGTTGAGCCCTATTTGAACCCAGAAAGTCTACACTTAGGCCCATGCTCTTACCCACTTTGTTACACTGGTTCTCTTGTCGGTGTTTTTTCTTCCTTTCTGCCCTCCCTCTCTACTTTCCTCCCTCCCTCCCTTCCTTCCTTCCTTCCTTCCTTCCTTCTTTCCTTCCTTCCTTCCTTCCTTTCTTCCTTCCTTCCTTCCCTCTGTTTTTTTTTTTCTTTTTTTCTTTTTAGGTCAAATTTGTTGAGATATAATTAACATATGGTTAATTATATAGTAATCAAGATATAGACATTTTCATCACCCTAAGGAGTTCACTCCCTCCCAGCCTTTGGCAATCACTGATCTATTCTCCCTCCCTGTGGTTTTGCTTTTTGGAGAATGTTACATGAATGGAATCATAGGTGCATAGTCTTTTGAGTAGCCTTCCTTCCCTGAGCATAAACTTTTGGTGCTGGGACATAAGAGCACATGAGATTCACCACGTCATTGTATTTATTAGTAGTTTGTTTCAATTTATCATTGGGAAGTATCCTATTGTAAAAATGTATAATAGTTTATCCATTTACTCCTTGATAGGTAATTCCAGTTTTTGGTGAGTATGAATAAAGCTGCTATAAGTATTTGCCTACAGACATTTGTATGGACATATACATTCATTTTCTTGGGGAAATACCTAGGAGTGGGATTATTGGGTCATATGATAGGTGGATATTTAACTTTATGAAAAAGAGCTAAACTATTCCAAAAAAACTACCATTTTACATTTTCACCAGGTGAAAATGATTTTGCCAGGTGTTCTATATCTTTTTCAGCACCTGCTATAGTTAGGTTTTTAAAAAAACAGCCAGTATAATAGATGTATAGTGGTATCTCATTGTGGCTTTAATATGCATTTCCCTCATGACTAATCATGCTGAGAATGTTTTCATGGGTTTATTTGCCATTCATATGTCTTCTTTGGAAAGATTTCTTAAAAATAAGGTTTCATTTTCATTAACCATATGCTTACTAACAAATATCATAAATTTCAACTCTACAAATGAACGTTCACATACAATTTCATTTAAAATTTTTTAATCGTTATGGAAGATACAGAATAGTACAGTAGTTAAGGACAGGAACAGGGTTCAAACTGCAGCTCAGTAACCTATTAACCATGTGCCCTTGGGTAAATTGTTGTGAAACTCTATGACTCTTTCCTCATCTGTTAAATGAGGATAATAAGAGCGTGTACTGTAAAGAGTTGTTGTGAGGATAATATGAGGTGATTCATGTGATATATGTAATACAATGCTTAACACATAGCAAGTGCTGTATAAGTGTCAGCTTCATCATCATCTCTATCATCATCATGATGTCCATGAATGAATTCCATGAAAGTATACGTTGGCTAATATTCATTTAGAAAACTCATTCATTTCTATCTAATTCCAGAACTGTAAAGAGACCTAGTCCAATCCCTAAATATCACAAAAGAAGAAAAGATCTTGAGAGCTTGTCTTGATTACATAGCTCACCTGGCCAGCAATGGGAAGACCCTGGAAATACTTTATGAAGTGCTAATTCAAATATGGAAAATCAATAATTTCCAGAGCCTCTTTGGCATCTGGAAAAATAGAGTAACTTGTTCTTCATTGTTTCTCCAGTTTCTCTAGTAGTCAATAAACCCATTCTACTCGAACTCAGATGCTTCTTGAAAGGCTGAGACTGAAGTTTAAAACATGAGTAAAAATAAACAAATGTGTAAACTATTTTGCAACTTGTAAAAAGACGTTTAAGTGAATAGACATCATTTGTTAGGTGGAAATACACCTTTGCTTTTTGTTCATATAGCTCAGTATTGACTCTCTGATAATACATTGTGATATTATAAAATTTTAATGGGGTTTTTGTTGGTGAATAAATCTTTGGAAAATAAATTTTAAACCAAATTTAATTTAATGCTATGAAATGGCTTTAGCTGTTGTGTTGGTGACCACCTAAGCAGGACTACTGTTCTTAAATGTGAGGCGGGGAGGATACATATGTAATTACTCAGTAAGTCCACTGAGGGGAGCCATTTCCATAGGAAAGATATAGTAGCCATGCGCCGGAGATTGTGTTCAGGATCCAACATAAACTTTAGGATAAACTTTATGCAGTAGGTCTTCAGATTACTAACAGCACGACAATTTTATAATAATCAGACACAACAGGTTCAAAAAGGCAATACAAACACTTAGCTGCACTGATTTAAAATAAAAATCCCAGGGAGAATAAAGAACATTTTTTCCCCCTCTTTGCACTCTCTTCAAAAATATAGATATTTATTGAGGGTTTGTTATGTGCTAAGTCTGACGTAAGTATTGAAACATTTATCCTCATAATGGTCCAATCAAGTTGGAAATACTTAACATCATCCTCATTTCATAGTTGGGATACAGAAGCACAGAACAGTAAGTGAACTGCCCAAGGTCACAGAGCTCGTAGGAAGCAGGCAGTCTAGCTCTAGAAACCTCAGCCTTAAACTTCACTATGATGCTTTTCAGTAGGAGAGTCCATAAGCCTTAGCTGAATGAATGACGACTCAGTGAAGGAGAAAGTGAGATAGCGAGACAATGAAGTAAGGTAGTCTAGGCAATTGTTCCAGTGATCAGGATCAGAAGTATTTTCACTTGAGACCAAGAGAGAAAAGTCAAAGTAGGGAAGTTGGTCCTCTGAACAGCTGCATGAACTAACAGTTGTATTATCACCAAAAGAAAAAAAATGAAGAACTTGTTTTAAATATATTTTAATATTGGAAACTTTGTCAAAAGTTCTTAAGGATAATGACTTGGGGGATAGAAGAAGAGGCATTGACCCAGGTAAAGTGAACACAGGCATCAGAAGCACATTTGCAGTGAAAAACATGCTCTGTTGTACAAAATCGAATTTTATTATGGTTTCATTTCTCCATATTTTATTAACATTTCCAAACTTGCTTCATCTTCTGGACTGTCTTTAACATTTTTTTCTCCCCTTTTTTTATTTTCGTTTTTGCAGTTGTTTTCAAATACTCTGACTTTGCCATAGTTTCTTGGCTTTGATGATACGTGAACCTCAATTTGCCTGGTGTTAAAACAGGTCTTACAGAGAAATCCAAAAGTTAGACAGCTAAGCCAGTTTCCCCTGACCTAAAATGATTTCAGTCACACTGTATTCAACACATGAAATTTCGAAGATGAAAATAAATGAATCATTTATAACCCAAACGAGAGGGGAAAAAATCTCTTAAAGACTCTTCTGAGAAAAAATATCTAACATGGAGACTAAGAAGTATGCTCCATGGTCCTTGGAGGACCTCATGACCCATGTGTTCACTTTCAGATTATTTTCTTGGCTAAAAAAACACACACAGTAATTTAGAAAAATTGAGTTATGGAGACTATCTGGTTTGCCAAGGCAAGTGAGAAAACCCCATTTTATTATCCTTGTGAGTCATCTCTTTTCCTTCATTCTGTAAAAAGATGGTTATGAAACTCTTCAAATATTACTTGGAAATAAAACCAATGTTTGTGATTCATTTATAAAGCAGAAATTAATTCACACATTTAAATGTAATTTTAACTTTAGGGTGCTGTAAAAAAGACATTTGCCATTGAAGATGTGACTATTTGCCGATATCAATTTTTTGTCTAGAAGCCTTTCTTGACCTTCTCATGTGCCTTATTTCAGTTCAGAATAAGACAGTTTCAGAGTTCTGGTGAACTGCTTGGCCATCAGGCTGAATGGTGCAAGGAAAGCGATCTTTTTTTTTTTTAACCTCAGTTTGATTTGACCTCATGAAGGGCTTGCATAGCTAGAAGGAAATCCCAAGCCAATGGGAGCCTAGGAGAGTGGGGGGTGGGGGCAGAGCTCAGTTAGGTTTCAGAGAAGGTGGGAGTTCAACCACAGAGTGCCGAGACTAATAACTAGAGAACCCACATCTGTCAGTAAGTTCCAAAGGAACTGGGGGTCTGGGAGAGTGAGAGAGCCACCCAGAGCAAGGTCTGTGCAATCACATGTACAAAACAGGGGTTGGAGAACATAGGCAAGGGCAAAGACTGTCTAAGAAGCTGCCTCTATGGCCTCTAGGCCAGTGCTTGTAGCGTTGTGGACTTGCCACATGTCCCATGGAGAGGTTAGATCCATTAAAGTTCACAATTGGTCTGAAACCACAAAGTAAAGAAAAAAAAACCCACATCTGACTATGCTAATAAAATAGTCTGCCTGGTAAATGGCATTTTAAGAAAAAATTAAGATACTCTCTCTTAAGAGCTTAACCCTTGGTCTATAAATGTAGAGAAAGGGGCTGGGCAGGGGAGTAACTAGGGTTGTCTGATCTTACACGTATATGCCTTCTCTTTCAAGACCCCTACAGTTTTCCCCTTCATCTTCCTTCCTTACCTTTCCCACTCCAACCATTTTGATGGAAGCTGGTAGTGACTCAGAACCAGGGTATCCCAAGGCCCATGACTGGATAGGTATCTGGGAGCAGGGGTTGGAAGAACCTATGTATAGAGGTTAGAACTATGCTTCTTTTTCACTGTTACACCCTGGGTGTATGTTGGCTCCAATGGAATGGGCAAGTCTGAGAATCTATTATAAATTATATGTGTGTGTGTGTGTGTGTGTGTGTGTGTGTGTGTATGTGTGTGTGTGTATGTATATATATATATATATATAAAAAATTTTTTTTTGGCAGAAAATATCCCCAAACATATTTCTATTGGGAACCCAATACCTGGATATACAATCTGATACTGACCCGTATTTTTTTCCTTGGAGAATGATCTGAGCATTTTTTTTGCATCTTTATGGAGCTTCCTTTTCCAAGGAAAAGGATTAAGATGGATCTGCTAGAAATGTGGAGAGGCTACATGGACTTGGATTGTTGTCTGCTTGTCACACTGGGAACTCGAGGAAAACGCATGATGTGTGCGACAAGATACAACTGTTTACATGAGCACAGTAAACACTTCGTTCTAAGTACCTTACATATTTTTACTCATTTAATCCTCACAAAAGTCCCATGAGATGGATAATACCCATTTACAGATGAGGACACTGAGATAGCTAGTAGTAAGCTAGTAAGTCAGGCTGGCTCTAAGTTCAGCTGTCTTAACCATGCTGAAAGCCTGTCTCTGAAAATGGAAAAATGTTTTGTTTTTTTCCTCCTTTGTTTTTACATTAGAAATATGGGATGAAATATCTTTCCAGCCCCAAACCTCCTGGAAAATTGGATATTAAATCTTTTAGACTCTCAAGGAAAGGGAAACTAGTTTTGCTTTGGGAGAAGTTTCTGGATCTAATGGGTCATGTACTCTAGAGTGAAAAAAATAAATGAAAAGTGGGCTTGAGATGCAAATGCCTTTGGAAGTAGGACAAGGTCACTAAGACAAAATGAGGTAAGAGGATGGGGGAGGGGAAGAAGAGGAATTAGAAAGGGGGTGCCTAGGAAAATGAGGCTGAATTGAGAGAATTTGCCCAAGGAATAAGGATTCTCACCCTGGGAAGACTTACATGGGAATATACACTTAGGCAAAGACCACCATTATGAAGGATGGAGATGTTGCCACTTCTGTGACTCTCAGTGAACCCTGCCTGCCAGTACTCACACACTCATGTTGTCTCTTCCTCTTGAATCCTATCTGGGCCTGTGAGTTACTTTAAGCAGTAGAAGGATGCAGAGGTGCCACAGTGCCAGTTGTGGACTTTAGTTTTAAGATCTGGTAGTATGGTTGTGCGTTCTTGGGAGCCTCGAGCTGCCATATAATAAATCTGAATATCCTGCTGGAGAGACCACATGAAGAGGCCATGTGGAGAGGCTACATGGAAAGGGAGAAGCCCTGAGATTATATGGAGGACACTAAAGATCCCAGCTGACAGTGAGAATTCAGGCCACAAACCTATGACCCCAATCAAGTGGCTTAGTCTGCTCCCAGTTGTTTGAACCATTCTAGTGAAAGCCCTAGAAGTATGAGAGAAGAAACCCCAACAGACATCACGTGGGATAGGAAGAAGCCATCCCCCCTGTACCCTGCCTAAATTCCTGACTGCAGAATCATGAGAAATAATACAAAGTTTGGCAGTATAGGCCAGCCACTAAATTTTGAGTAGTGTTTATTTTACAGAAATTGATAACCTAAACACGTTGTACTGTTTGCATGCCCAGGAGCTACAGAGAAACAGGTGCTTCCTCTGCTGCAGGCCTAGCCCTCTTTACTTGCTCTCTGCTCCACTGAACCCGGTGACAACGTTACTTAATCTGCATCCAACATCTCATCTAGCGGTAGTGTTGCCATGGAGTTTGCATAAAGTCTTTCTGGTTTCACCACATAGGTACGCCCCATCCCCACTCCTCCTACAATATTTTGGGATTTTCATAAACCCAAACAAGCAGAGGGGGTAGAGACTTGGACATCTGGTCGGATAATGTGATGGTTAATTTTATGTGTCATCATGGCTGGGCCACAGTGCCCAGATATTTGGTCAAAGAGCATTCTGGAGATTTCTGTACAGTTGCTCTTTGGATGAGATTAATATTCAAATCAGTGGTCTTTGGAAAAAGCAGATTAGCTTCTATAATGTGAGTGGGCCTTGTCCAACCAGTTGAAGAACTTAATAGAACAAAGACTGACCTACCCAGAATAAGAAGACATCCTGCCAGCAAATGGCCTTTGGCTCGAACTGCAACTCTTCCCTGAGTCTCTAGACTGGTAGGCAATCCTACTAGATTTTGGACTCACTAAACCTCCCAGTTTGGTAAACCAATTCCTTAAAATCTCTCTCTCTCTCTCTCTCTCTCTCTATATATATATATATATATATATATATATATATATATATATACACACACACACACACACACACACACACACACATACATACATGCATACATATATGTGTGTTTATGAGCCTGTTGGTTTTATTTCTCTGGAGAACCCAGACCACTGCAGATGGCAAGGTTTGCTACTATATTCTTCATGTTACTGAATAGAATAAGCTCAGGACCTTCTGACTCAGGACCTTCTGAGCTGGAACAGTAGTGAATGACCCCTTGTTACATGTATTAAAGCAATTATTGGATTGAGAATTCGGACCTGGGTGTTAGGCTTCTGGCTTTGCCCCTCTGTGAACTTGGGAAAACCAATCAACCTTCCTGGGCCCCAGTTTCATTATGGCTATAGCTCTCAAAAATTTTTGTAATTTAAATATGGTTATTAGGATTAAAAAACAAACAATGGAGCCATTGTTACTGCAATAATGAGTACTTAATCATGGACCAGGTGGGGACCATATAATAAGCTTTTTAAAAAAGCTTTAAAAAGTGGGCATATTTTGCACTTCCTACTTTCTGCAGTTTAAGTTGTATGAGCTGAAAAGAGGCGGCTTCTTGGGGGTTACCATACTTAATCAATTACTCAGAGACATTAACTGGCACACCTGTTCACATTTACCTTTTTATTACTTGGTCTCAGAGCCAATAAAATTATAGTTTGTCCAATTCATTTTCATAATGCATTGATTACTTTTAATCATACATTTTCTCCCAAGCGTCTGAGTGGACTGGGGAGAACTGCCATGTCAGGGTCAGGGTCCGTCGCTTAAAACAAAACCCAAACAGATTCTCTTGGACTTGAGAGGCCTGGTCCAGGAGGTGTGCCTTTTGGGCCTGGCCATTTGCTGTCTGGTTTTAGTGTGTGTTTGCTAGAACGAGTGCAGGCTCATGAAAGCACAGTAGTGTTAAGAAGGTCTCAGACAGTTCTATGCTTTCCCACAACAGTGTCTCATGTCACTGAGTGCCCACTGACCAGGGCTGGCTCAGGACATTTTTACGATAAAACAGGTGTGACTCAGGGCCTACAAACAGAGCAGTTCTTTGACATGCCAGGGACATAGACTATGGAGGTGGAATGACTGCAGTTAACGCCTCTTAAATGCTTTCTGACCTCTGAGAAGACCCTCTCTATTTTGCTACCTGGGACTTGGTCTCTGGAAAATAGCGACAGTGGATTGGTTACTGCTCTTTGAAGTTCTGGAACCACGGAGATTTAAGACTGGAAGGCGTGACATTAGAGATGGTGGGTTAAGTGGTTTTTGAACTTAATTTGAGCTGTGGAGCCTTTCGTTTGAAAGAAAGGTGGTGCAGAGGTGCAGTATGGAGAGTTGAGGGGAGAAATTTCAGGTTCAAGCGGTCAAGAGAGGTGTGAGGACTCATACGTCCTAGGGCTGCTTCTCCAGCCTCACAAAGACCCCGAGGGGAGAGCCTCTGAGAACCAGCAATGTGGTCCAGCCTTTCCTCTTACATATGAGGAAACTGAGGCCCAGGGATGTGAAGGGTCTTCCCAAGGGCATCTGTGAGTGAGCGGAGCAGCCTGGGGTGTTTCTTCTGGAAGTTTCTCCCTCAAGCCATTCCCCACACTACTACACTTCTTTTACGCATAACTTGAAATAATAAAATGTTTTTTCCCTGTTATAAATCATGGTGGGTTGCTTCCCCTGATCTCCTGGAAAAAGTTCTGCTGTCACATATACCCTTCTTGGAGATGCTTTGCTGAAGTGGCAGAGCCCCATCCTAAGAGTTGGCAGCCCCATTTTCTAGTCCTGACCTCCTTGCTGCCTAGCTTCCTGATGATGGGGAAGTTGTTTTTTTTCACTGGGCCAAAGTCTCCTCATCTGGAAAAAGAGAATCGTAACATCTAGGATGCTAGTCATACAAGCTTCCAAGCTTCTGGTGGCTGCTGCAACAAATTGCCACAAACTTTGGTGGCTTGAAACAGCAAAAATGTATCCTCTCACAGTTGTGGAAACCAGGAGTCCGAAGTTGGTTTTGCTGGGCTACAATCAAGGTGTTGTCAGTGCTGTTGCTCTCTCTGGAGAATCTCTTCCTTGCTTCTTCCAGCTCCTGGAGGCTGCCGCCATTCCTTGGCTGGTGGCCCCACAGCTCCAGTCTCTGCCTCTGTGGTCACATGGCCTACTCCTCTTCCACATGTGTCAAATCTTCCTTTGTCTTCCTCTTGTGAGGCTACTAGTGATTACAGTTAGGGTTCACCTAACAATCCAGGATTAACTTCCTATCTCAAAATCCTTAACTTAACCACATTTGCTATACAAGATAGTATTTATGGGTTCTGGAGATTTTAGGACTTGATTATCTTGCAGGGCCATGATGTAGCCTAACACCATAGTCAACCTCAAGGGCTTGTTGTGGTACGCAGGAGAGATAATACATGTAAAAATGCTTTCCTAATGATAAGTGAATGTGTTAAATATCACTTTCTGAAGTAATAGCAAATATATTAAAGTATTTTTATTGTAATAATTGTAATATCTGCCTCAATAGCAGAAGGTATATTAAAGGACTATAACAGAATAAGATGTTAACAACAATAGAGATGTGAATTAAATTGGGGACAATCATTCGTTGTACAAATATTGATTGAGCACCTACTGCATGCCAGGACTTTTCCAAGCACTTGAGGTCCATTAGTAAATAAAGTAGATAAAGATTCCTGGCTTTATGGAACTTATATTCTAAGAGTGGTAGCTGGAGGGGGCAGAGAATAAACAATAGACATAATAATGATAAATTTACATTCATGTAATTAATATAGTAAATTTATTGAGTACATTAGGAAGTTAGACAATGATTATTATGGGGAAAGCAGAAGCTGGAGGTTGGCAGTTGATACTAGGCCTCATCGAATGGAGATATTTGGGTGAGTGTGCAGGAGGTGAGGGCATGTACCCTGTGGGTGTCTGAAGGAAGAGTGCTCCAGGTTGGCTATAGTTGTGAAAGGCTGAGGTATATATTTGGATAAATTGTTAATAGAAATGAATCAGGTCTCAATTTTGTTTTTCAACACAGTTTCACTGTTTGTCTGTTTCAAGGCTTGTGAATAAAAATGCAAATGGAAGCCAGGTGAATCAGTGAGACAGGCCGGTGGCGGACAATTGTAAGTCATTTTAGATGGCAGAGAGGGTTTCACCCACCAGGACAGCCCCCCAGCACTCTAGCAGGACGAAACCAGTTGGTGGTCAATCTTTTAGAGGAGAAGCTGGAAATCCAGAATTTTCATGTGAAATCTCCAATTTGAAAATGTCAATGGCTGTCAAATTTTATAACATTCATATTTTGTTCTGTAAATATATTCTCCGCTTTTCTTTTTCTTTTTTATGTTTATCTTTTGATTGGCTGAATTTTATTTGCAGATGATTTTTCTTTCTTTATCTCATATAGGAGAACTTTTCTGAAGTTTTCAGTATTTAAGAATGTCTGATGTTTACTTGAAAGAAGTCAGGCCTTGGTTATTTATTGGTCTTAGCTCACAATTTTTTTCTTAATCTTTTAAAGATTTTAGACTTTCTTCTACCAGTCAGTTCTGCTTATTTTCTTCCTAGAATCATAAAAAAATCTTTTCTTTATTTAATTACTTATTTAAATAAAATTACACACATGTATAATTTTTAAAAATCAAATAATTATGCTTTGCTTACAGTAAAATCATAGGACTTCCTGATACAATTTTTAAAAATTGAGAGGTATGGAAGGGGAAGTAGGAGAATATATGAGTGGTAAATGTCTTTCAAAGCCTGTTTAAAATCGAAATGTTTTAAGAAACAAAGTATAATGGTTCTAAAAAATAATTTTCATGGAAATTCATTTACTAAAATGGTGGGCCACACTAAATATCCACGGGCCAGATTCAGCTCAGATGCCACCCCTTTTCAATTTCAGTTTATGGGATGTATTTATCAAACTTTAGAATGTCTGACCAGCCAAGGGTGGGTAACAGTTTCCTCAGGGTCAGCAAGAGGCATACACAGTGGAGAAATTCAATGTCTACACTTTATCCTTGAGGTGACCGGAGGTCTCTCTGCAGCGTGGTTTCCAGTTGCCTTTTCTTGAAGCTCTCTGTGATGTTGGGCCCACACCAACCACTCTCGCCTCAAATCCTTTTATATGTAGATTCAGTACTCTGTCTAGCCCTTGCTGTTTATTTCATAGCATGTTGTGAGAATTCAAAGGAAAGGAACACTTGAAAACTTTTTGGGATGCTTCTTGCATTGCTTGGTAGAGTTAAATATATGAAAATGTTGTGTAAGTTGTAAAGCACTCTATATGTTAGTGATAGTTTTCATTGTGGTTGACAGTAGACATCTTGCTATTATTGCCTGAATAAGTGCTATTTTAAGCCTAGAGGCCTAGAGACCAGTTATAATCTGTTTTGTGTGTGTGTGTTTTTTTTTCTTTTGGGGGGGGTGGGGGACTTTCTTTTATTAGTGAAAGACAAAGGGAGTGGGACTCCCAAGTTACCACCTCCCTTTTTCAATCACTGCCCTGTCCTAGTTATTATCTGAGAGCAATATGGCAGATGTTGCTACTCTCTATCACGGTCTGGTTTTCCTCTGTTTTCAGGCACCTGTGAAGACTGTACAACCCTGAACCCCTGAAGTTAGACATGCTTGGTGACTTGCTTTGACTAGTGAAGTATGAATGGAAGTGACCTATGTGGCTTTCAGAGAAGACCTTTAAGTGATGGTGCTCCTCTCCAACCTCTTACCTGCTTCAGCAAATGTGGAAACATTTACGAGTATGGAGGGGTGATGCTGAGTCATCACGTGGAGGACAGCTGCCCTGCAGAGTGGCCCTGACCACTAGGTATATTTCATGCCACCACGATTTGAGAATTTGTCTTCATAGATTAATCTTAACTTATGCTGACTAATATATGTGTATTATATAATATGCATATTATATATAATATATATGCTATATATTTTATATACATATATACATGTCTATTTGACCATTGCACATATATTTAACAGGCCATTATATATTTAATAGGCTATTTAATAAGCCATTATATATTAGACATATAGTATCTTGTGAAATTTACTATTTATGAATGCATTATGCCATTATTTGACAAAAAGTCACACTATGCTATAGAAAAGCACAGGCTTTATAGTCTGTCCTGGGTTTCACTCTTGGCTCCTTTGTTTGTTTGCTGAGTGACCTCCAAGACCTAGTTTCTGCATTTTTGCTATGGTGAACAATGACTAGGACCAATTTCTTTTGGCTGAATGAAAATGAGAAACTGTACAAGCTACCTATATATCACCTTCAGGTTTTCAGTGTGTGTATAAAGTATGTATCCATTCAGGAGGGTAAGGCAAACAAGGTGCTTAGGGGACAAAATATAAAGAAGTGCTTACTATCAGGCCCATGCCAGAGTGGACACATGCCTGTGTAAGAATCTGTCACTCCCTGTGAGGAGATTCTAAACTTCTTGCTGGTCAGAGCTGTGTCAGCTTCATATTCCTCCAGGGCCTCGTCCCTTGAGTGTTATATAACATGATTTTCATTTATAGAGCGACGGACAAACCAGCACTTTTTTCCCCTGCAATCAGAGTGAGAACTGATACTTCAACAAAAATTCCATGGCTAGCCCTGGACTACCAACTTCTTCAGAAATAAATGTAGCTCTTGCCTTTCAGTTTGTATTAGCTGTGATGCTTTGAAACAAAGAGAATCTTGGGAGTCAGGGGTCAGGCTGAGTTGTCAGGGGTGTTTGGTGGTGTCCTTTCAGTTCAGATCCACTGTGGTTGACCAACTCCCAATCCACTTCAGAATGTT
This sequence comes from Eidolon dupreanum, assembly GCA_028627145.1. Classification (NCBI taxonomy): domain Eukaryota; kingdom Metazoa; phylum Chordata; class Mammalia; order Chiroptera; family Pteropodidae; genus Eidolon; species Eidolon dupreanum. The sequence continues at coordinate 133,136,225 of CM053509.1, read as the reverse complement.
GTCAATGAAAAAGCTGGGGGCAATATTTATGCCAACCAGGCACGATTCCAAATTATTGGCTAAACTAGACTAAACTAGGACTTCATGGAAAAAAATTGCCAGTGCCTTTTAATAGCTGAGTCATTTGAGAGGTTTGGATGCAAAACTGTCACTGTTCTAGACATGGCACTGAGAAATACTCCAAATTTATCAGATAACTTGCAATATAGATCACTGGTTTTGCTCCTTCTCTGTGCTTCCTTCCCCACCACTTCACCAATTTACTTGGCAAAAAAAGGGGAGAGAGAACACTCCATCTGTTCATTTTGCCGTCTTTCACATGATCAAATGTTCACTAGAAAATGAACTTGGAGAAAGGGCCTAGTCTGGTTTACTTAGCTAATGTAGAAGCTCGATGTGTCGAGCTTAACAATCCAACCAGTGTTATGGATTTTCTATACCAAGATTATTACCATCTAGATAAATAGGCAAATATTGTTCCATTTCATAGACACAGATGTTCCTGCTGTCATGTGATATATGCATTCCAAAGAATGTTGAGTTCTGCAAAACTGAGCAAATGAAAGAACAGGGCTTATTTTTGACTTTGCACCTTTGTAACTAGACAACACAGTCATCAGAAAAATATGAACACATTTTAAAAGACATTAAGTTTTTAAAAAATAAAGAAACACCACCAAAATATAGGTACAGTATTGTATTCCTTCATGGTTTGCAGCTTTCCGCTGTTAGTGTCCTTGCATTGAGCTGTGTTCCACTTGAAAACATGGGGACAAATCACGTATGAATCCATTTAATTCCTACTTATATTATGCCATTATTTATTAATTATGTATGAAGTAGTTTATGTTCTAAAAATATGCATTATGGCAGAACTGACTGGATTGTGTTTATATTCCGGCATGAACTGTTATGATTGAGATCAAGGGAATTTTCAAGGAGCACGAGCAAGTTGAATATCAACCAAAGAGACTCATATGGTCTCTATTCAACTTTTTCCACATAATTTTCTCTTCTTTTATCCAGAAGGGAAACTTACACCATCTTTTGGTACTGACTTATATATATATAGTTTTATTTCATAAAAGAAACTTCTTTCTTTTTTTAAAGCATTAAATTTATAATCTATAATTTATAAACAAATGAATTAAAATAGTTTAAATAAGGTTAGTGAAAATTTTCAGAGTAAATGGATCCAGATTTGGATAAGGGAGAGAGGTTTAACTTCCCAGTTTCTCTTATTTTAGTCACCATTGGTAGGAAAGGTTGTTATCCTAAAGGCATCTAGATATTTTAGGAAAAACAAAACCATAAGATTTTTTTTAAAAAAAGCTATTTTGATTCTTGGCAAAATCTCAGATATGTTTGCTGTTTTTGGTTTAGTTTTTGCTGAACATTTTGTCCATTAACCTCAAAATCGAAGTGTAGTTCAAGGGAGATTTAATTGACGCAATATGTTTCTGATTATTTGTATATAACTCAGCAGAATGGTGTTTGGTGGGAGTTATTTATTTATTTTTTCATCTCTTTAATTTTCATTGAAACTCATGAATTTTTTCCCATTTCCTTTCTTTGGCTTTCATTTAATGCATGCCCTTTTCATGAACAATAAAATATTTGCATTTTGAGAGGCTCAAATTTTGTCAGAACATCAATATTCCCAAAGTGGGACAAGATTAATTCCCCATAAGAAATGCTGGGGTTTCTTATAAGCTGGAGGTGGGGGCTTTAGAAATATTTTGCTACTTCTCTTATTTCTTGACCTTTTTGTTGCTAACATGGTTGCTTCAGTTTTACGAATAATGGCTTTAGACACAAGAACAACAACAAAAACAAGGTCCCATTTTTATCAACCCCCCCTTTCCTGTACAAACATGGAAACTCAATCTGTAGTCATTGCTTTGAAAAAAGAGTAGCTCTAAAGTAACATATCTAAAAAATCTGCAGTATTTTCATGAGCTAAAAAAGTAAAAAGAGTATTTACGACCTGTCAACTTTGAGATAGTATTAAGGCCTGTTGGGGAGTTTAACTTATTTTCCCTCTTTAATTTTTCCAAATGTCTTTATCTAGTTCTTCCATCATTCTGCCTTCTTAAGTGAACTTATTCAGCTTTTCCAGATTTTGCAACTTTGACGAGTGTTAGGGAGTGCTTTGCTCCCAGACTGCTGGATTTGAGTGCTGGCCTCAACAGGAACCCATGGGAGGGCAGCTGGTATCCGAGCCCAGAGAATGAGAAGAGTCTATGCTCTTCAATGGGTCCCAGGTTAATAGCCTTCATTTGCAGAAGGCAGGACTCTGGAGCTTGTTACTGGACATCAGATGTCTCCAAAACTTCTGCAGGAGCGTACAGAATGTTGGTGAATTCAGGTTGGGGAACTGGGAACTGAGATCTTGGATGGCGGGGGACACAAGAGGGCAAACAATGGGGATGTAGTGGTGTTTCTTCTTTGTTTAAAATGATCCAACTGTGTTGTTGGAAAACAGGTCCATTTTTTCCCCACCCATGAAATACATTTTCTCTGGATAACACCTACTCTCACAAGCTAAAATCTTGAATCATTACTGGTTTTATTTACATGTACTTTCTAACTTTAATTTATGATATGGCTTGCTTGGGTTTAAACTGTATTTCCTTCAGCCCTCAGCAATGCAGATTACTTCAACTAAATAAAATTAATAACTTGTTTAGTTTCCAGATTCACTGCCTGGGGTAGGTTGGAAGGTCAGGAGAAACAGAAGGAATGCAATTATATAAAACCAAATTCAAGAATAGGATTTAATATTTTTAAAATAATAACTTTAGTGAGATATACTTTACACACCATAACAATTCAGTAGATTTTAGTATATTCACAAAGTTGTGCAACCATCACTACTATTTAATTTCAGAACATTTTCATCACCCCAAAAAGAATCTGGTACACTTTAGCATTCACTCTCCATTCACCTCTCCCTCTAGACCCTGCCAACCACTAATCTATTTTTTTCCCCTTTGAATTTGCCTATTGTGGGTATGTTATATAAATAAAGTTGTACAAGATGTGGTCTTTTGTGACTGGCTTCTTTCATTTAACATAGTATTTTCAAGGTTAATCCATGTTGTAGCATGAATCAGTACTTCACTCCTTTTTTTATTACTAAATTATATTCCATTGTATGTGTGTGCTTGTATGTATTTATATGTACATATGTGTATACATGGATCATATTTTATTTATCTATCAGTTAATGGATATTTGGGAACATTTTTGGCTATTATGAATAATGCTATTATAAACATTCATGTACAAGTTCTTGTGTAAACAAATGTTTTTAGTTTTCTTGAGTATATGCCTAGGAGTGGAATTGCTGCGTCATGAGATAACTCAATATTATTCTTTTGAGAAACTTATTGTTTTTCAAAGTAACTGCACCATTTTGTGTTCCTAAAAGCAGTGTATGAAGGTTCTAATTTCTCTACATCTTCACTAACATTTGTTATTATCTTTCTTTCTTATTTTATCCATTCTAGTGGGTGTGAACTGGTATCTCATTGTGATTTTGATTCGAATTTCCCTAATGGCTAATGATGTTAAGCATCTTTTCATGTATTGTTGGCTATTTGTATATCTTCTTTGGAGAAATGTCTTTTCAGACCTCTTATCTACTTTTAAATTGAGTTTGTCTTTTTATTGTTGAGTTGTGAGAGTTCTTTAAATATTCTTGATACAAGTCTTTTATATATGATTTATAAATATTTTCTCCTATCCCGTGGAATGTCTTTTTTGCTTTCTTAGTGATTTCCTTTAAAGTATAAAATTTTTAATTTTGATCAGGTCTAATTTATCTATTTTTGCTTTTGCCATTTGTGCTTTTGGTGTCCTAAGAAATCATTGCTTAATCTGAGGTTATGAATATTTACTCCTGTATTTTCTTTTAAAGGTTTATAGTTTTAGCTCTTACATTTGGGTCTTTGATCTATTTTGGGTTACTTTTTATGTACGTATATAATACACCCATGGTGTTCAATATTAAATCTGAGGTCTATGGAGGTCAAAGCTATACTCCTAAGCTGTTGCTTGCTTTTTCCATTGTCATTCTCTTAGAGTGTACAGTGTTTTCCAGAAGCCGAATGATGTGTTATAACGTCATTGCTCTGAGAGCTAAAGGAATGTGGGCTTCTGTACTCTTATGTTTTAGAATTTTTTTCTTTTAATATCAAATATGGTAAATATCAAAAGAAATAACTCTTGTGAACAAAAGTTCTTTCCAGTCCTCTATAACTTTTTAATGGGTAAAGGAATTTTGAGACCAAAAAATTTGAGAACTCCTATAAATAGAAACTCTTGGATAACAATACCAATATATTTTTAAAACATCTTCTATATACTAAATATTGTGCTAAGTGCTTTCCTTAAATCATCTCATTGAGACCTGATGTTGAGCCATTGTTATATCTCATTTTAGTAATGAGGAAACAGACCCTGAGAAGGATTAAGTAAATTGTTGAGGGTCACGTGGCTGGGAATCAGTAGAAGTAGGACCTGTACGCATTGGATTTTGTTTCCTGAGCTCTGTCATAAGATTCTGTAGCCTTGGAGATTCAATGGATATTTAATTGCACAGTGAACCCCCGCTATGGGATCTAAGGAGCTGAAAGTCTGAGGTATGTACTGAGCATACTTTTAGATGCCAATTTTGGATTATGAATCTCTATCTAGTTGACTGGAACAAAAACTGAGGCCAGGATTATGTCCATAATATTCCAGAGATCTTGCCTCGACACTCCCAGCTCTTTCAAAGACGGATTTGTTGGCTGTCCTCTGTCTTTACCTCGTTAGATTTATGAGCTCTTGACTGCAACAGAAGAGTATGGGCCAGCAGTTTAAGCCCTGGTGTGGGGGCTGATTATTCATGAGCTTCCAAGTGAAACTTGGGCGAGAGAGTAAGACAGCCAGGAAGGTTATGGGCAGGGCTGTGCTTCAGCATGTAGGCTTGTTTTGGTGCCAATGCCTCTACTTTTGGCATTTAAAGGAAAAAAGGGAACTCAGGTGGGGGACTGTCACAACACTGTTAAAAAGAAAGAAAGAAAGAGAAAAAGAAAAAATCCTAACACTTATATATTGTGAAAAATTCTTGATCTAGACTTATACAATGATATGGATATCTGAAATTTACCTAATTAATTTCCATTAGTAATTTTTTTTAGATTACTATTTATTAAGTGTGTGATCCACAGGAGATGCCAAGGCTTGACTTTGCCATGCCACCAAGCCGTGTACAAGCTCACCTTTGGCGGGTGCACAGGTCCAACTCTCTGCTGAAGAAACTAAAGACCGAAGAATCTGAATGGTTTGCTTGAGCTCCCACAGCTGGTTTATAGCACAGATATCGTGCTATTTTTCTTTTTTTAGATGTTTCACATTTCTGAATTTTAAGGACCAGGGATTTCTTTTTTTAAAAAAAGAAATGAGACTTGGAGGGGGGAGGAGGAATATAATTTAGAATTGCCATTTTTTTTCTTTTAACAAGTAAAGACATTAAGAAGCCATAACCACTATCTGATGTCAGCACTTCTCATAAAAGAAAGGACATTATGTATATTTTAACATTCTTTGGCCAGCCTAAATTTAACTCTATGTAAATTTAGAGGCAGGCTGGGGTGAACTTTGCCAAAGACAATTCTTTGCCCTCAAGCTGATATTTGATCACTATTGAGCTATACTTTTAATTCAAGAAGAAGATGGAGCATAACCCTCCCATGATCTCTTCTTTGGGGTTGGGAGTGAAACCTGCTTTCTAATCATTTAAATAATAGGTGTGAATTCTCATGCTTGCAAGCTGAGCTCCCAGGGCTGGACTACAGCCAGTCCTTTGAGAACCGGAAACAATGCCTGAATTCCCATGAAGTCACTGTCCCCCTGGCCTGGGTCCCTGGCTACCTGTTGAGGACATTAAAAGGACTGATGAGAATCTGTGGGATGGTTTTTCATTTCATTTTCACTTAGACCTCAAACCTGTACAATGGAGCAAAAGGTTAATGCAAGCATTAAATGTCTCTAAATTTCTAACCTTCCACAATTAGGACTCTGCAGGAATCAAGGCTCTAGTTTTTATGTAAGCTAAACTCAGTTCACCACAATAAGATAAAAGGAAATAAGTGAGCTTACTTGGATTTCTCTATTGCAATCCATAATCTTTGGCCATCTGCAAAAATGAAGGTATAAACATATTAGATTGAAATGAGTGAATGTAATGGTACCAAGTGTCTGCTATTATAGGTCAAAATGTGAAAAAATGCCTTCCCCATGTGGTTTCATTTACTGCCAAGTCACAGCAAAAAGGGGACTCTCAAGGTTAAGATGTCCAGCAGACCAGTGGAATGACCAAGAGGCTTGGTCATTTCAGGTGAGTGGCTGACCTGTAGGGTGATCAAAAGTTTTACTCCTAGAAAAAGGAACCTTTATACACTGCTGGTGGGACTGCAAATTGGTACAGCCACTATGGAAAACAGTGTGGAGATTCCTCAAAAAAGTAAGAATTGATCTACCATATGATCCAGCAATCCCTCTACTGGTTATTTACTCCAAAGACTTGAAAACTCATATCCATAAAGATATTTGCACACCAATGTTCATAGCAGCATTATTCACAGTTGCCAGGGCAAGGAAGCAACCAAAGTGCCCTATGATAGATAATTGACTAAAGAAGCTGTGGTGTATATATATATATACACATTGGAATATTACTCAGCCATAAAAAGAGATGAAATACTGCCATTTGTGACAACATGGATGGACCTCGAGATAATCATGCTAAGCGAAATGAGTCAGACAGAAAAAGTTGAAAATCACATGACATCACTTATATGTGGGATATAAACCTAAAAGCAACAAATGAACAGGACAAACAAATAGAGACTCATGGACATGGACTATAGACTAGTGGTTACCAGAGGGTAGGAGGTGGGGAGGAAGGGGGAGGTAGACAGGGTAAAGGGGGTCAAATATGTGGTGACAGAAGGAAAAGAAATCTAACTATAGAAGGTGAACACACAATGTAAATATATATATGCCTTATTGTTAAAGTATACAGCTGAAGCTTATTGGATTTAGTTAACCGATGTCATCATAAAAAATTAATTAATTAATTAAACAAAAGTTTTACTCCTAAATCCTGGGATAGTTTTAGAAACTCTTAGGTCTTCTAGAAGGTTCTGAGAAGTTTGAATTAAAGTGGGTTATTGGGGATTTCTCAGAGCAGTGACAAACACCCAACATGGCACTAACCCTTGTTCGTGTTCCCAGGACACTAATTACTTGACATTATTTTGGATCTGGAGAGTGGTTCTTCCTGTCCCTGACCCCCCTGCCCCAACTTCCCATCTCTGGTTTGTTTTTTAAAGCTCTAGGGTTAACCTGGTCTTTCTGGGTTTGGCAGAGGCTATCGTGCCTTGGAATGATGATGGTTGTTTAATAAGAGTTGAGAATATATTTAAATTAAACCAAGTAAATAAGTACTTCCTGAACACTTATTGTGTGCATGGTTTTATGCAAATCCCTGACTCTTGTCACCTGTTGCAGGTAATGGCAAAGGAAATAGTGATGAGAAATTTGGAGACTTTGGAAAGGATGAAACTGTCAACATAGGAGTATTGATTTTTTTAGCACATGGTTTGTTTAGTACATACTTTCCATTGTGATCTCATTAAATAACCCTCCAAGGTAAGTGCTGCTATCTCCATTTTACTGAAGCTCAGAGAGGCAAGGTGTTTTACCTGAGGCCTATATATGGCTAGTAAATGGCAGTACTGAGGTACACACAACTGTAATTCCAAAGCTGACGATGTTATGTTATGATAATTCCCAAACTTCTTGTCCAGATTCTGTCCAGGAAATAAATACAAGGTCACACCAGGAACTACAGCGCATCTCAAATTCAATGATCTTTTAATTTAAACACTCTTTTGTAACATTTCAATAGTCATGCAGATCACACCAACCTTACTCCATCTGCCTGAAGGATTGCAATGCGGAAAAAGAATGTTATGGCATTCTTATCTGTGTGAAGACTCAACTGACCACAGCCTAAAGCCACAAACCCAAGGGCTGTAGGAGAAGCCTCTGTCCAGACTGCTCAGAAGACTGACTCTCCTTCAGCTGAGAGATGACTAATCATTTTTCCTCCTTGCTGCTAAAAATGTCCATTGGGCATGGGGCCTGAGCTCCTGAACCAGGAATTACAAATGCAGGTTCAAAAAGGTCTTCAGCAGAATTGGAGGTTCTCAGTCCAATTAGATCCTTGGAGTTGGCTGTATAACACTGACCATCACCATATTTGAAAAATCAGTTTTGCCACTTTCCAGGCCTGGGCTATAGAAATGCCTGAGCTTTAATGACCTTCTGTGTCCATTAAGGGATCTGATGGACATGACGTTTTATAAGGTAAGGATCAAAAATGGATCAGATTTTTGTTGCCAAACTTCCATTAGGCCTGCAATAAAGGATGCAGTTGATCTACTTAGCAGATATATTTTGAGGTAGTGAAACCAAGTAAAATAATAAGACCAGTTAAATTTAATGTTTATTCTAGGGACTAATCATTTAAAAGAGAAATTTTTTTTATATGACTGGGTAATATGTTTTTCTGCTCTACTTTTCTTTGGCGGTCTAGTTACTTTTCTATTTTTCCTGGGGTGATAGTGCACTTTTTCCTGTTATAGTATGTCTGTAGACTGATTTTTCTTTGACTCTGTGGGAGTGAGGGGATGAAGCAAACCCCCTGGCCAGCCCTCAATATCGGTATAGCTCTGCTTCTCAGTATTCGTCTCATCCTCTTTAACTAAAACAAAAAAGCATTTTTTTTTTCTGAGTATATTACTAACAATCACATGACTTGATAGGGGATTGGTTAAGAGAGTGAGTTAAATATATTTATCTATCACCTTTCGAGGTCTTGAAGTAATAGGAAAAGTTGCTAAAAAAAATATGGCCTTTGAAACAAGAAAAGATTTCATCACCGGGGAGCCAGAAACTTTGTTCCTGGAATATGAGAGGGCATGTGGTTATATTTTCAGAGAAACCAGAGGGTAGAAAATATAGGTGCAAAGCAACCTTAGGAGAAAATCACTGTAGAGGTAAAGGCCATTTCAGTGATGCTCTAAATTCATCTGAGTTTTGCTGTTTCAGTGCAAGTGAAGAACATGTAGAACTGGGTTCGACCAGCATTGGTATTTGCCAAGTGTCTATGACAGTGGGAGACAAGAAAGGAGACTGAGGCCATAAGTGCAGAGTTGAGAATCGGTGCACAAACTGATAAGAATGACAGGCTATGGAGTCTAGTTTGGGAAGGAAGAAAAGTGACAAAGGAGTGTGTTCAGCTATCTGGGGGTTGTACTAGGATGAGGAACTGTTGAAGGTTGATAGAGGGAGTGATGGTGGTGCTCAGAGACAAAGGGTAAGATGCTTGAACATGAGGTGATAGAGGTGGTGAAGCTACAGGTCATGACAAGGTCCAGGAAGGGGTTGGGAGAGTTGCTGTTTATATGGATGAGATGGAGGAAGATGTCACGTTAGGTATGCAAGGCCAGAAACCCTGTTGTTTCAAACTAAACAAAAAAACCCAGAAAAGCCAGAGCAAACCCAAACTATAACAAAAACCCATCAGCACCACCACTAAAATACAGCCATTTACTGTTTAACAGAAATATGCCTAAAACAAAACAATCTAAGAACATGAAAAATAAAGAGAACAGGTAAATTCTGGCCAAAGGAAAGCCAAGCATAGGAATACAGATGGGTGACAGTGATAATGTCTTAGGGAAAAGCATTAAATGAGAAGAAGAGTTATTATTTCTATTTGGTAAGATTTATAGTCCCAAAGGAAATGTAATCATGATGAATCTTTATGTTCTTAACAATGTAAACTTGAAATACATAAAAAATCAAATTGCTAAAAGAAACAGATAATGTTGACAAACATTAGTATGTCAGACACTGTAATAGGCACAATTCATAAATAGCAATGATATATTTACTTTATATACAGATGTAATGCACACGTACATAATTTTTTCTTAGTTTAGAATCTATGAACACTTTTTAAAAAGCAACTACTGAGCATGTATATTATACAAATGGCTAACAACATTAAAATCCTATTAGCTATTAGAAGGAAATTCAAAATTTATTAAAAGGTAGCTGTTTGTTTCTATCACAACAAAGCTTAAGTCTTAACATTTAAAAGTGAAGGAATAAAATTTGCTCCAGTAATTTGATAGGATTCTGCCTCTAACGTTGATTCAATTCCTGTTCATGTGTAAGACATAAGCCTTAAGAGTCATTAAATTCTCATTTTAACTGGTTGCCGGCTGTAAGTTAATATGCAGACTTATTTAGTTTCTCCCCTTCCATGCTTATGCACAATGCTTTGAATGTTCTGTGTTTTCCTTGCCTTTGATTGCCATTCCATCCTGGGATTCTCATTTCCTCCTCTCCCGAGTTTTGGCTGGCGTAATTTTGGCACTGAGAAAAAAAAAATACACATCTTCTGTCTTTTTCTCATAGTCTTCATTTGCATATTAGTCTATTTTAGATTTTTTCCCTGCAATGTCTTCATGTACTTTATTTCCTGTTTTCAAAAGCTTTATATAACTTAAGAAAAATGTGATCTAAGACATGTCCGGGTTAGAGGTTATTATTTTTTCACTGTAATATGGAATATATTGACCTGCAGAGTATAAACTGGTCATGGCTATTTACAGAGTTGTCTTTAGATGACATTGACTCTAAAGAGGTAATTTTCCAGGGCTCTGCACCTTTGCCACTTGGGAAGACAGCTGGTGGGTCGCGCATACAGGCATTTAGTATATATATGTCACACACCCTCTTATTTCCAAGGCAAAAGGGATGACATAGTTTCTGCTCTCCCTCCATTAGTCTCATTTCCTTATTTTTCACATTAACACTATTTTATTATATTTAGCAAAATGCATAAGTCTTAAAGTTTAGCACCATGAATTTTGAAAAATGTATATACTCTAATTAAAATATAAAATAATTCCATCATCCTAGAAAGTTACGTCATACTTTTTCCCAGTCAGTTCTTATCTCACAACCCCCAGCTCTGGGTAACCATTAACCTGCTTTCTGTCACTATTGATTAATTTGCTATGTTTAAGAACTTCATATAAATGGAATCATATATGTGTTTTTTTATTTGTACATTATTTCACTTAGCATATTTTTTGAGACTCATCTATGTTTTGTATATCAGTAGGTTTTTTTTTTTGTGAATTGTATGGACATACCACAATTTGTTTATTCATTTTCCTATTGATGAACACCTGGACTATTTCCAATTATTGCTTTTTATACATAAAGCTGCTATTCATGGGCAGGTCTTTGTATGAACATATACGTTCATTTCTCTTCGTAAAAATCTGGGAATGTTATTGCTAGGTCACAGAGTAAGTGAATATTTAAATTTATCAGACAGTGCCAGTCTGTTTCCAAACTTATCATACAATTTTAAACTCCCACCAGCAATGTAGGAGAGTTCTAGTTGCTTTATATCCTTGTTAACACTTAGTAGAGTCGGTTTTAATTTTAACCATTTGGGGAGTGTGTAAAGTATCTTACTGTGGTTTTATTTTGCATTTCCCTGGTGATTAATGATGTTGAGCACCTTATCATGTGTTTATTGATTGTCTTAGTCCATTTCAGATGCTGTAACAAAAATACCATAGACTGGGTGGCTTAACCATAAACATTTATTTCTCACAGTTCTGGAGGCTGGGAGGGCAGTGCCTGGTGAGGGCCAGAATGTGAGGATATAGCAAGAAAATGGTGAGGGTAGTCCCTGGCTTGTAGATAGCCATTTTCTTGCTGTATCCTCACATGCCACAGAGGGCAACAGCAGAAAGAAGGAGGAAGGGAGGGAGAGAAAGAGTACTCTCCTCTCATGTCTAGCCTTATAAAGGGCACTAGTTCCACTCATAACCTAATCACCTCTCAAAGGTCTCACCTCTTAATCCCAACACTCTGGAGGATTTAAACATTCATATTTTGCAGGATGACACAAACATTCAGGCCATAACACTGAACATTTGAATTTCTTCTTTTTGTGAAGTATCTATTTAAGTCTTAAACAAATTTTTATTGGGTTATTTGTGTTTTAATATTTCATTTCTCTTTGAAGAGTTTAAAGGATTAAAATGCTTTAGTCAAGAGTCAATGAGATGTTTGGATTGCCACAGGCTTTCAGATATAATATCTTAATCAGTAAAACAAACCTTTGAAGTCAATGTATTATTCCCATTTTGCAGAATAGGAAACTGAACCTCAGATAGATTGAAAACCACTTTTAAAGTTGTTTTCACACTTGAAGTATAAGGCCTCTCATATTCAGTTTCACCAGATTTTATCTGAGAAAAAGGTGAGAAGAAAGGCATTAAAGGAAAAAAAAATCACCATCCTTGAAATTGGTCATGGCTTTTATGTTTTAATAGTTTTAGAAAATCTTTTATTTTAAATAGTTATATATTTATGGAAAAGTTACAAAGATAATGCCAACAATTTCCCTATATCCAGCTGGTCCTGTTTCTTTTTTTTTTTAAACAGCTTTATTAAAATATAATTCATATACTACACAATTCACTTTTTCAAAATGTTTTTTAGTACATTCACATATTTGTGAAGCGTAACCATCACCAAAGTCAATTTTGAAATATTTTCATTATTTTAAAAAGAAGCCCTGTATACTTTAGTAATCAGCTCTCTACTCCCCTTTAACCCCTTCACCCCTAAGCAACCACTAATTTGCTTCTATCTTTGAGATCAGCCTGTCCTGGGTATTTCATATAAACGGTATCGTGTAATATGTGGTCTTCTCTTTCTGGTTTATTTTGGTCCTGGCTGTTTTAAGGCTGCTTTTCTTACCGCCTCTCCTGTCCTCTTCTCCCTGGACACTCTGCAAACTCCATTTCCAGTCCCCTTGTCGTCAGGTGTAGCACGTGGCTGAGTTCTGGCCAAAAGAGTGCAAACAGAAGTGATGCGTGTGCTGTTTTTAGCCCTGTTTCTTTGAAAACAAAACCAAACCAAACATCTTAGCCACCTGCCCTCACACTCTCTTCCCACACTTAGACTGAATGAAGGGAAATCCGAAGACCCAGGAGAAGGTGAAAGCATGAGATAGAAGTCTGGGTCCCTGAATGAGGAGCAAAATATTCTCCAACCCTATTGGACTGTGACCTGAGCTCTAAAGAAATATTTATTGTGTAAAATTAGCCACTGCGATTTAGGAGTTGTCTACTATAGCAGCTTTTTATCTCTCTTTCCTGCTAAAATACTCTTTGAAAGCCGACAATTGCCTATGCTTTTAATCGTATCAAGAACTCTGATCAAATGTTGTCTTTTTCTTAAGGTGCCTTACGTTGGCCACACACCCAAAGAATTATAATTCCTTTAAGATGGTGCCCCTGCTTGTGGGCACACATTTTTGTTATTTTCAATCAGTCTTAAAAACAGATTGTTCCTAAAATTATATATCTTATTTAGTTGGAAAGAGTCAGAGAGAGCAGTCTTATGGAATAAATCACATTTATCCAAAAATATTTATCAACATCCTTACAACAAATTCTTCAAGCTTAGTATTTATTTCCCTGTCTTTGCTCTATAATCTCTCAGCACATAGGGAGCTACATAGAAAACGTGAGGAACAGGACCCTGTGCATTGCAGGGCCTTTCATGAATTATAAAAATCTGTTCGGTTCTAAAGATCAAAACTTCCACCCATCTGGGGTATATAAATCCTATGCACAGAATTTATGAGGGGGGTTATCTTGAATTATGTATTGGGTGTCAGGTTTGGCACATAATAAATATAAATGATCCTCACAGGACAGTAGATTAACATCCAGGAAGAAAAAAATCAGGCATCTGTGGAATTTCAATGGGAAGATGCCCTACTCTTCTCAGAGAGAAAGAGGCTTCTAATCCTCAGGAGATGAAACTATGATCCTTATTCTTGAGCCCCTTACTAACTCTTTCCCATGGGAGAGGGAGAGATTTCTCTGCTCAGTGATTTTTGGAAAAGAAGCTGTGCAATTTGGTTTGCTGTTCTGGATCTTCTCATTTTCAAAAGGGTGCATCTGGATGTCTTCTGGGCTGCTAGCTGGCAATGCTAAAGGAAACTTTGGATGGCCAGCTGCAGCTGTGATGTGAATGAGTCTGTCCAATTACAAGGGGAGGTGTTAGGAAGCCAAATGAGGCTAGTGGTCTGAGCCATGCCCTCCAAAACAGTTTCGATTTGTGATAAAGCTCACATTTTCAGTTTTATCTACATGACCCCATGTCTCTCAACTGGTTCTGAACTTAGAGTGTGAGGAGCATGGACAATGGAAATATTTATTGATTTCATGGATTCTAACAGATGCACAGCTAATATTTGCATGTGGTTCACAAAGCAGTGAATGCCTGTAGCATCCCAGCTATGTGCAAAACTGCACTGAAACTGCGTGTAATTTCAAAAGAACAAAGCATTTTTGAGTCTTCTTAAATAGACTGTAACTCCTTGAAAGAAGTGAAAAACTTGTATGAAAGGCAAGACCAGCCAAAGATATAAGTAAGAGTTATGCGATATGGGAAAGACTGCAATTCTAATAGGAGTTCAGCAGTATAGGATGCAGTTGTGGGCTGGAATATTCCTGAAGATCAAGGTGGGTAGATGTCTGTGACACTTGGATGTGTGTAAGTTCATAGTCAAAGAGACAAAAAACAAAAATTTCAATTTACCTCAACTTCGGTGTTTTCAGTGTTCAAAAATTTATTTCTGGTCCTTTCTGCCTTTTTTTTCCTTCTAGTTGTGGTTTCTCCATGGCATATGAGAAATGATATAGTCAAATACACAAAGCTAATCTAAGGAGTTCAAGTTGATGCATATTTCTGTGTTTAGAAATAATGACCTGTATTTTTTGAAATATTCATAACACATCAGTTTCAAGGATGTGTGAACAGGAACAGTATAAGACTCTACATGATCTTTTGTCTTTCTTGTCTTTAGACTCTTCATTATATAGTTTTCTCTATATACTTCTCCTTCACCTATTCTTGCTCCACAATATGTCACTTTTAAAAAGAATGAGTAAGTCAATACTTTCTAGGACATCATCACTAATCAGAAAAGAATGAACATAGCCTAAAGAAAGGATGTGAACATTGGGTATGTGAACACAAGGTTGAGACTGTGAAAGCTCTTATCCTACCTAAGACTGCCATTGCCCTTTCGTTCACCAACATCTGAGTGGTTTATAGGTGGATCACATCACTCCTGGTTCTAATTCCCATCAATCACCTGAACGTTGGCCTATATCTGCTCAGCCAACCATATGGCCTTAATATACCTTAAAAAAGCACATTGAACTAACCTAATGTTACAACAAGTGGTTCAGTGTCTTTAAGAACAATTCCTCAGCAATGTTACTGAGAGAGGGGCACCTTCACTTGGAATTGGATGTGAGGCTTCGGTGGGAAATCCTGGGAGTTAGACTCTGTCTCCTGCTCACTAGCCTGCATCCACCATCCATAGAGCTCCTTTTTCTCTTCTTCCTTGTGCTCTCCTTCACTTTGCAGGGGTGGAGTTGGGTCAGGAGGCACTGAACTTGAGCACCTTTAAGACTGATTCTGATGTGCAGAGCCCAGGATTCTTGCCAATTATGTGGGTGCTCAGTTCTGAGCTCCTTTTACTCCTGGCAGAAGGTCATTCCCAGCAGCAACCTGAGATGGGCCATGGGAAAGGAGGAAGGAAAATCCTTGGTTTTCCTGAGTGTAGTAGTGACTCCCTCTTGTTAGGGGTGCTTTACCTGTCCTTAGCCGTAAGATCAAGCACATGTGCCTTTAGGTTTATTGGGGAATATGAAATGAAAATGTAAACCTCATAGATCAACACTTCAGAGACTTTGAAGCCAAGGGCATTTAATGGCTGACTGATATTCTTGATAAAATCATGCTTTCTTTTCATTTAGATTGATTTTTTAATAAGCTGGATAACTTTTAACCTCTGTATTATCTAACATTTGAGGCCATGGGTTATAATATGACTTTGTTATACTCCAAAGGAGAAAGGATTCAGCCTTCAACACATCACTCAATTTCTCTGAGTGTCTAGTTTCATGGTACTAAAAGACACTATTAAATACCAGGTGTTTAAATGATTTTTCAGGCATTTGTGTCAGACAATGGTAGTTGTTTATCTAATATTCTCTCTGGTTCCTTACCAAGAGAATCACATTTTGTTGGGTTGGCAGAGTACCTACCTTACATATATACAATTTTTTTAAAACTCTTCTTGCCCAGGATATAGTGCTAGCCAAAGAGATATTAGCAGAAATTACTGGAAGGGGCTTCTGGGAAAGGAAATTTAGAGAGGATTGTCTCAACTGACATACACCTTTTTGTTCTTGACCCTTCCATCTTCCTTTTGCCTGGAATGACTATTGTAATTGTTGGCTCTCTAGCAGCCATGTGGGAACCATGAAAACACAAAAAGACTGAAAACTGTGTGCTAAGGATAGGAGCCTGCATTGGAATAACATTGTAGAAATTTCATGCCAGTCATCAACTTCTCATCTCTACACTCCTTTTAAGTCACTGCTGTTTATGTTTTCTGTTACATTGTAGCAAAACTCAATTCCTGATAAAATACTCAGTTTTCAGATTGCATTACTTAGAGATAAAGCAAAAAAATAAATGTCTGGCATGAAAACACTTCTTACCCAAAATAGTGTTAGCGAAATTCTAACTTTAAACATTGAGGATGGGGCATGTCCTACCTCTCTATAAATTCTATATAACATTGAGGAGACCTAGCTTAAAAAAAAATAGCATACTTTCAAGTTTAGTGTAGCTCGAGGGAAATCCTTTTGCTTTGACTTAGTTGTCATTATATGCATGCAAACCTATGTTAGTAGAAGTTTCATAGAGGGGAATGTAGAGTATAGTGGAGAGTATAGAGGCTTTGGCATCTGGCAGATTTGGGTTTGAATCTTGACGCCACTCTAAAGAGACTGTGCATTTAAAACTCACCACCTGATCTTTCCTAGCCTTAGTTTTCTGATCTATAAAATGAGTTGACCTCAGGTTAAAAAGGAAGAATCTGCAAAATAGCATATCAAAGGGGCCCAGTGGAGTACTTAGTACCATAGACAATTATTTACCTTCGTTTGTGTCTTGTGTCTTATTCTTTCACACAATAGATGTTTATTGAACATCTACTATATGCTGGGAGAATGTTGGGCATTCATTTCTTTGAGTCTCTGTGTTTATGCCAGATGGAATTATGGCTTCAGGGCTGAACATCTGAAGGATTAATGTTTGATTTATTCAGTTCACTGGCACTAACCAGGGGAGAGCAGGTTTCAGAGCTTCATCAAAAGGTTTCAGTTAAGAAACCAAATTGAAATCTTAGTGACATGGCGAGAGTTGGTGATCACCACTTAAAACCAGATGTAAGGGCTAGAGATGGTCTGGTAGACACATTCAGTACTTGGAAGCTGGAGCAAAACTTTGAAATTCCATCTGGAAAAAGTTGTACTTCTCCAGGAAATAGAATAGATTTGAGAATACAGAGACCCTAAAAACTGAAGTGAAATGGGCTCATTTGTTTATGACTCCAGCCTCCATATGTCCTACAGATGTGAGACCAAATACTTAAAAATATTTAAAGTTAATAAATTATTTACAACAAGAAAGCATATATGTCACCCAGGCTAGACATTAAGACTTTTTCTGAACATCTTTCCTCAGTTACCTCTCAATGAACTCAGTGGTCAACTGTGTGAACTCTCGAATGGTCAGCAAATTTGAGGTCGTTCAATATATATTATATGTGGATCACAACATGAAATATTTAGAAAAAAGACTATGGGTAGAGAGAGGTGAAAAAGTACAGAAAATTTACCTTGTGAGAAATTGTTATTATTCATTTTTTCCCTTTATTCTTTAAAACCCTGGGCTCAAGGGACTTGCAATTATAAATAGGAACTGTAATAGTGACTCCTATTTGTTGAACATTTCTCAAGTGCCAGGACTTTATGTGGCATATTATTACTTTAGTCCTGATCATTAATAGCTGTATTTCATGAATACAAAACTTGATGTTGTTTCATTGGAAAGCAATGTGCTATAGTGGAAAGAACAGGGACATTGCCATCAGTAAGACTTGAGCCTGAATCCTGATTCTATAACTTTGAGTAAGTACATTATTGAACTTCTCTCAACCACAGTTAATTATTCTCCATTGTTTTCCTCATTTTTCAAATGAGTAAACTGGATCTGAACGGAGTTGGGCCACCTGTCCAAAGTCACACAGCCTGTTGATAGAAGAGCCATTGATATAGGTAGATAGTTATCTTCTGTGACTGAAAGCCCGTGCTTTCCCACATGCTCTTATACTGTACAGAAGTTAGAGACCCCATGGATCACAGAGGGACAGGAAACACCTTCCTTTCACACATGAGAAAGCAGGGGTCCTGAGGGGGTGAACTGGCAGGCATCGGATTTTCAGCCCAGGCATCTGCTTCCACAGAGGACATGAGAGGGACATATGTGGAAGAAAATGAACAGTTCGCCAATATTTCACCTTTCTTTTTTAATTTTCTAGCTCTGGAATGGAACATAAGTCAGGATGATATCTGGATTAGATCCATTCACCAATATATCACATTTCTAGAAGATTTATGGACGTTTTCTCTAGGGCTGGAACAAATGCTGGTGGACTATTCAGTAGTGTTTACATTTTTCTCTTATCTTGGCAGCATCATTTGGGTCTCCAGCTCCCTGGTCTGCTCTCCTGGATAAGCTTTTGCCGTTCGACTCTTCATTGTCCACAACTTTCCCCTCACCTTCTCTGTCCCTCTGTCGTTTTCTTTGTTATCATTTACCTGTTTTCTGCCAGAATGGCTACTTATGTAATCTTCTTCTTTTTGTTTTCTAGTTAGTGCAGAGATTATCTCCTAAACAGTTGTGCACACTGGGGATCAGTATTTGTGATCCTTATCTCTCCCTGGAGGGAAATAACTTCTTTCTCCAGGCTCTCAATCCGGATCTTGGTCAGACTTTTCTCTCCTATTAGCAAATGTTTTCCTGGAGTTTTGAGTTTTCAGCAGTTTTGAGGAACATTTCCGGTAGATCTTCTGTAATGCAGAAAACATTTTTGCTCTGAGCCCCAGAACTGCATTCTGTGGAATTTTCTTTTTAAAAACAGAACAAAAAGCAGTTGCAACTGCCAGTTCCTTGGCTCTAGTTGTTTCCTTTTAGGCCCTAAATGGTAACCAGACACTGACTCAAATTCCGTGGCTCCCGTGGCCACCCTCCCCTTTTCCCCTTTCCTCTTGAGGTTCATTATTTCTCCAAATTAAAACGTTCTGGTTAGAATGAGTGAGAATAAAGAGACAGGACAGCAGGGAGCTCTAGTTGCACAGAGGGATTATGTCTTGGGGAGGCCTTCCTCACTGGTCTCTGATATGATTAATCGGCTTTGGAGCTAGAAGAGACCTACCGGTTTTGAAAGGAAGTCTGCTCTTGTTGCCCATGACAGTTGGGTTTTAAAAACAAGTTCTAACACTACTTGAGACCATACAGAGTTTTTGGCTTTATCCAAATTATGAGGCTGTTAGTCATTTGTGCTTTCACTCATTCATTCATTCAATCTGCAAATATTGAGTGTATGGCTACTACCCATCAGGCACTGTACTAGGCTCTGAAGATGCCAGAATGAGGAAAAACAGACTGGACCCTACTCTCTTAGATTTCCCAACAAATTGAGGGTGACAGATATTAAGTAAATACTCACATGCATAAGTGAACATCTGCAAACTGAGGTAGGCACGCTGAAGGATAGGAGTTTCTTTCCAGGGCAGATAATAGAAGGGTCCCACCTAGGTCAGGCCAGGGTGTATATGCTTGTGTGTGTCAGGGCAGGCTCTTGCCTGAGGAAGAGACTCGTGAGCGCAGATATGAAAAGTGAGAGAGTTCATTGGGCAATGGCTGGGAGTCGGATTTGGGCCTGCTTTTAGTGGTGCATGCTCCTGTTCCTGACAGAGGGAATGAATGACATGTGCAAAGGTCAGATAGAGGAACTGGCGTGGTGCATAAGAAGAAATAAACCTAGGCCGGAGAGTCTGGGTTTCTGAGGGTTTTAAGCAATTTCCGTTGTTATAGCAGCCACAAGAAAGTAATACACTCAGTACCCTGGGTTAGACCTTCCTCAAGGAAGGGCAGGGCAGGGAGGGAGAATAGAGCCACAGGGACCAGAGGGGTAGCCGGACTCCAACTGCAGGTCAGGATGAGAGATTTAGTGTGTAGCCTTGGCTGACTGACTCTTCAATGGGAAATGACATGATTAAATTTGCATTTTGAGAAGATCACTCCTGTTTCAGTGTCAGGGACATGTGTTCAGAAGGCCAGACTGGATCCATTCCATCATTCATTCATGAAATGTTTTCTGCCCTACAAAGATGGACGGGATCTGGAGTACAATTGTTCGAGAGAAAGAGATGGTTCCTGTTCTGTCAGAAGTTATAGTTTAGTGGGTGAGGAAAGATGAAAGAACGCGCAGATTAGGAGAAAAGATAACTTTCAACAGTAATAAATTGCAGTGAAAATATCAACGATGAGGAAGCCAGTCGACGGCACCGGAGCGCCGGCGGAAGGGGGCGCTACCATCGCCAATCTACTGAGTGTTCAGTGAGACCTCTCAAGAGATTTTTCTTCAAAAATGCTGCATTTCTCCTTTTTGAGTCGTGTTTTGCCTAGACTGGAGCCATCACCTTCCTAGCGCTTTAAGAGCTTGTCCTTAGGTGCTGACTCTGTAAATGGATCCTTGGGTCTCCCCTAGTTTTCCTTGGCCAAGATAATCTGATTCAACTCTCATTTTACCAGCAACAAAGCAGAAGCTTGGAAAGGTATGTTAGGGGGTTAACAAGTACCCCATCCCAGTATCCAGGCTGTCTCTCCTTGGGGCCAGAGCCCTCCTCCCACCATCCGGTCTTCTTGGTAAAGGAGGGGTGCAGCTGTTCTCTCTGAGGCCATGCAGCCTGTTCTCAAAGCACTTTTCATCCCAGTGCGAGAGAGAGACTCCAAATACCTGCAGAAAGTGATTAATGGTCCTTTTTGTCCCCTGGCATCTCTTCATGCAAAAAATCTTGGACAGCTACCAATTTAATTTAGACTCCAGAAAGTGCTACTTTTTTTTTCAACCTGGCTTATATTAATGATATTTTTAAAATGCCCCAAAGCTCTGAAGCATGTTTAAGACCATGAAATAGCATTATAATAAACCATTTGCTATTTGCAGAGTTGCATGGAATGCAAAGTCCAGAAAGAAACAAAATTCTCTTTCCCTTTGGTTTCTTTAAGATTTCAAATTCAATAAGATATTTATTTAAGATTTATAAAAATAAATGTTTTTTCCCCATATTGAGTCTTATTGGTTAAGGTTTAATCTAGAACATAGTTTTCATGGCTGTGTTGAAAATCCCTCTGGGAATCATGGTATAACCTAATCTGAAATAATGCTTCCTGCGCTGGTTATAATTAAAATTTCTTCACATTAGGTCTCTTACTTAGGAAATTTCTCTCTCTCTCTCTCTCTCTCTCTCTCTCTCTCTCTCTCTTTCTCTCTCTCTCTCTCTTTCTCTCTCTTTCTCTCTCTTTGTAAGATATTGTTCTGGGAGAAAAATAGCAGTGTTTTTGAATCAATTAGATTCAGTTAAAGTCACAAGTGTTGAAGAAAGAATCAAATGTTAATATTTATTTTGGTGGAAAACATTTTATTGATGAATTTCAAATAAATCCCACTGCTAGGGAGGTTTTTTCTTTTTTGAATAAGGTAGGTGTTCTATGATTTTTATTTTCAGATGAAATTGAAATCCAGAAAAATTAAGTAACCAATTTTATACAACTAAACCAAAATCATCTGACCATCAAGTGCTATGAAGACATTTTGTGTAGTGTTTCAGCTTAGATGAGAGAGAGAAGTTCAGTGGAAGGGGCATTTTATTAGGAGCCAATAATTGAATTTGGAAATTCATGTTTGAATATTCCTTTGGGGCTTTTGTTTCTCTGTGTTTGTTCCCAAGGGATAGGAAAGATACAGGAGATACCAAGTTCTGTGGGTCAATTGAGGAGAAGAAATAAGTCAGTTCTTCCTCGGAAAAGTCATAAAAGTTAGTGTGCTAGGATGCACTTGGATGCACATGTCACAGTAATGACTTGCATAAAGCCGCAGGGGTGGAAGGTCTGACCCAGGCTACTGAGTGTATTATTTTCTTGTGGCTGCTATAACAACAGAAATGGCTTAAAACAACAGAAATTTATTCTTTCACAGTTTTGGAGGCTAGAAGTCTGAAATCAGTTTCATTGAACTGAAATCAAAGTGTCGGCAGGGCCCTGCTCCCTTGGAACACTCTAGAGGTCAACCTCAGATGGCTGCCAGGATTCCTTGGCTTGTGGCTGCGTCACTCCAGTCTCTGTCTCTGTGGTCACAATGCCTTTTCCTTTTCTGTCTGTGTCAAAGTTCCCTCTACCTCCCTCTCATAAGGAAAGATACACGTGATTGCATTCAGGGCCCACACACATAGTCCAGGATTGTTTCCCCTCAGCATGATCCTTAATTTAATGACATCTAAAAAGATCCTTTTCCCTTAAAATGTGACATTTACATGTTTGAGGAATCAGGACCTGAAAATCTTTGGGGCCCTTACCGAGCTTACCATATTGACTCTGGATCTGTCATGCTAACGTCACATATTTATGGCTGACAAAGGAAAAGGCTACAGGCAAGAGTGCAGCTTAAGAGAGCCTTCCTGCTCTCCAGACTTGGGGTGAAATGTCATAATCGGTGTCTGGCAGAACAAAAGACTGAGGGAAAAGGCTTAAGCAATACAAAGCTCCAGAGTGACCACACTAGCATGATCACTGTTGAGTTTGTTTACGAGAGGAAAGAAAGCAGCCATGTTGGAAGCCTCGGGTGGTTTTCATATCCTGGAAGTTATGTAGAAATAGTTGGAGAGGAATGCATTATTCAGGAGTGTAAAATGATTTCTTGTTCAAACAGACCACAAGGCTTGTGTGGTTAAAAAATCTTCCCAAGAGTAGAAATGTAAAATGCCCTTCAAAGGTTATTAATGTGGCCCTCTGGGGACACAGGGACACATTGTCCCTAGTCTCTTGTTGATTTTACCCCATGGAGAAGGGTTGTTGAGGAGGAGCAATGAAATCGAAGCATCCGGCTGTGGTAACTAGACATTGTGGCGAGGAGAGTTTCTTTTTCCTGATTCCATTCACCAGTCAGGAATGGAGGGGGATGAGGATGCCCCTTTCATGGAAACTACACATTCTTGCGCATTTACTTGCTTTAAATGAAAGAGTGTACCATGATACTGCTCCCCCAACAAATAAATAAATATCATTAATCAAACTGGATCCTCTCTTGTAAATTGCTGAAGCATCAATTTACAAAATGGGAATGAGGCTTTTCATTGAGATTTTCCAAATGACAGTAGAGAGCATTTCTTAGCTTCCCTTGGGCCTTCGTGGTTATTTTTAGGATAGAAAACACTTCTTTTTCATAATGACCACCTATCATCTCAAAGTTCTGGGACTCTGTGAAGGTCCAAATGCCTCATTTCTTTTTTTTTCCTTCTTCCTCTCTGACCATTAAAAATAATTCACATTATCAAATAAATTCCAGAAATGGTGTTCAGGTAAAAATTGTTAACCAGCCCCAGTTAGCCAGCCTAGCCATGAAAGCCACTGGTTCTAGAATAGAGGTACTCAAATTCAAGTTGAACATTTATTTGGCAATATTGTGATTAAAGACGAATGGTTGAACTAGAAGCTGTTTAAAAGGTTTCTTCAGACACCCTCAACGCAATGACTTAGCGCTGCCATCCTGCGTTCAGTGGGACAACATGCATGCTCCATTCCCTGCTGATTCCTTTCAGATAAATAAATAATAACAACCTTAGTACTTCTTGTCAAAGGACTGTGGAATAGGGCCACTCTCTTATTAAACTGAGCATACAGATGCAGAAGGCTTTTTTTTTTCCCCTTTGCCAAAAGGAACTCTGTCTAGGACAACTCCATTCTGGGGCACAAAAATAGCAAAACTGAACAGTCCTGTGGCTTTAGTGACTGTTTTGGACAAGACCAATCTCAAAGACCTGGTGGGTTTGGACCCTTTGTCTTTCTCAAGGCTACATTGGGGGAATATTATTATTCCTGTCCCGTCACATAAATGCCTTTTTATCTCTGCTTGTTCAAAGCCCAGTTTCCCACGAATCATCAAGAAATTGAAGTGTAGTGTCCTCCACGATATTCAGGACAATTTTACTCTCTTAATATATTTCTATTAGAATTGGTGTAGCTGACTTAGTATCCAGGCCTTGGGCATTGTGATTAGGTCTGTTCAATGGTCAGTCATTGACAATGAACTCATGGAAACCTTCTAAATATTTTCCATTTTTCTAGACCCCACTCAGACCCTACATTTGTAATCGAGTTGTCCCTTAAATTCCCTGTGATAAAGTGATCTTTTACTCTCTGAGCTCCTCTTGCTCATTGGTACAGAGGTACTAGCACAGCACACTGACCTACTGGAGCTCCAAGAACTGGAGAATGTCTGTCACAGTTTTCAATATACAGTGATTTTCAATTGATCCAATTCAGGAGGACATATATACCCCTCTTAGGAGAAATATTGTTATCACTGGAAGTGTTTGCAGAGTGAAAAATATATTCAATATAATTAATTTTCCATAATATAAACTTTCTGAAAGAGTGGCTAGACTTTTCTAGCATGACAAGGTAGGAGTTCTTCTAGATTGATGGGAACTGCGGATGAACAGAAAATAGACAAAATATATGGGCATAAGTTAAACACAGAATGACTCTATGTCCAGCTTCCTCAGTTTTGCCTCAATTTATATTTGTTGTTCAGAAATAATTATGTTTAACATCCTTTATTTTGCTTTCCATGTATTTTGGCATTAAATTATCTGATCACCCTAGTTTAAAAAAGGTTGAGAACCATATGTCTGATAAGACCAAAACCGTTCCCAAAGTTATCATCATATTCAAGGTGCAATATCTGGATAGGAGAATAGCATCTCAGCAAAATAAATTTCCCTTTTGGTCATGCATTTTTTAATGAAAGAGATCTAATATTGTTGGCTGCTTCGGTGCTTATGAGTATATTGTTTCCTGTTCTAAATGAGTATATTGTTTCCTGTTCTAACAGACACAGAGAAAAAAGGTTGACAAGAACCAAATACAGTTTTTGCAACCAGAACATTTAAATATCATTATAAAGGGGAGTGATAGAAGCCTTGTTGTAAAGAAGAGGTAGGGACAGGAAAGCTTAAAAACCTATTAGGAGCTTTTTCCTTTGCAAAGTCTAGATATCTACCCTTTGGTGAATTTGTTTCTTAATTATTTTAACTCTGTCTCTATGCAGTATGAGTTAAACAACTTGGTTCTAACATCTACCTCTTTCAAAGAGAGAAGGGCATAGCAGAAGACAAAGCCTTGTTCGGATCCTATATTCATACAGTTATTCCTTGAGTGGTCATGTGGAGGACTTGGCCCTATCTATTCTAGAGAAAAATTAGCCCAGTGGCTTTGCCTCATATCCAACAACCTGTGTAACAGAATGCTGTAATATGTGATGCAATTAATTGTTAGTTTTTCAATTAGTGCATGAGAAACTGATATAAACAACTAAAACAACAATAATGACATTAGCATCAAAACAAGATCAATGCTTGCGGCCAAGTTATGTAAATGACCATTGCCAGTATATTTTTCTCTTGCTGGAATCTCATTTCTGGATTTCGACACATTAATTCCCTCACTCCGTGATTAAGTTTGTAAGCAAAGAAATAAAGTGACAACCTTCTGAGGCAGCTGTCCGGAAACCATTACGGCTGGTATGAGTCCTAATGGACATCAGTTGCCTGATGGTGACTCTTCCTGGTATGTTCAGAAAAACCTGTACTTTTTTGTTTCAATTAGTTTTATAGATGTTTCAAGCTGGGGCCTGCATTTTTCTGTGGTAAGCTCACCCCTCAGCATTCCCCTGGAGGCTCACTAACCTTGGCCACATTCATATTTTATGGGAGTTGAGCTGTATGAGCTTGATACTGCCATTTGCTTTTCTTGTATTGAAATAATTTACTTTTTCCTTCAGGGACACTGGGTTTCAACAACTTGAAACTGCACTACAACCTGAGGGAAGAGGAGATTTGCTCCACGGTTATGCCATCAGAGAGATATGTTATCTAAAGATTGAAGAGATTGACATTGCTTTGTTTGAGTCAACACAAGCCAACTTATTTGTCCTCTACCAACATGGTTCACAGGCTTCCTTGGTGAACAGTTTCCCAGGAAGTTGGGTCTCATTAATAATATTTGGAAGTAGTGCTATTTGTGTTCAAGTGAGTCTTTAAAAAGATGGCCCACTCTATTTCTATTTGATGTAGGTTTCAGCATCTGTCTTCATTATTCCTCTAATATATGTAGGTATTCTGTACATATTTGACCATTTCTGTGGTCTGACTCAGAGCACAGGAAGTATGGGAAAATAGTAAAAGAAAAACTCTCTGAAAGGTTCTCTTTTGCTTGTTCTTTGCTCTTTTTGGCACCTGAATGCCTGAAAAGAGAAAATAGATGTTATCTATATGGTTTGGTTCAGGGTAACAGAAAAGGTGTCCTGAATTAAACATTTTTGTCCTATTGGCCTTCCAGGACCCTTAAAAATCCCAACCTTTAGACCACACACTCTTAATTGTGGCATGTGGGTTTCTAGGAGTTGAAATTAAAAAAAAACACACACAGAAAGTTATTTAATAGTTCCAACTTTTAAGTGTGTCCTTCTCTTTTCCAGAATCGGGCCTTTTGGCCAAGAAGGGTGAAAATTGGGTTAAGGCACTAAAGGCCTTTGTCTAAATACTAATCTTGGTTGGAAGGCAAGAGAGGGAACCAATAGAGCACGATGCCACCAGCAACTGTGATAGCTTTACTGCGAATTCACTCATCGATTAACCCAGTCACTTAAGAAAGCCATGGGGAGAAATACAATAGCAGCAAGAGGGAAAGGGGTAAGGAGAAAAACCCTAATTGGTCTGTTATGTGATTTCCCTTATGTTGTCCTAAAGGAACGTGGCCAGGGTTCATGAAAATATGTACCTGAAAAATCATGAATGACTTTATCATTTAAAATGTATTTTTATTCTTTTTAACAGACTTATTTAGATGTAATTTACTTGCTCTACCATTTAACTATTTAAAGTGTGTAATTTAATGGTTTTTAGTGTATTCGAAGACTTGTGCAGCCATCATTTAGGACTTTGCTCATCTTTCTGTCTTGCCCTTTCCTCCTTCTGCAATAATATTCTTATCCCAGATGTTGGCTTACTCCCTCCTCATCATTCAAGTCTTTGCTTGAATGTCACCTTTAAGGAGTTAAGAACTTTCTCCTTACCTAATGTACCACCCTGCCCACTGTGCTCTCTCCTATTAGCATAAGTGTGTCTGTAGCTCTAACGCTTCCTGACATTTGTTTACGGTCTGCAGTCCTCAGCTCTGCTGGGGCAGGACTTTCATCTTGTTCCTCCTGCTTCCTCAGTTTCCGGCCCAGGCCACATTAGAAGTAGGGACTGGAAGGAGGAACAAGAGAGGATGGCCACCCTCTCCACACCCTGCCGTTGGTAAAGGGGACGTGATTGGAGCAGCATCTAAAGGGAAGGACTGGCTCACCACAACTCGTTACTGGGCCAAACATCTCCCTGATGGCTGGCTCTGGAAACAGGTGCTGCCATTATCACTAGGTGCTGGCCTGACATGAAGAAAAACAAGCAAGCTGGGCCTAGGGTCCTGGGAACTTGAGTTATAACTTTCCATATGACCCCCAGAAATTATCTGGCCTTTCTGAGGTTCTGTAAGGTCAAGATGTTGAACTTTGGCTCCTTCCAGTTCTGACACTGAAAATCTGATGGAATTCTCTGATCAGGTGTAATTGAACAAACACAAGTAAAGTGTTCCTGGGAGCACTCTTATCTTTAATAAATCCTGTCTCTATGGCTACCTTGGCCAAATTAAACTGCATTTCTCTCTGCCTTCCCTTCCATTGCCAACCCACACCCTTTTGTAAGGATGGAATTTTCTAGTGCTTGGGGTCTTAGACTCATATAACAGAAGAAAGGGCAAAATAAAAATTGTGCTTTGGATGTGCTATTTGAACTGGAGCTAAAGTTGAGTAAAAGCTTTGTCTGAGTTTATAAACATACAATTAAGGCTCTTATAGTTATCTAAATCCACTTTCTTGCCTTATAATTTTATGGTTAGAAGCATTACAGTTGTTTTTAGATTTTTCATTATAACTGCAGTAGCCACAGACGGAACCAAATAGTGTTTGTTTATTTGTGTAACAAATTATGCCCCTCAGCTAACTTTACTGTGTAATTTGCATTGGGTGTGCATTTTGCCAAAAAAAAAAAAAAAGTATACATTGGTCTGAGGGTCTTCTCCTTTTCTTCTCTCTTCTTTCCTAAGCAGTACAGACAATAGAAAATTGAGAAATAAAATGCATGTATGGACATTTTACTTATGAGTGTAGTACACATAATTTTGTGTGCACTGCACATATGCTTACAGGTAGATGGACTAGTAGAAAGAGAATTGTGCAAAGAGAATTGAATTCTAATCCCAGTCTCCAGTGTCATAGCTGGGTAAACTTGGCGAAGTCAGCTTACTTCACTGAGCTTTTATTCACATTTAGCTCTAGCCACAAAGGACACCCAAAACACATTTTTGATAACTTACGGATATTTTCTGTATAACCAAAATAATAGTTCTCCTGAGTTGCTACTGAGTTCAAGCAAGATCATTTCTGAAATCCCACAGCAAATTGTGAAGTGCTTTCCAAATACATGCTAGAGGTGACTAGAATTATAGCGAATGAGTGCTATACTTCACATCATGTTAAAATTTGTTCCAACGTAACATTTAAAAAAATCTGTTTGTGTGGAATTTGAGTCTCAGAATGAATGAGATAACTTTCCATTTGTCCATTTGAGATACTCTGTATTAGCAAGGACATTGTCGACCTGGCTGACCATGTAAGGTCCTGTGTAATAAAACTGAAGACTACTCATGATGAGGGTATATCCCTTCTTGTATTCTTTTCTGGTTCTTCTCAGCAATCAACAAATTTCCACTGAGACTTCTTTGCCTGTGGGTGTGTGGTGATTTTGTCCATAGATGATTTTATCCTTAGATATAACTTTTTCTTTGGTTTCATGAAACCACTTGTAACCAATGGGGGAGAACTGTCTGAAGCAGTGGTAAAGCTAATTTTATTTAAAAAGAATGGAAAATATGTAATATATTTAAGTAATTTGAATTGATTAGCAGCTTGGGTGGGGATAATGTTTTGCTCAAAACTGACATAGGATTTCTAAATAAATAATCAGCTCCTTATATTAAGCACAGTCCATTCTGGATACCTGCTAAGATAAAATAATCACAAACTTATAACCAAAGAATGATGTAAATACCTTCATCAAAATATGCTTTATAGTTCATACGTGTAGACAAAAAGGGCTTTATAATACATCTAACTGAAAGTAACTTCAGTGGGTGATCTGATTCCAAATTCCTAACTGGGCAGATCACGGTGTGTAGTCACGCCTCAGGCCTATAACTTCCCTAGTAAAAGATTATCTTTGCCTTTAATAAACCCTGTCTGTTGTTTTCGTGCATCTAGGTTAACACACCTTTGAAACACCTTCTTTTCATACCCTTTAGAAGAATAACCACCCTGCTTTTTTTACTCTCCTGCAATCCAATCCCCACCTTGCTTTCTTCCTTGTTCATGTAATCTTCCTTACAGTCCCTCCTTAACTCCAAATGTATAAAAGAACCAGAAAACTGTCATTTTGGGAAGCATTATTCTCAGTCTGTTGAGATCTTGTCTACAGGCATGTCCTCTGTTTAGCTCAAATAAACTCTAATACACTCATAAATTTTTTTCTATAGGTTTAGACGTTCTTACATCGACAAATAACACTTTCAGATAAATTATACCTGAGAGATCTTGTCTCTTTTGTAGACCTGCTAATGTTCTTGGTCATGACCTTTCAGTTCGGGGTCCTTAATTTCCCCTGTCCCTTCCCCACCAAGGTTGTTGGTGGTGGGGGTGTTGGGTCATCCTTCCAGCAAAAGTCCTTCTATCTCAAAAAGTCTACCACACAGGTAACTTCTACTTTTACTCTCTCTTCTTTGTAGATTAGAAATGAGAGGAATCACCAGTCTCCCGTGGTTGGATAGAATGACTTATTTTGCATTATTTTTAAACTTATTTGCAATTTTTAAGAGAAAAATGCTGTTTCCTTCCTTCATTCCTTGGGTTCCTGGTATATGTCAGGTATTTTTCTAATGCTGAAGCTATAGGAGTGAATAAAGCTACCACCTTGACCTTCTAGTGAGGAGTAGGGTGACTCGTCCTGGGTTTTCTGCTAAAACTGGGAGAGTCATCGGAAAACTGGGTCCAGTTGGTTACACTAAGTGGGAGATGCTGAGGATAGATGAGTAAAAAAAAAATAAGTGAATGAGGTAATTTCAGATAATGACAAGTATTATCTAGCAAATTCCCAGGATGATGCTATGGAAAGCATTTGCAGATGGGAGTTTGTTAGAACTTTGGCATAGGTGGTCTCAAAGCCGTCTCTGAGGAGATCACATTTACACTCAGATGGGGATGGATGAGAAGGATGCAGACATCTGGGGAGCCAGGGCATTGTGTTCCAGGCAGCCAGAACAGCAAGTACAGGGGTCCTGAGAGAGAAAAGATCTTGGCCTATTTGAGAAATAAAATGGTGGCCAGGATGGAATGTTCTGGAGGGAGCGGGGAGGACTAAGGGGTCTGTGGGCCCCGGTAAGGAATTAGACAATATTAACAATAGCTGATATTATATTCTGGGTGTTCACTCTTGTCATCATGTCACTCTTCACAGTCGCCCATTTCACAGATAAGGCTACTGAGGCATGAAGACTTTAATAAGCAAAGTGTCTCAAGTCACGCAGCTTGCTGATGGTGGAGCCGAGATTCAAACCCCACTGGATAATACAGAGTGCACACTTGTTGTCACTACACTTAACTGACGGGAACCCCTTGGTCAACATGACAATGTGTCCATCTTTTCAAACTCTCCATGCCCACTGGTTCCCACAGTCACCCAGCAATAAGGACAATCTTTGTCATTCCCACGTCCCCTCCCCCAGGCAGTTATAATTTTTGCTCAGTGAGTAACAGATGCTGGAGGAGGCCTCTGCTGCTTTTGTGGATTTGCTCCAGCCCTGGATGGGGGTAGTTATGAGATGGCTTATAAATAGTCACTCTATGTGTAATCAGGTCACTTCACTGTGAAAACATTTTTGTTTCAGCTTCCTTCCTTCCCTGGGTCTTATCCAGGGAACAGTGTCTCTGACCTTCTAAGCCACAAAGGCCAGAGATAATGGGGCACAGCAGGTCGGACGTAGTCAAAAGAGAGGAGAGTCTGTGGTTGGGGAACAAACACATACACACACACACACACACACACACACACACACACACACACACACACACAAACTGTTACTCACTAGCCAGGGTATTATGTTGTAAATATGCTTAGAAAAATATGGCTAAGAGATAGATGAAGACTTTTGCAGTCTATAATTCTTTTTATTTGCCTGAGATCTCCCTTCTGCTCAGAGTAGAGTGAAGGAAAAATGTGCTCCGCTCTGAGCAAGTGCAAAGAATCACATGAACGTTTTCTTTCCTTTTCGTCCTCATGCCTAGCAGTTTGCATTTAGCGCCAGCTTTGCCTTTGTTGTTTGAATTTCCTCTGATTGCCTCACCAGATGTGTAGACAGCACCAAGAGATGGGATTTCACACTTTCTTTTAAGACTGCTTAAGAATGAGACAGCTCTTTTCCTGTAGGTGAAAAGTAATGCCTTGTAATTAATCAGAGCCAGAGATGAAAAACAGAAGCTACATGGAAAATTCAAAAGATTGGGGTTTTTATTTTAAATTTTTAAATTAATTTGAAAGAAACTTAATGAATTACTTAGCCCCCAAGTGACAAACCATAAAAGAATTTTTCAGAATTATCTTTTTTTCTTTGTCACAATACAGGTAATAGTGGCTTAAGATCTGGTAATCAGGAGAAAAATGCAGAAAGACCATCACAGGTTTTATTTTTAAACTTTGTGTTATTTGATTTTGACATTCAAATCTCTCTGTAAATTTCTGACTTCTTCCTGGCCTAACCATGATTCTTTGACTTTTACAAACCTACTGAGTAGAAATCTTGTTTAATTATAGCATGACTGAAGTGTACTAAAGAGTTATGTTAATGACTAAAATGAAATTGATTAGAAAGCAAAGATAGCTTTTGTGAAGAAAGAAAGATAGACCAAGAAAGGTTTGGGGTCCAGTAAGTACACCTAGATTTCTTTCCTTATCCTTCTCCTGACTGCCACAGCTTCAGGTTTTCCTGCTACTGTGGCCAGGGATGCACCCTTGTCAAGGCAGAGGATGTGAAGGTAGGTATACTCTCTTTCCTTCTCATAACATCTTCATTTTTCTCAATGTTCCCTCTGGACACTCATGTCAGCATCTCAGTTACCCCTGAGGCGTTCATGCACCACTTTGAGGTGAATTTAACCTGAAGCTGATTTGTATTCTGGTTCCCTTTCTTATCAGCTATGTGATCTTAGGTGAGTTACTTAACCTCTCTGAGCCTCAGTGTTCTTACAATAAAAGGGTGTAGCCTCATAGGGTTGATAGACTGAGCTCAGATATTGTATGTAAATGGCAGGTACCCAATGTTTTTGATTATTATTACCATTTTAAATCTTGAGTGTTGGGTCAAAGTCAAAAGTAAAGGAAGTCAAGCACCAGGGACATTGTGTTTGGAAGTTTTTGAGACTTGGTGCAGTGCTAGGTGTGGCAGAAAGCTGGGGATGAGCATGAACCTGGCTCCATCCTGCGGTCCCTCCTTTGCCTTGTGTTGGCATTTGTCCGTTTTGTTCCTAAATGGGCACTATTACGCTTTTTGTTCTTCTGTCAAAGGGCACATCTGTTCTGGTGTCTGTTCAGCCTGAGGCAAATCTTGATGGAAGTATAAATGTCTCTGGGAAAAGAGCACTAGACTCTGAAGTAGAATGAATGGATTCTAGTCCCATTCACTGGGTCATCTTGGGTGAGCAATTTCAGAACTTGGGTCCCTCCGATAAAAAGTTTACATCCTCTGTAACATCTCACAAGGTTTCAGAGAGGAAATTAAATAAAATAATGTGTGTGAAACACTTTGCCTCTTCTAATAATCATATCAGTAATAATAATAGTAGAATTTGCTTTTTTCTCTCCAGGGCCCAGAATTCTGCTGTGCTTCCCAGAGTCCTCTCTTCAAATGTTTTCCTTAAACCTATTAAATATTCAAGGTTATTATTTTTTTTTAGCTTTCTCTTTCCCAGGTTCCATTTCTAATCTACATATGCAAACTGCCACGCAAATGCATACGTACACATACACATTCAACTTGTCCCATAATCTTTAGGACTTTTCTCTCTATTAGTTATCCTAAAAAATATCCTAATGGTATCTTCAGAACTGTTAATGGGTTAATGTAACATAAAACTGCTTTTGGTAAAAAATACCAGAGCAGGGATCAGCTAACCTTTTCTCTAAAGGATCAGTTAGTAAATATTTTCAGCTTTATGGGTCATATGGTCTCTGTTACCACAACAGAGCTCTGTCGTTGTAACAGGAAAGCAACAGTAGACAATACAGAAACAAATGGACGTGGCCGTGTTCCAATAAAGCTTTATTCATAAAGTTGGATCATGGGCTTGATTTGGTCAGTGAGCTGTAGTTTGCTGACTTTTGCCACAGACAAAAGAATTATAGTGATGGCAGCAATCCCAGATGTGGCAAGTTATGAGGAAAGAACTTTAGAGCAGATGAGAGCTTTGAGGCCCCTCTCTTTCTCCCTTCCCTGCCTGACCTGAGATGCAGGCAAGGCTGTGCACCCCTAAACCTCGGAGCTTGCTGAGCCATCGTCTGGCCTGGATGGTTTGGTGGGTGGAAATTTACAAGTCGGCTGACAGCCACCTCTGCCAAGGACTGATTCAGAGTTCAGGGATTAAGCCTCTGGCGTGGGGATTAAATTGGAATTTCACATGCACAGGCCCCACTGGCACCAGATGTTGGGCTGGGTCTGGTACACCACGTGCTGTTGGCTCCAAAAAGTTCCTCAACCCTGTTATGGGCATAAAAGTAAAGGAAGAAATGAGGGGGTCTGGTTTTCTGCTTTCAGCCTTGATTTTTTATTTTTTATTTCTACTGAATCTGAGATGAGAACATACTTTGGAAACAAAGGAGCTTGAAGGAATTTATCCCAAGGCCAAGAGTGACTAAACTGCTGAGTGTTAAGTTCTCAGTAGGGATGCAGAGAAGCGTGGGCACAAAACTCACATTTCATTCCGGCGGCTTTGTTCTGCTGGCTCCATCATGCTGCTTCCTGTGGGTCTGGAAAATGACCCCCACTTTCCAGGAGCTTGACGTGCATGTGCCAGCAGACAGGATCTATTTCAAAAGGAGCTTTTCGTTACCCACAGTCATTTTTGCACCTCCTGTTGTTGTCAGTCATTCAGTAAACAGTGTTCTTGTGAAAACCCATGAAGGGTAGAGGTTGAGGAAGATGCCTCTGGCCAGTGCATCCATTTGTTTTTCACATGGGGAACTTGAAATCCAGAGAGGCAGGTAAGCGGTTCAGGGTCATACAACTAATTTCAAGTGAACTGAGGACTAGAATCCAGTTCTCTGGCCTTCTAGTCCAGTAGTTCATTCATGAGACAGAATGACACTGCTGGTCTGTGGTAATAAGAGTGATAGGGTTACAGGCACCCATAGTCCACTTGAAGCCATATCACAGACTCTTTGACTTTGAGACATAAAGAAGTTTTTGCCTCACTCCATAGATGCATCATATGAAATCATATAAAGTCAACTTTTGTTTACTTGCATGGCGGTCATCTTTGCATATTTATGTATCAGTCAGGATATGTTGAGTTATGTTGTGGTAACGAATGACCCCAAAAGCTAAGTGGCATATAAAAACAAAATTGTATTTCTCACTCATGCTACATGCCTGTTATAAGTTGCTGTGTTTCTGCTCCTCATCTCTTCATTCCAGGACTGAGACTGACAAAGCTGTCTCTATACCAAGATTGGGAAAATATAGACCAAATCTAGTCTATCATCTGTTTCTGTAAACAAAATTTTATTGAAATATAAACATGGTTGTTCATTAACGTTTTATTTATGGCTGCTTTTACACTACAACAGAACTGAGTAGTTGGAATAGGGACAGAATGACTCGCAATATCAAAAAAGTCTTTATTTTCTGGTCCTTTACAGAACAAGTTGGCTGATCTATGGTCTATCTGAAACATGTCTCCCCTGGCAGAAGGAAAAGAGGCAGAGTGAACTATAGGCTGGTTCTTAAAACTTCTTCCCACAAGTGACACGTGTTCATTTCTGCTCACATCTCCTTCACTCATGCAAGACATGTGGCCACCCTTGAATTCAAGAGAGAGAGAGAGAGAAAAATCAATCTCTTCCAACATGATTTGTATTTTATTTGTGCAGCAGTGGACTCTCTGTAACTGGAACAGAAGAAGGGTTTATGTGAAAGTTATTGGGTAATCACACAATTGATAGGAAAGCTGGAGAACAAGGCTCCAGAGGGAGAGGGGAAGCACAACCACAGTCCCACCACAGGCATGGCCTCTGTGAGCTGTGTGCTCTAGCATCCCCAGCACTCCCATTCCCTGTGCCACTGCCCACTTCCCTGAAGCCACTGTGAGTAACTTTAACTGGACCTTTGTGGGCATGTCACTCCCTCAAGATTTAAAGTGCTGGCTGGGTGTCACTTATTGACCACATTTAAGTCATGTGACCATGTCTTAGCTGCTGAGAGGGCTGGGATAATGAATATCAAGTTTTTTCATCTTTATAAAGGAGAGGGGACCCTTACTTACAAAGACTTACAAAGCGGGGGGATTTCACCAACATAGGAAACTGGGCTGGGAAGCCTAGAAAGCCCAAGCAATATCCCAATATTCAAGTGCTAGTAGTTGTAGTCTAAATGAAAATTTTGGCAAAGTTTGGCATTGCTTTGGGTCCAACTTCTTGACTGAAATTTTTGGAGCCTCATCTTTCAGGATGCTTTTAGCAGGCAGCCTAGAAGGATCATAAAAGTGTGGGAGAGCTTCCTCCTTTCTGGATGCTTCGAAGCAAGAATGACTTTTATTACCTGGACGTTTCTTATTCTCTTCGTTGTCATCCATTATTCCATCCCCACAAAAGATTTCCATTATTTTGGAGAAAGTAAGTCAGAAATGTAATCATGGCAAGAATGAAAGAGGGAGGGGAATACATATGGAAATCGAATTGAATACATTTTGTATTATCGCTCCTACTAGGTATCGACTGGCGTGAATCATTGGGATTAGAGTGTGTCTAAGCACCTTCAAACTCATGGGGGGTGGTTTGATAAATCGAGGTGGGGTTCATTTCTAAAAAGGATGTGGTCAAAAAATACAGTACCCTCCTCTGGGTGGGGACCAAGGAGGTCACTCCAACCAGTGCTCATTTTCACCAAGGGCCTCCATTTTAAAATGCGAGTTCATATACAAATGAATATATGTATAGTCTAGGAGATTAAATGAGAATAATTTAAAACTTTGAATCCTATTATCAGACCATGCTCTCTGCAAACTAATATTTCTAACTAATCTTCTGTGTTGTGAGTAGCACAATTTTATTCCATCATACTTTTGACATTAAAAATATTCACTTGTTTGCTGCAAATATCAACCTCAGATTTTAACTCTATTTTGATATTCCTTTATTATTTTTTTTTAGTGAACTTGAAGCCTCAGAACATGGATGTGGCCTGGAATATTCTTGACCTTCAATGCTTCCCTATCTGAGATAATTAATGCAGGCAGATCTAGATTCCCTAAAAGATATGATGCTCTGAACCAGGAAGAGCTGGTGGGAAAATTCTGAAGGTCCACAATGGGTAGGAATTTGAAGTCACTGATCTGAAGACTTGGAGCTCTAGTTGTCAGGATTGAATGTGGCTGTGGCCATTACTCAAATGATTACCTTAGAATTAATTATTGATTAAGGACTTTCTAGTAGTGTGAGATATATGGGGGATGGCTTGTAACTGCACTCTTTGGAAATACCTAATGGAAACTGGCTGTGAAGTAGGTTCAAGTCTCTATTGGTGATGTCAAATATGTTTTTAAATAATGACTAAAAAAATAGTACCTCTGGAGTTGAGATTTTATCAGTAAGTTTCTATCCTGTCTGGATCCTGCAGTTTTTGCTAAGGTGTTGGCTAGAGTTGGAGGTAGAACAATACCCCAAGGGTCAACAAGAATACTGGGGCCTTCTCATGGCTTTGTAGCATGTGATGAGCCAAAGAAAGGTGAGGATGAAACTCAGCCAACTAAATGAGAGCTTAAGTCCCAGCTAGAAGCGGGACAGTAAATAGGTAGGAAAGTCATGTGTCTAGACTAGGTAGAAGAAGAGTGGAATAGAGCAGGTTGGGGAGGGAAGAGGTGTAGGGCCGACTTTTCTTTCCTCATTAAGGTTTGATACCGCCATTGGTTCTGGAGCCCATCTTGCCCAGGACGCTTTGATTCAGCAGGCCTCAACCTATCTGTCCCTGGAGTGTAGGCTGGGTTCCAAAGTTGGCAATCCAGTTTCTGGCCGGAGCCAGCACCCTGAAACCATGGCTAGATTCCTTGAATTCTGGATCCTACCCTCATACCTCTGGGCCCCAAGTGGCACCTTGGGTCTGCCAACCATTCTGATTTCTTTTATCTCTATGTCATCTTTAGCCTCACCTGCAAAAGCAGTCCTCTTCAGGGGCTCAAATTAAACTCAGATATAAGTTCCGGTAACCGGGTGTCCATTTTGGGCTGCCCTCTCATTCTTCTTTTTTTTCTCTTCAGCGGAACTTGACCAGAGCAAGAGGCTGAAGTCTGCTTCTGTCACTAAGGACCTCCCCTAGGTCAGGCCCAGGGTTTCTAAGTGTGACTCTACCAGATGGCTCTCTTGACATTATCAGGAGATGGTGTGGGGGAGGCTGGCCATGCTTCTGATCATGAATGATGACTTTGTTCTCTATTTTCATATCTGGTGCTGCTTACTACTGATAACGGTTTCAAAGAAAAGAAATTGACTCTATCAGCTAGCCCAAGTTTGCCTTTTTAAAAGTACTTTCCATGCTCAATTCTTTAAAAGGGGATAAAAAACCCATCTTAATCTCTATTCTGTATATTATACATGATTTGTTTTCTCCCTTTGTTCCCACTCTAAACGTGATTACTTTTACTGATGACAAGTGTGAGATTTTGGTTTCACATCTGCTTCACAAAAAAGTGAACATTATTAGTCAAATTAAATTTATAATTTTACTTTTTTAATGACTCATATTTGATATAATAGAATCAGTATTTCAACATGGTATTTCAATCATAGTTTTCAGTAGTTTAGGGATCATCTGATCTAATCCCTAATTTTACAAATGAGGAAACTGAGGCACAGAGAAGAAAAGGAACTTTCCCAACATTATCCCAAAGCATTCCTTTACAAATGTTTTTTCCTCTTCTTGGTCCAAGGTTTTTTCTACAAACTACTTTTCCCTTAGTGAGTGTGGAATCATGACGTGGGCATCAGAAGGTCTGATAGCTCCTCCCACCTGCACAGGTCTCTTATACTTTTTGTACTTCTCTACCTTGGAGTCAGAAAATCCAGGGCAGGGCTGAGGGACAGTTGAGAGACCCGAGAAGCATGATGGGATAGGAGACAGCCTGGCTATGATGGACAGGAGGGTGATGAAGCTCTGTGAAGCCTGATCAGGCATTGGGCTGGGGGAGTGCCCAAGATACATTTGAAATAAATACTGCTTTTCCAATTGCTGTTTACTAATTCATAGTTGTGGCTGTTTGGGGAAGCTCAAGAAAATGTTTTCACAGCCCTTGGGGATCGTGTAATGAGAATCATGTGTACACTGAATGTTGAAGGAACCACACCTGGGACACATTTGACCCATGGCAGAGACTCATGTGGGAAAACAGCCAGTGTTTTTTGACCTGGCCCATTTTATGAAAAGATGCCTATTGAAGCAAACATAAATACACAAACAAAGCAACAACAACATCGAATACCACAGAGTCTAAGATTAAGGCATAGTTTTCTGAGTTTTCTGAACAAAAGACTCAGCAACACTTATGCTCAGAAGGAGAGTCAGTGAAAGAAAACGCGGCAGTCTGAAGGACTGCCTCATGTGCATCCCCCACAGGGACTATCATATTACCTTTCTAATGAAAAGCAGGCACTTTAAAAATGACTTCATACCAAATGAAAAATGATTCTAAGCTGAGTATGGCTTGTTGGGGGATGAGCATGGGGCTTGCATGAGGATATTTGTGGCTCCTCTTATCTCTTGGGTCTGGTGTTACCTGGAAAGTGAGATAAGGGAAAAGATACAGCGGATTTGAACAGAAATGCCAGACCAAGGAGTGTCTTCAGACTTCTGCACTCATCATATATTTTGTTCTCTTTGCTTCTGGAATGTGAAAAAGCAAAACTGTGTCTTGCTGGTCTTACTTCAAGGACCTCAGACTTCTAGATTTTATTCTGTTAGAAAATGAGGAGTCGTTGAAGGCTTCCCTGTCAAATGTTATTCTTGACTTGGCAGAAAAAGCCCTTCATAATGATATGTTTGCTTCTTGCAATGTTTCCCACTCTTGCACAAGAGCTCAGCTTACCAA
This sequence comes from Eidolon dupreanum, assembly GCA_028627145.1. Classification (NCBI taxonomy): domain Eukaryota; kingdom Metazoa; phylum Chordata; class Mammalia; order Chiroptera; family Pteropodidae; genus Eidolon; species Eidolon dupreanum. Next base: position 133,096,288 of record CM053509.1, on the reverse strand, counting down.
ATCCAGTTTATTAAATGTTTCAAAGTTTCTAATGACCCATTTGCTTATTTGTGCCTGCTCAAAAATCACTTGGTCCTGAGTCACTTCTTCCATCTCTTAGCCTGGGGCATGTGCCCTTGTCATTGCTGCATGCTGATCTCTGTAAAGACATCAGTCAGACCCTATCATCGCTGAGGAAATTGTCTACATTAATCATGGACTCTAGGTCCCTTCAGTGAAAGAAATGTGCTCATTTATTTTTGAATCTCCAGTGCTCAATAACTTGCAGAGCATCTGGTATGCAGTAGGTGCTCAATAAATAGCATTGGTTGAGTGAATCAAAAAATCTTAGGTCCATGGGCTCATAAAACTCCACCTATTTGCCAACTTTGGATAAAGACATTGAAGAACTGGCTCACAATCCAACTGAGGTGATTGAATCCAAGGAAGAGAATTCTAAGTTCTCCTTCTGGTCCATGATGTCTTTGGAAGTTGATGGAAACAAAAAATTTGCCAAGCAAAAAAAAATTTTTTTCCCTTTTACCTCTGTCTCTAAAATCCTATTCATTTACAGTTCATTGCAAGCCCCATATATTCAAGAAGCTTTAACTCCCTTTCAGTGTCCCAGTTATTGTTTTCATCAGAACTCCAAGGAAGACCACATATAAGGATTGGCTTAGACTATGAAACTCCATGGTGGATTTTTCTGCTTTTGCTCGGTGTGGTTTTGGGTTCTATCCTTGGGGTGTTTGCAGTCTAATTGTGAGTATTACCAAGTAAATGAAAATGATAGTTAGCAAACTACAAAGACCTCTTGGCTGTTGGCCGATAACCCATTTGCAATTTAAGGCTTTATTTCCTGCATTAATGCAAAGGAATATGTAATGTGAAGCTTTAGGCACTGTTACAAGATCTTTGGGTAACAAAGGACTCTTTTGGTTGTAAATAAAAACTGAACATCGACAGGCTTAAGCAGGAGCAAGGGAACTCATTTACTCACAATATTGAAAAAATCCAGGGGAAATCTAGCTTCCATTAGGGATTGATTTAGGGCTCAAGTGAAATCATTGGGGCAATCTTTTCCTAGGGATTAATCTTTTCCTATATTTGCTTCATTCTATGGTGCCAAACTTTGGCCCCCATAGTTCCAGGGCCAATCTCCTCTTGTCTATATTAAATGTAAAAGAAGAGAATGTTTCCTCCTGGAACTACCTTTTCCAGTCCTGAGATTCATTCTGATTAGACTAACTGAGTTAGGTGCCCTCACCCATTCCTGTGGCTTTATGGGTTGGGTGCCCTTTTGGTCCAGGCTGTGATACATGCTCCATTTTGGAGACTGGGGACAGGGTAGGGCCCACTTGAGTAACACTTCCCAAGGAGGGCGCATAACTCAAATCATCAAAATAAGGGAGGATGGATATTAGTGGCCCCAAATCAATGTCCACTCTATGGAGATAAAAATGGAAGTGCAGCTATATTATTCTCAGAGCCAGTCAAAGCACAGATGTTGTATGTTGACCATGGTCCAGGCCAGCTCTGTAAAAAGTATTCATTTCTCACTCAATACTTAAAGTTTGCGAGATAGCCCTGTTATATAGGGTGAAATAAGAATAAGCCCTTGATTGGAGTAAAGGGTGAAGATACTTGCCATATGCATGTGAGATGCATTCTTTTTGAGCATCCTTTATAACCGCTGATTATCATAATGCAAAGAAGATGTTCTAATGACTGTTGCTTTGTCAGAACTTCTTGGTTGGAAGTCAAGCAAGGAAACAGGAGAGGGGCTGAAGCCAGGGCCTCTGCAGCTCTGGGCAGGAGTGGGGAGCACACAAGTCTGGAAGGAGCTAGAATGAAAGGACAGGTTTCTGCAATTACATCCAAGAAGAGCATCTATGAGAAGGTCATTCATTCATTCATTCATCTATCAATTAACGTTTCCTGAACACCCCTTATGTACTGGAAATACTTTATAGTACTCAGCATACTGTATATTCTCAGTAAATGTTTATTGAATAAATAAAACCTGGGGAAACAGACTTTTATTTCACTATTAGAGATGTAGGGTCAAACAGAAAACACATCACCAATTTACACATCAGTGTCAATGAGGTTCTGCCTTGTTGGAAGTACTGGTTAACAGATCCTTTTCATTTTGAATGGTGATCAATAAAAAGAATAACATTACTGATGGTTAAAATTGGAGTTTCCTAGATGCTTCTATGCAGATTTCCTTTGCATCTATTAACCCATTTAATCTCTTATAACAACTCTATGACTTGTCACAATTTATGACTTGTCACAGATAATAGTTGATGAGCCAGCTCTTTCTAGAGACCAGTCTGCTCTCAGAACTTGAGCCCCAGTGCCAGAGGGGCTAGGTGTGCAAGGAGGGAACTGGGAACAGAAGGACAAAGCCACAGATTTATTAATACTATCTAGCAGAAAAATTATTTACATTCAACGAAATCAGGCAATTTCTAATGAGGACATTTACGGTCTCTCTTCCTCTCTCTCTCTCCTTCTTTCTCCTTCTGTTTCTCCTTTCCTCTCTTTCTCTTTCTCTCAATCTTTCATTATACAACAAAGCTGAACATATAAATGTGTCACTTTATTTTAAACTCTTAGTGTTGATTCCAAGAGGATGAATGCCAGGTGGACACCACTTGAGATGGGAAGGATAGGAGGAGAAGAGAAATAGAAAGAGGGTTTTCCTCTAAATCGAAAGTCTGCTTCTTCCCTCTTGTGGGTCTGCATTTTCCTTTGTCCTCAGGTGGAGACTGCAAATCTCAGCATGGATATTTATTTTGGAAAAGGTGGGACCTGGCATGGAGGGCCAAGCACATGTGAAGCAAGATGGTGAGTGAGGCCACTCAAGTTCTGTCATGTGCTTCACTAATGTGGGCAAAAGACTAAAGAATCAAGCTGGGACTTTGGAGAACACTTTTTATCAGAAAGTTTTGATATTTAGCAATATGTAAACAGAATACTTTGTAATAACAATTTTTCCTTTCTACTATCTCTGTGCAGTTATACTCAAAGAAGCAGAGAGATATTGACGTCTGCCAGAATGCTGTTAAGAGAGAATTCACAGTGAATACAATGTGATAATTATGGCTCTTTATTTATTGAAAAAAAAATCATGTAAGAGTTTTCTGGTGTGCAGGCAAGTTGTGTTTGTAGTTCTGATAGCTATAGTGTTGCTAATGTAAGACCTGATGTCCATCAAGACTTGACTCTCTTTAACTGTCATGAAGTTCTCAAGATTTTGCCTCATACACTTGGTCATCAGTTGGCAGTAGTTGGCATGAGGAGTTGTCATGTGTTGGTAGAATTGGTTTTCCTGAAACTTTTAGGTTTCCATGTGGATTCTAAAATAATCTGCAGCATTTCACTGCTGGGAAGGAGCTTGGAGTTCTTGTTATGGATGGGTGTGACCTTAAATGTCCATAGCGCTTGGTTACTGACAGAACTGGACCTAGATTAGGTGCTTACTCCTAACATGTGTTTGGACTTGCCTGCCAGTCCCCACCCTTTCAAGAGGAAGTGCATTTCTCTGGAAAGAGCCCCTATGCTTCATTCAAATAATCTCCTACTTACTATTCTGAAGACTCAATGGCTATTATCTTGCCTGGACTCCTTCCCACCCTGAAGCATTCTCTAGGACTGATTTTAGTTATTATAGAGGATATACAACAAATCCTCAGAGGATACACAACAGAGGATACTGCAGAGAATACACAATAAGTTTTCAATACAGACCTGGCTGGAACTGTGCAAAAACTCTTATGTGGATAAGTGTTCATATCTTGTCACCTGAGCCTTCTGTTGTTCTTTGTATTCTCATTTATCTATCTATCTATCTATCTATCTATCTATCTATCTATCTATCTATCTATCTAACTATCTATCTATCTATCTATCATCTATCTATCTATTATCTATTGAATCTCATGAAGAGAAGTATTACTGTGCCGTGTAAAGAGAAGTCTCTCTGGCTCAGCCATTCACTAGCTGTGTGACCTTACTGAATCTCTTGGTGCCTCACATTTCCTCATCCATAAATCAGCACAATAATAGAAAACACCTTAAAGAAGTCCCCTGTGTGTAAAGTGAGATAAACATATGTAAGTACTTAGAGCAGTGCCTGGCATATAGTAAGTGTTCAACTCATATTAATTATTATTATGGAAGTTATATAGAATGTATATAGAATACAGATGTTTAGACCTATTTCCTGACATGAATTTGGCTATTTATTTGGCTGTGATATAAACATCTAGATGTGTTATTGATGAATGAGTGCCAGTCATCTGAGATCATATCTTATAATTGGCATTCATTCATTCATTCATTCACACAACACATACACTCTGGCAGGCTCTATGCCATGCTTTGAAAATCTGGGAAAGAGCAGAGTAGATGCTCGCATGCACTCTGAGTTTATAGTCCAAAGGAGCAGAACTTCTTAAGCACTTGGACAATTTTTATAAATGAGGGGCACAAGAAGTCATGACAGTGGGAAGGTCTTCAGATCTGCCTCAGCCTGGGGGTCTTGGAAGACTGGGGCCTATCTTATCTTTGTATCCTTTTGTGGATGGGCCAGGAGATATATGGTATTTATCTGCTGACCAGTGAGCAGTGGCCAAGTCTGGTGCTGTCTAGCTTTGAAGGAGTTTAAGAGGGAATTTAAACTAGAAGAACTACAAAGTTTTTTCAAGGATGAGATTTCACGAATCCAACAATTTCTGTATATTTACTAAGCATTTACTAAAGCAAAGTACCATGCTAGAGTACGGGGTAGATAGAGAGGGACTTGGAGGTAGAAAATAAGATAAAGTAAAGAGAATGCCTGTTTTCAAGGATCGTATAATTTTTGTTGAGAAGATAAAGTACATACATATTACAAGACAATGGCAGGTTATCTCTGACTTAAGTAAAATTTATATATGTCCCTGTCATTAGAATGGCTCGACTAGATAGCATAGGAACACGCATCCCCTCTGAGGTGTCCAGACCTGCCAGTTCCCCCTACCTGGGATGTGGAATGCCCTTCAATTTTTCAAATGGCCGTGCCTACTCAGGTAGGTTTATGGTCCCTTCTACCCTCTCGAGTCTTCTCTTTCTCAACTATCTGGCCCTGGCAAGATGAATCATTGTCTCTCTCTGTGCTCACAGTAGGTGGAATAGACCTAGCATTTCTGTCATAGTATTTTCCACCTTACCTGAGATCAATTTATAGGTCTCTGCTGGCTTCTACTCACTATGGATTAGGTTATGTCTTATGTTTCAGTAATATGGCCACATCAACCAAACAACCCAGAACTTAACCCTTTAAAACTAGAACTATTTAATTGCCCATGATTCTGGTCATGAATTTGGGTGAGGTGGCTCAGCTGGGCTGAGAATCTACCATGGCCTTCTTCCCATATTAGGGGCCTTGGCTATCAGCTGGGGCATCTCAGTTGTTCTCAATGTAGCTTCTCTTTCTCCAGAGGTCTGTCATCACTCAGCAGTCTAGCTGGAACCTTCTTACATGGCTTCCAAGAGGACAGAATGGAGGGTGCAAGGTCTCTTAAGGCCTAGTCCAGAAGTTACACAACAACACTTCAGCCAGAGCAAGATGCAGGAATGCCCAGACTCAAAGGGAGAGGAAACAGGCTTCACCCTTTGATGGTTGGACTGGCTGAGTCATACTTTGGAAGAGAATGAGGGATGGTGGGATTGATGTGGCCATTTTTGATAACAACCTATTTATTCTCAATACTTAGCATTGAGAATAAATGCTAAGTATTGAGAATACAATGCACCAGTGTGTGTCCTTGTGTCTCCCCAAATCTCCCCAAATGCCAGAACTTACTACTATTGAGCAACTACAAATCTCCCCAGCTCCCAACTTCTGGGGGCAGAAGCTGGGGAGATTTGTAGTTGCTCAATAGTAGTAAGTTCTGGCATTTAACAAACTTCACTAAACTAAACATTACATGTATCAGCTTGTTTAAACCTCACAACTCTTTGAGGCATTATTATCCCCATTTTGCTGAGCAAACTGAGGCTTGGAGATGTTAGGAAAATAGCCCAAGATTATCAAACTGGTAAAATGTGGAACTGGAGTTCAGATTCAACAGCTTGGTTCTAGAGGTTAAGCACAGAACACTCTACTGAAAGACTGAATAATCAGGTTTTTTTGTGATTAACTGTTCCATGGAATCATTCGTCACCGTTACAGCCTTATGACTGCTTCTACTGTTATCTTGTTCAGACCTGAAGTAGGTAGATGACATCTACTAGGAGAATCCCTTAGAAACCAGAAGGGACATGAGCATGTCACTAGGGCTGGGCTCTGGCTTGGAACCTACTCCTGTTGCTCTTGCTCTCTTCCGGAGGGAAACATTTCTGGAAGCTGAAGCCCTGCAAACAATTGGTTTCAAAAATCTCCTTTGTGATGTGATGCCAGTTGGTGGTGGAATTTTCACATTGCTGAGATTTTCATAAAGTTTATATTTATTTACTTTTAAAAGTACAGGATTTCATCCTTCCTATTTTTTTGGAATTAATATTTTATTTTATGAAATAGATTATAGATGTTCTCAAGTGAAGATATTTGGCAACAAAAATATCGGCAGGCCTACATTCATTACCAAACTATGTCAATTTTAACATTCTTTTGATTCTTTGCAATCCCAAGTCTGGGAACCTCTACTCCAGCAGAGGGAACAAAGGCCTCAGGGTTTCACTGACTCCCATAACTGACTTAAGATCATGGACATCTTCACACTCTCTTTCTTCTTACTATTCCTTAGCCTTGCATGAGCAAGGTAGATTTGGAATTATTGTGAGAATTTGATGACATTATTTGCAGAAAATACTTTCTTCAAAGAAGGTTTGGAATATAGTAATGCACAATAAATGTGAGAGAGCATTATTATTATCAATCCCCATGACATTCCTATACACAATGGTGATTGGCATTCTTGGAACTATTTCCCCCTAACTGGCCCTAGCCAAGCAATTAACATGTCCAAACTGCCCTATAAGGACAGAGATGTGGAGATGAAGAAGTATCAGTGACTAGCTGAGAGCCCTGTAGATTCCTGAAACAGAATCAACTATCAGAACAAAAGGTCTTTTCTCTTCAAATCCTCAAGCCAACCGAAGAATTATCTCTTGGTTCTCAAGAGTCCTGGCTGAAAGATTTGAATTATAGCCAAATGCCACTCTTTAAAGGAGATAAGTGAATGAAATATTATCAGAAAGAATTTTAAGATTCTTAAAACTGCATCTAATAAAGGAGATTCTAGGAAGTTGGCAGTGCATAAGCACTTCTGGTGCCCTACTTGTCTAATTCTTTTCAATTAAGTACCAGCTGTCCCGGATGCACAGCTGCTGGGCTTGCAAGTGGGCAAGATCAGAAGGCTGTGACCCTCAGACCCTGCAGGGGCCAGAGGAGGCCCAGCAGGTGCAGGACTTTGCACCCCTGGGTCGGAGCCTAGGCATGTGAATGAGGATGGTAGAACTCCATGGCCCCCAGAGCATGTGCATGTAACCCTAAGAGAACCTCTGGGCTTCCCAGGTTTTGGAACTGTGGGAGAAGATGTGTGCTGACTTCCTGCCTTCCCCTGAGTCTAGGTTCTCTGCTGAACATTCTTAGGGGAGGAGACGCTCTCTTCTGCTGCCTCACACAAGTTGGCCAGCAGGAACCTGTGCCTACAACTACTCATAAGGTCTCTACTGCTCAAGGTTCCCCATTAAACTGACCCAAGCCCTCAGGGTGAAGAGAAACGGGCAGGCAAAGAAAATCTCTGAGATAACCCCAGAGAGAGAGAGTAAGCTGAACTTGGAGAACAGGTGGCTGGAGGAGACAAATACCTCATAAGCTGCACAATAAAAATAATACAAAGCCAGATTTCTTTGGAATGAGAAAGATAATTTTTTAAACTAATAATCCAGTAGCTGAATGAAAGAAGAACACTGCTGTTAAAAATAAAAACTATTGGCTTGGAAGATCAAATAAAAGAAAGCTTTCAAAGCAAAAAGCAAAAAACTGAAAGTAATCTGAAAAAAATTTAACAATTTAAAATTACAGTTGATATTTAATATTATATTAGTTTTAGATGTACAGTGTAGTAATCAGACATTTATGTAACGAGTCTAATACCCACCTGGCACCATATGTAGTTATTACAATATTATTGACTATATTCCTTATGCTATACTTTACATTCCTATGACTATTTTGTAATTGCCAATTTGTACTTCTTAATCCCTTCACCTTTTTTACCCAGCTTCCCAAACTCCTTCCCATCTGGCAACCATCACTTTGTTCTCTGTATCTATGAGTCTGTCTCTGTTTCGTTTGTTCATTTATTTTGTTTTTTAGATTTCATATATAAGTGAGGTCATATGGTATTTGTCTTTCTCTGTTTGACTTATTTCACTTAGCATAATACCCTTTAGGTCCATTCAAGTCATCACAAATGTAAGATTATATTCTTTTTTTTTGTGGTGGAGGGACAAAAGGTAATCTTAATAAAAAAGAGATGGTTGATAAATTAGCAATGATATGTAATTGATTATTAATGTAGAGAAAATAATGCCTTATTAGGCCTGGGTTGATGGTGTTGGGTAAGTGGCAGACTTCCTGGGAAAGCTTAAGATATTGTGGTCCTAGATGTAGCTCAGATGTCACAGAGCAAGAATGTGTCAATCATTCTGCACTAGAAAAGGCAGAAGATAGGTATGCAAAGGTATTAGTTTTTTCTCATGTTTGATCTTGCTGTTCTTTTTATTGGCATGGCAGGCTGTGCCCAATGACAGACATGAGCAAAATGTTGTGGCTTGATGCCAAGAAGAGGAAACATTGGCTAGGTATTAAAGAACCTTTTAAACAATAAGAGTGATTGAAAAACTAGACGCTATCATCTCAGGTACTGGTTGAAATACCATACCTTTCAATGTTCAAAGAAAGAATCAAAAATGATATTAAATATAGTCATTGGCTTCAGAATGCTAGCTGACAGAGTCAAGTGACCTTTGTTGAAAAATAAACTCCTGCAATGTGACTTTGGCAGTTTTCTCAATATTTTACTGGGCTTACTACAAACCTTGTTAGCATATCATTAGCCAGTTGATTTGGTGATAAATTTTCAAAAATTTACTCTTTGAAATGATTGCTTTAACAGATGGACCTCTTAGAGGGACTGAGTGTTATCTATGTGTGGGAAGAAGGGTGCACATGAATATAGCAGAGGAGACTACTATCAGTCCACCAAAATTATTGACAATAGCTCCCAGCATCCCTTGCAGTTATATGTGAATGAAAGTTCTCTATGCAATGGGATCAGAACAAATTTGTGCCATATTTAAGTCTGGCCCATAAAATCTTTGCATTCATGCCCTTTTGAGCCTTTTCCCTTGAAAATGACTCTGGAGTCTTAAAGGGAGGCAGAACTTTAAGACAAAAGGAGCCTGGGAATCTAAATTTCCATATAGGGGAGAGTTGCCTATTCACCAAGACCACTTGTTTTGCCCATTATATCTATAAGAATAGACTTTCATCGTATCAAGTCATTGAAATGTTCGTGCTTATTTGTTATAATATCTGGCAATACCCTAAAATAGGGGCTGTGGAACTGGCCATTGCGCTCCATGAAAATTTACTTTGACATATTTGAAAGTATTTTTTTAAAGACACGTATCAGTTAAGTATTGCCTAAAAGCACGCTGTGCTTCCCCAGCCCCCAGTGTTTTTTGCACTCCCACACTCCTGTCCCCTCTGAAGACCTAATAGAATCAATTAGTTGGAAAGAAAACTGGGGCATGTTTATTTAATCAGTGGTATTTGGGTGCCTGCCACATGCTGAGATCTGTGCTAAGCTGTGGGACATAGATACAGTCTCTGTTCTCTGCTTGCTTGTCATTGGACTTTAACTCAGGTAAGTGTCAATGTTGAACAACTTCAGTGACAGAAGACTCGGTCCCTTTAGTAGTCACCATTTGATTGTAAAATAACTATAATAATTAGGAATATCTTCCTAATATTGAATGCAAATCTCTCGGTAATATTTGCTAATTAGATCTCTCCCTAACAGCCAACTAAAAGTTGAAGACATTTTTCTTCCCATTAGGATTTCTCTTTTTCAGGCCAAACATACTGAGATCCTCCCTCATTCCTAATTATCTTAGATTTGAGGGCCTTCACCATCTCCTGCAGGAGTGTTCCAGTATGTCTTTTATACACTTATGTCCCAGAATGCCAGGTGACAGTCTCCCCTGTCATGTTTCTCCTGTCCTAGCCCAGGTCCTCACCTCTCACTTCTGGATCACTACTGTAATCATCTAGCTGTTTCATTTTTTAAAAACCTTTGTTTCTTATCCCCATAATTTTGTCTTCTAGGATCATCCACTTTTACTTGATGAACTAAATTTCCGTAAGCCTTGATTTCATGATCCAAGTCCTATGAATTACTTACTCAAGTACTGATTTCAACATGTAACTTCCATGCATTAAGTCTTTAGCAGCTTTTTAGTCTCAGCAACTTTAAGTCTGAATTCCACTCTCTGGTTTTCCAGTGGCCCTGGAACACCACAAGGAAGGGCTTGGTCTTGAAGGCTGAGTCACGCCTGCCAAGGAGCTTGGACTTTGTCCCACTGGCCTGTGTTTCCTACGGACAAAGAGAGTCCTGGGGGTAGAAGCAGAGTTCCAAGGAGAGGGAATCCACATAGTCAGAAGGGCACAACTTTTCGGAGCATCAGTTTTTACTTGGAAATTTAGGAGAGAAACTTAACTTTAAAATTATGATATATACATTGCTTAAGACAGTATCTTATAATGCTCATATAAATATGTAATGTGACATGGGAGACTAGATAAAATATACTTTTGAGGAGGGTTGATCCAAGCTTTACCTCTAGTTATAGATTTACTCTTTTATGTTTTTGGACACCTGAAAGCTGTGGTTCAGTGTTTTTCAAATTCCAAGTCATGACCCATTTGTGGATTATAAAATCAATTAGTAGGTTTCAATCAGTAGGTTTCTTTTTAGAGAAAAAAAAATAGCAGAATAGAATGGAATGAATAGCATGGAATAGAATGGAATGGAATGGAATGGAATGGAATGGAATGGAATGGAATGGAATGGAATGGAATGGAATGGAATGGAATATGCTGAAACAGAGCAGAACAGAACAGAATAGCCCAGAAGTCAAGATATCTGCAGGGTTCAGAGGATTCAGTGGCTCAGGAATGTCATCAGAAATCCAGGTTCCATCTGTTACCCATGGTTTGGTCATCATCCTAAGGCTACTTCCTTCTAGTTTTCTTAACAAGCTACATACTCACTTATTCTGTCCAACAGGACAGAAATCTTGGATTCTTGATTTTCTTTTAAAAGTAAGGAAAATCTTGAGTTTTATTTTCTAGAATTGTGTCTCAGTCGGTGTTACCCTTGAGCTTAGATAAATTCCTTCAATAGGGGATAGAAGTAATGGATAATGGGGAGTCACGCCCAATGTCTGTTACAACCAGTGTGACTGTGATGCGCAGTATGGATTGGATGGTGGAGGGTGCAAGGCTGGGGAGAAGGAAACCATTAAAAGAAGCATTAGTGTCTCCCTACCATGCATATTCCTGCTCCCTGCCATGCATCTTCATCTTTTCCAACCTAGAAAAACTGGTTTATGACCTACTTTTTCAGTACAATCTTGTCGTACTACTTCACCTTGCACTGTTTCTACCTTCTCTGAACTTTTGCTGATTATTATCTGAGTCATGCCATTTCAGCATGTCTAAATCCTAGCTATTTAAGGTTTATATTTCTATTTTATTATAAAACATGTGATGGCAGTTATCAACTTCTCTTTACCTCCTATACAATTGGAAAGAACTATGTTGACTCTACCAAGAAAAATTTCCACTAAGATATATTTTGGATTTGGGGGCCACCCAAGTTGACTTAGAATGAATGTGTAGGGATGTTATCAATATGTCACTGAGTCATCTACTTCAATCTGTTGGAATTCCAAATTTTAAATGAACGTGGAAACTTGGTATTTAGAATTGACTTCCCCCTGAAAAGTTATAATCAGGAGATTTTGTGTTTCTACTAAGGTAAACTAAAGTCCAACTTTCCCCTCCTCTAATCTTTTACATCTTTTTATTTGGTCACAATAAGCTTAGATGCATTCCAAAGATGAGTTCTGTAGAAAGGAGAAAGTGACTTCATTGCTTAAGATTTACAAGAGACAATCTATTAATCCTTAGAATTCCTTGGTTTGCAGCTGCCTAACTTCATTCTCTGTATCCATATTTACAAGGCATATTTTCTTATATCTTCACATCCTCTTCTTATCAGAAAACTAGTCATATTGGATTAAGAGTCCACCTTACTCTGGTATGATCTCATCTTAACTAACTACATCTGCAACAATCCTATTTCCAAATAAGGTCACATTCTGAGGTGCTGGGGGTTAAGACCTCAATACAGCTTTTGAGGGGAACACAATTTAACCCAAAATAAAAATCATACCATGTTTATGGATAAACATGTTATGTTTATGGACATCTATCACAAATATATGAATTATTCAATTTTCAAAATAAAATTTCAATAAAAATTTTAACAAAACCAATTTTAGAATTTATATGAAAGAGTAAATAGCCAAGAATTGCCAAGATAATTCTCATGGAGAAGAACTTAGTAGGAGGACCCACTTTTCCATATGTCAAGACTTACTATTATAAATCTATAGAAACTAAGACAATGGGATATTTGTACAGAATTAGATGAATGAAATAGAGAATCCAGAATCAGATCCACACACATATAAAAATCTTATTTTGATGGGGCTGGCATTACATATCAATGGAGAAAAATCAAAATATTCAAAAAATGGTTTCAGAAAAATATATGCATATAGAAGAAAATTAAAAATGAATCCCTACCTCATACCATATCAAAACTTAATTCCACATAAATTAAGGATTTAAAAGTGAAATACAAATCATTAAAATTATTAGAAGAAACTATAGAAGAATAACTTTATTACCCTAGGGGTATAAAAGTAAACTCTTAAGTGAGTTATAAAGAACACAAAGCATAAAAGATTAATTCATTTTACTGTATCAAAATTCCTAATAGTAACCATCAAGTTTATTATCTCTTTTTGTTCCTTATTTTAAATACCTAATGATAGGCAATGGAGATTTAACAGTGAAGGACATAGACCGTGTGAGGCAGAAAAGATATATTTGGCAAATGATTTTAATTTTTGCAGTATTTGCAGGGGGCCTTAACTTGCCTGGAGCACCAGGAAAGTCTTGCATGGTAGAAAAGACTGAGTAGGAAGAAGCTAAGGACATGAAGGTGGGAGGAATAGAGTGCTCCCGGATGAGGAGAGAACAAACACGAAGGTTCTGAGAACCTACAATATGGCCAGTGACTTTGAAGTGAGGAAAGCTAAGGAGGATGGCATAAGATAAAACAGAAGAAATGGCAAGAACAGATCGTGCGGGCTCTTGGGGCGATGTTTAGCAATTTGAACTTTACCTGAGAGCCATGGTAGCCATTTTCTTTTTTAAATCAGGACAATGAGATGATCAGATTGGCATTTACAAATAACAAACCAGATGACATCTGGAGAAATGAGGAAGCAAGACTGTATATGAGAAGAGCACAATCATTTTTCCTTTTCCTTTCCCTTAGATGCTGTTTCCCAATAGTGTTTTGTGAAGCAGAGAAGTAAGGAAGAACAACATATTACATAAACAACAATCATAATGGTGTTATCATTAATAATAATTAATAATAACAATGATAGTTAATATTTCCAGAACACTTAACACATACCAAGAATATTTCTACAGACTTTACATATGTTAATTCTTTTAACTATCTTATGAAGTGGATACTATTGTGATCCTCATTTTACAAAAGGAAGTTCACTGTTTTGCCCAAGGTTGCCCAAGAGCTGGGAGTTGAACCTGAGCAGTTTGGCTTTGGAGTCCATGCTCTTAACTACTACACTATGTCGGCCAGAATTAGGAGAAATAATAGAGCAACTCTGTATGCACTTTATTGGAAACCATCCTCAAACTCATGCAATGGACATAAAATGCTGCTTTTGGACCACAGAGATCAGTTATAGGCATGACCCAGACCTTAGCCTAACTGGAAAGGCTGACCTAGCACTGATATGCCACCAAAATCAATAGTCTCCTTAATATACTTAAATAAAATTTGAGGTGAACTTGGGCAGAAGTTCTGTTTGTGAGTCTAGTTACAGCTAAGAAAATTGGATTGATCATCTTTCCTTGGCTGAACCAACAGTTGATCTGGCCTAGAATGTTGTCCACCCACTTCCTTCAGCAACTGAGGCAATGCTGAAATTGTGTGGATAATTTCTAGGACAGTCATGGTTTAGACATGAACCAAATGACACACCTGCAAGTGCACTAGCACTCAGTCATACACATGTTTGCTCACAGAAGTGCTCACCCTCCTTCTGTGAACAAGACTCCCCTATGGCTTTGGAAGACCTTGCCCTTTCAAAGGAGTTATGTCAAGCTATTTGCCAAGAAGAGTCAAGTTCTGTGTTTACAGCCACTGCTGTAGTCTGCACACCCACTGGGTGTCTGCACAGGATCTGTGAGGTTCCACGAAGCTAGGACTACTCATTGTAAGAAACTTTAGGTTAGGGTGGGCATAGAAAGGGAAAGCACATTGTATACATGGAAGTAGGAGCACTTCTTGTGGTGGCTGTTGTTTTAACATGTTTCTTGTTAGCATAGCTCCTTATCATTCCCTGTTATTTGTTACTTCTCTTTATCCATTGTCAGCAAGGTTGCAGCCAGGGGTCCTTTCTGTGAACTGCCTCTGGTTAGCATTGGCTCAGCCATGCTTTGTCTGTTGTGATTCCAACTACATGTGATCACTGATGGGAGGCCAATGGCTGAGAAATGGATGGCCAGGAAAAACAATTACAAAACACAGTTAGCAATGTTGGTTCATTTTCTTTATGTGGATCTGTGAGCACAGAGATGCCTCTCTGCCTTTCTCTGAATATCCTCTGATACATATTATAGAAGTATGATCATTGCTTCTATTGTGCTTTTCCCATCGAGCTTTTTCATTCAGTCCAATAATGAGTTATTGACCAATAATGAGCTACTGGACAACCCAAGCCTCCATGATGCCTTCTAAAGAAGTTACTCTACATATGAGGAGTGATATAGAGTACAAAGTCATTGTCAGTTAAACTGCAAGAAGAAACTAGAATTGACTGTTCTTGTTTTGTTTTTGGTAGTAACTCCTTTTTACATATACGCATTACAATTTGCAAGGCTTTTTAACATAGATTATTTCATTGGCTTCTCTCAAAAATTCTATGAAGAGTGATCAACTTGTTAATAATGGTCTTCTCTAGTGAGGCAGGAAAATTATACTTATTTAAATAATTACACTTATGTATATAATTTTATTTTTCCAACACACACACAATATGTTGATGTTTGAAAAAGAAAAAAGATTGAAGAAATGCATATAAAGAAAGAATGAGAAATAAAATTGGAAAAATGTAAGCAATTCATGAGTCTACTTAATGACACTTGGAATTCTTTGTACTATTCTTGAGGCTCTTATGCAAGTCTGAAATTATATCAGAATAGAAGATTACAATAATGCCATGAAAAGATTAAAGGCATGTAACTTTCGGATAATGTTTAAAGAGGGTAATTTCAATAAATTTGCTTGGAATTTCCCTAGGAATCCCAACAACACCTAGATTACAGACTTTGCTTAAAATCATAGATTTAAAATATAATAGAGTAAACTACAGGCTGAGGAAAAATTTATTGTACAGTTGAAGTATGACATGACTGCATATTCAGTTCATAGCTTTCACTGAAATATAAAACAAACTGAGCAAATTCTTTGAATTTTCTTTGTATGCAGGTGTGCAGTTACTGGTGACTGCTTTTTTCCCCTGAACATAGTGTATTCCATATGTCAGAAAAGGTGATAATTACCTTGTTAGATATCCATTCTATTTTTTACATACTATAAAATTTATCTGCTTTAAGTGTATAATTCAACTACTTTTACTAAATTTATGGAGTTGTTCAACCATCACCACAATCCAGTTTTAAAATGTTTCCATCACCCCAAAGGGATCCCTTGGGCCCATTTACAGTAAATCCCTGTTCCCACCCCCAGACTTAGGCAAATACATTCTCCGTCTTTATAGATTTGCCTGTTCTGGACATTTTATGTAAGTGGGATCATACAATATGTGGTCTTTCCTCTCTAGATTCTTTCACTTAGCAGAATGTTTTTGAGGTCTGTCACCCTGTCTTTTTTGAGAATTCTTCCTTGGCATAAGAAGGTACTCAGAGAATAAGCAAATAGCTTACATTTACTCTCAAGAATGAAGAAAGCAAGCTGCTTATATGTACTAACAGGTCTCTCACAGCTGAATCTGCATTGACAAGAACTCACCCTGAAAATTTTTTCTTGTCCAGAAGACATGCTCTCTGGGGTGAAAAAAAGAGAGCTGGTTGACTATCTACAATATCTGTGGGAATCTGAAGGTTGTCATTGTCCTAATTGCTTAGTGACATGCCAGAGACTTTAGGAGATACAACAACAGAGACTCAGGTACCTCATAGAGAATGCAAAATTGCCAGGGCATCTCATGATTTCTGGAAATTACATTTCGTCATAATAAAAGGAATTATAAACTCTTGTTCAAATGTGAGAGTTTGTGAGCACAAACACATTAGCATCTTTATTCTCTCAAACATAGCAGTAGAATGTGATAAGTGTCTCTTCAATAAGAAAAATTATGCAGTACCTGGGATCTGACCCTGGTATCTAAAGTCTTCTAAATACTTTTATTCTAAGAAAGGCAAAATGTCCCAAAAGGGATATATGTTTTATAATAATATGGTACTAAATATGAGCTGTAAGAAAATGGTAGGATGCAACATGGTTTTAAGAGACTATCAGTTTCAGGATATATTATATTTAATATAAAGTGTGATGCAAAAATATGTTGTGTTTGCTATGTGTTACATACAATCATAAATTAGTCATGTGGATGTGATTTTTAAAATTAGCTATTTCAAAATAAAGGTCTCTCATGAACAATTCTGTCGTCTAGTTGCTCCAAGTTCTATGTATCTGAATAAAACTTGTTTTTACCAAATCTTAATTTTGTTTATTTGTTTTCCTGGGACATCCTAATTTGGAATAGAAAAAGTTTCAATTAAAAATGTTTACAGAATTTTTCTCGATGACAAGGAATTAGATGATTTCAAGGATGGAAATATACTAGTCAGCATGTCCCAAGATTAGATTTCTGGGCTGAAGATCAGAAGTTGTAATAAATCAATATCTGAAGTTACAAGCCAGTGAGAAATAAAGGCATTTATGTTCAGTTTGATTTCAAGCCCAACCACTGGTCATGACCGTCTTCACTGGTTCCCCTTGTGATAAATCCACAGGGTTAGAGACGAGGAGCAGACGTGGCACCGAGGGTGGTCTTCTGTCCCACCCTGGTAACTGACACCCCAAGAGGGTGAAGAGACACCACATTGGATTGTTCTGTCATCACTATGAAAACTTGACTCCCTTCCCCAAAGAAACAGTCCCGTAAAACAACACAAACATGAACAAAGCTGGAGTTAATTGCTGCAAAGGAATGAGTGATCTAAGGATTTTGGGGCTAGGCAAACTATCCCAGTCCCTGAAGCCATCATAGGGAACAAGAAATAATGTTATAAAAGGTCTAAAATTGAGACTAGAAATTTGAAATGTTAAAACTTATGGCATTGAATTTAGAATCTTTCATACACAGGGAGTGTCTGGTTTGGGTCTCCATTCCTTTTCGAGACTCAGCATCCAACTTAGAATGGGGCTTCAAAAGAGCAGGGTGTACCTCCTGGCCCCAGTCTTGCAATGGGGCTTAGAATCTTCCTTCTATCAGAAATTTTGTAATTTTTAATTTTAGAATGTCCCTGCTTTACTCTTTTCCTCCTTGTTTATATTTGTTTTTCTCTGTCAGCAATTCCTCTACTTGAAAATTGTAAAAGATTGTGCAGATTTTATGTACCATCGTATCATCATCACTAGCAGCATCATAGTCATCATTGTTATTGTCATTGTTACTATAGGGTGACAAGAAGCAGCACGTGTTTTATAAACTATATCAATGTCTAACTAATGGACTATATACTTAAAACTAATTAAAAAAAAAAAGCTCAGAGAGGAAGTTAAAAAAAAAAAGAAACGGCACGTGAATAGCAATCACTGTAGAAGTACTTAAGGCTTTGGAAGAGTAAACTTGCAAGCATCCTGAGTCAACAGATGATATCCAAGAACAGATGTTTCCACATGCGCTTCGCATATTTCCCCCTCACCTGTTCTCTTGGGGAAATACCCAGACAGTCAAACTATCCACACAAACACAGCACTTCTAGCCTGTGTCCACTTCAAACAGGACCCAGCTTTTCCCTGGGAATGCAGCTGTTATGGTGAGCTGAAACATCAGCCATCCTGTGGATTCAGTGATGACATAATTTCCTCAAATTTCTCTGGGGTCAATAAAATTGCAACTTATTCTGAATTGGAGAAGTGATAGTATTTATTACAAATCAGTATGTGCATGAAGAGAGAGGAATTACAACATTTCTCTCTGGGAAACAGCATGATTTTCTTCAGCATGATGGAAAAACTCTGGCTTGACAGGAATATAAGTTTTCTGCCTTCTTCATTAAGTATAAAGTGAAGGAATGTAAAGTAATATTTTAGAAGCAGTTTGTTTAACTATTCATCTTATCTTCATCAATTTTATCTTTTACATGATGAGTATTATGCTAGCAAATAATAATAATAGCTACCACTTACTGGGTATCTACTATCATCCAGGTCTTGCTTTCATGTATCAGCTTTAATGAAATGACCATGAAGTATGGTGTTGAGATGGATTCTGAGACCATGTCTAGGTTTAGTAAGAAAGAGTGTTGAGATTGATTAATGATGTCTGCTTTGGGTACAGGAGGGAAGAATGATGATATACATAAACATATTTGTGTCCCATGATTTGGTGTTATCAATAAAGATGGAACGTGACAAAGCACATTGAGAGAAGCATAGAGTGGTGTGATATTCAGAGCAGAGATTTAGGAAAAGCATTAATATGGAGATAAAATCTGACCTTAGCTTTGACAGAGGGTCAGACTTTGTTGGGTGGAGTTGAGAGAAGAGCATTTAAGCAGAGGGAATAATTTGAACAAGACATAGAGGCAAGGAGATGTAGGGTGGTTAATGGACAGACACTAGTTGGGCCCATCTGGTACTTATAAGGGATAGCAGGAACTTAGCCTGGCAATTGTTTGGAACAAAAGTAGAGAGGGCTTTAGTATTGATTGAAAATGTTTAGAAATTGAGAACTATTTACGTTATTTTATTGGAAGGCCAGATATGATATGTTTCTTAGGAGGATTATTCTGAAAAGAGCATATAGAACAGATCCAAGAGAGAGGGATTGGAGAACACCAATGCTAATGCATTTGCAATAGTCTGGGTGAGATGTCTAGAGTCTGACTAAGGGTAGGAAACAGCTGTCAATGACATCTGGAGGTAAATGAACAGCCTTGATAACCACCTGAGCACATGGGTGAGGACAGAGAGGCATGCCTACCATACATATCTGTGAGGTTTATTTAACAGAAATAAGGAAGCGGCAGGTTTTATGCTGATGAGGTTTATTTTGTTCATCTTGATTTTAAAGCGTTGAAAGAAACTTTTAGAATACTTTAGAAGGATGGTCCTTAATAATAATCTGTAGGACTATGCCCCCCAATTTTTGAGAATAAATCTTTCAAAGGTCATGTAAAAGCACTTTAAGATGAAATTTTTCAGCTTCTGGTCTGGTGATTTTTGCATACTTGCTTATTCCTTTCCTTTCTCCAATTTTTATTGGCTTTTCTTTTAATTGTCATATATTTCAGGTTTATGAAACTTTGGTAATGGTAGTATGAGAAACAACCTAATAAGGAGTTATTGGAACCTTCATTTTGTGGGGTAGAGGTGTTGAAAGTAAAACTATTTTATTTCGAAAACTATACTTTTTTACATGATTAATGTTTTTTAGTAAACGTTTTGCAAGGAAACACCTCATGATTCCTTTTTCAAATGCATGTGTTCCCCTTTCCCTTGGTGAAATCTTAATGCAGAGTAATTTTTAGGAGTGCATGCACTGTTCTCTCCACATTTCAGAATGGGAAATGTACTAGCGCCACAAGCTGAATGTTCAACAGAAAGTTTTGTGCTTATGACGTGGGGTAGAAAGAAATGGAAATTAAACCTCTCTTCTTTCCACAAGCCACATGCAGATTGGCTCCAAGTGAAGGGTTTTCACACAGACCAGATTCTGTATTATGAATTTACCCACTTTCCAACCAGCCTGAGAGATATTTTAGTCTAAGCCTCTAGTAACTGAGGCCATCTCTTAGGCAGAAGTGCACCACTGTGCCAATCGTGGGCTGCTTTATTTGATGAGGACCACAGCTCACTGGCAGATAGGTTCTGTTTTCATTTCTCAAACCTCCTGAAGGTGAAGGAAGGTTTGCTGACTGTGGTCAGGAAGGTCCCAATTACTAATGATTCCCTAACCAAGTGTTGAAACACTGCACTTTGTAATTAAAATGCAAAATACACATAAACTGCCAAACCTAGAAAAAACTTTTTCTCAGGAATTTTCCTTGAAAGTTTGGTTTCTCACTTATTTCAAGCATCTTCCCTCTAAATCTACCTTGATTCCCTTTACTTATCCATAAACAAAATGATCTTTTCTGATTCCTTTGATGCTGTCTCTCACACACAAAAAATGGATATGATTTATCCTAATACTAAAATATATCTTAGTCACTCACTTTTCTTCTCATGTATCTTAAATTTCATCCTCATACTGCTATGATAATCAGCTGCATGTTACGAAGGAAAGAGGAAAAGACAACTCTAGAGAAACAATTTTTCTTTAAATCTAGTAAAATTTTGCTCGGTGTATTATAAGGCTCTCTTATTGGTTACATATAAGTTTACAACACCATCTTAAATTAAATCAGTTATTATTATGTAGTAACCTTCTTTATTCCTAATAATGCTTTAAAGTCTATGTTGTCTGATAATAACATATTTATAAAAACTTTCTTTTAGTTGGTAGTATTTGCCTGTTATATTTTTTCTTTTTTTATTTTTTAATTTCACGTCTTTCTTTATTGCTTCCCATATAGCTGAATTGGAGAGGGGCAGGGCAGGAGACTAAAAGAAGTAAAGATCAATAGAAGAGAGAGGACTGAGACAAGGGAAAGGAAAAAGAAAGGAGATCATGCTTAAAAAAGCATCTGTAGGATATTAATTATGGAAATGCATCAATACATCTGGATATATGTATAAAGATAAAGAAGAAAAAGAAAACTTTTTATTCCCCAAAGACCTAATAGATAAAGTTAAATAACTGTCATTGAACTAAAAGAAAACAATTTAACATGTGTAACAGGAAAAGGATTACTATCAGAACATATGAAGAATACCTGTAATTTTATAAGAAAATAATCCATCAGAAAAAAAGGGCAAAGGACATGAATAGGCAAATCACAACAAAAATCAAAATGACAAATATATTTTTAAATGCATAACCACATTAGTAATCAAGGAAATGCAAATTAAAATAAACTTTCATTTTTTACCTATTAGATTAGGAAATCTTTCAAAATTAGATAAAGATATATATTGATTGATGAGAGCATGGGGGAAAGGTAACTCTTTAAATAAAATCTCTAGTCAGGATTTAACTTTATATTGCCTTTTAGTAAGGCAGTTTGCCAAGTTTTTTAAAATTACAGATACCTTTTGAGCCAACCATCCCAATTCTTGTGTCTCCCCAAGAGAAATACAGCCATATGTGTGCAGGAGGCATGTACAAAACTGTTGTGGTATTTTATGGAATACTTGCCAAAAAAAAGGGAACCTTGAACTCCTAGTAAGTGTAATAATTTCATAATCTATTCTATGGAATATTATGCAACATTTTTTTTAAGTGCAAGAAATCCATATTTACATTTATGGAAATACCTAAAGACATCTAGCCAATTAAAAACATTCACAAAAGTAAAGAATTATTCTATTTATGCAAAAATACAGATTTGAAATGAAAGTGTTTATATGTATAATTTCATGTGTACATAGAAAAAGGGTTGAATGGATACACACTAAATTCATGGCAGGCATTACATGTAGTAAAGAACTGGGCTGGAGGTCATGTTTTAGGGTGACATGTAGCTATATTATTTCCATTTCTTATAGTCAGAAATGAATTTATATTTTATTATATAATTAAAATAATTGCTTTAAAAAAGATATGATCATGTATTTGACCAATGGCTGAATTTTTGGCATGATTTGATTTTCACTGTTTAGATTAATTGAATCATAGTTTTAAAGCAATGATGGAATTCTCTCTAAATTTAAAGACTGAAGCCAGCACATAGCAGAATCTTTTGGTTTACATCTGTGTCAAGCAAACTGGAAATCAACTTCAGCCCTAGTGGAGAAACTTTACGTCTAGAGTGAAATAAACAACTGGGAGCTATAAGCAACTCTCCTTTCTTTGATAAGGGGAATAGTGATGCCCGTTTAGATGAAATCATAAGGGATTCTCTCAGCAAGACAGTGCTGACAGACAGAAGGTGGAACGAACCTTGTGGAAATGTTCTTGCTCTCTATTTCGTTAGGTATATGTTACCCTTTCAGGACAAAAGGATCTTTTTCTTTTGAGTATCCCATGCACCTGACCAGGTATTGCAAGACTGGTAGCTATAGGATAATGAGTCTGATCCTGTAAAAGGTGTTAATATCTTTAAGATTATAAAGTACAGTGAGAGCCTCAAATCCTACAAACTGTGCAATGAATTTTAATTTTAATCTTACTTAAAACATGCAAGTATTTTAAAAATTAAGCTCAAACTCTATGGTCTCAAACCATGGACTGCAGTCTAATATCTCAGTTTATGGAAGAAGAAACTCAGGACCAGAGGGGTTAAGTATCTCATCCAAATTCACTCAGTGACCTTGGCAATGACTCTTATATTCATCAGGTACACAGTTGCTCCAAATAGATTGAAAATTATCAGTGTAACCTCTCTCAGGGCCTAGGCACTCCTCAGCTGCTGCTCATCAAAAAGACTGAACTGCCTGCTTATCTTGTGATGATTCTGAAGAATGATCAATTCTGAACAGGGCAGTTTAAGTTCAGCCCCCATCCTGTCCCAGCTAAAATTGTCTATTTATAGAGAACATCAGAGATTATTAATTGTTTATTTTTCTCAGGCTGTCATGACCATATACTGTTTAAATTCTACTTTCAAGTGAGATTTTTAAGCCATTATCCCTATGAATAAAAAAAAAATTAAGCTATCAAAGTACAGAGATTCTCAGTTTACACATCTGCAAAATGTGGAAATTTAGAATAAAAACTATTCTAGTTGAACACTTATTAATAAAAATCTGTAACAAAGTTGAGCTAAGAGCCCTGTTTTCACAATTCTGAAATATCTACATATAATAAAGGTAAAATGAGAATAGAGTATTGATCTTTCTTTTACATTTTTTGAAGTTTATGGGTTGACACGAAATTGCAATATTATTATAGTTTGTCTAAAATACACAAAACCCTTTTGGAACTGAAGCAGGATCTCTTCCTTTCCCCCATTTCCTTTGTTCCCCTCCTCCTTGTGCACACACACGCAAGTGTGCACACACACGTACAACATTATCTCCCAAAACAAAACAAAAACAGAACCTGGAAACTCAAAACACATTGTCATCTTTCTGCTGATACTGTGCCTAGCAATTCAGACTAGTCTTACATTTCCCCCCACCTTTCCTCCCTACCCTTTCTCAGCATTTTCCAGGGAGACTGAATAAGGCTGGAGGGAGACCCAGGCCCATTTATGACAGTCTGACTCCATTAGAGTCTTAGCTGAGGACACATCTGGAACCCATTTCCTGCCAGGGTGGACGGAGGTGCTGTGCAGCAGCCAGCATTCAGCAGTCTCTCCTGTCTGGCTGTTGGCTGACTCTTCTTGTGGCCAGAGCTGAAGAACGTGGCTGCTAGTGAAAGTGTTTATGTGTTTATGTGACCACAGGTATGTGCCCTCAGTGACAGATCTCCTATTCCATATTGTGTATCCTGGCAGACAAATGAAATGAGAAATGGAGGCAGAGGGAGTGTCACTGAGGTTGTGATGTCATTGTCAAGAGAGGGAGTGTCCCCGAGTATGGAACATGGGCTTTAGGAAGATGATCATGGCATTTCTTCTGAATTTGGGCAGGGTGAAGCATTTTGAAGCTGACACGTCCTCTGAAGTTGCATTTAGTTATGGTTTTGTCCAATATTGAGAGTGGGAGGCAAGATGGCCTTCTCACAAGTGACAAGTCACCAATTCTCTGCATGGCAAATGCAGCTTCTGAGTGTGTTATCCACCCCTTTGCAGAGCCATGGCTGTGGTCAGGTAAAAATGGTTTCCTTTCTGCTTGCCAGAGCCTTGAGACATTCAATGAGTTTTGGGAGAAATCTTCCAATAGATCAGGATGACTGTGCTTGGCAAAACCCAATCATAGCATGAACGTTCTTTCCCCGCCCTGAACATTCACAGAGGAAAACAAGTTGACCAATATTGTTAGATGCTTATAGGGTTTCCAGCCCTATGCTAGGTGTTGTAAGGTATAGTAAAGAGACATAAGTCATGGGGTTTGTGTTTTGTTGTTGTTTGTTTGCTTTTGCTTTTCATCTGGAGGTTCTTCAAGCTTGACAGGGAGATAAAGTTGAAAAATAAAAAGTCTCTTTCATGACCTTCCTTGGTTGTGTGTGTCCTTTAGAGGTATGTCATCAGGTTTGATTTTAGCTTTCTCTTGTCTTCTATACATTCTCTGTTTCCAAGGTTCTAGAGGTCTTGGTCATATGGTCCCTCCCAATTCAGGATCTCTTAGTCACAAAACCCATACATCTGTCATTTAATGTCTGCAGACATCTTCCTCTTGTCCCACTGGTGCTTTGAAGTGAAATGTCCCACACTGAATCCAGCACTCTCCTCCTCACATTTACACCTTTTCGATTATCTAATAGCCAAAGTTAAAAATTTCAGAGGAATTTTTGACAGTCCCTTCTATTTCAATCTAAAATCTGATACACAGTCACATCCTTCTGATTTTTGCTTTTATAACATCTCCTGCATACATTTCCTGTCCTCCATTTCCAAAGCATTACTTTAGGTCTTCAGTACTTCTGCTTCAGACTATCAGGGAAATCTGGCAGTGCTCAGTATTCTGAAAACGAATGCTCCTGCTTCATAAGAAACATTTCATAACACCTCTTTTACTACCCTAAAATGAAATTTGTAAATAACATAATCTATCTGAACATGTATTGTTTAAAAATTCACATATAGCCCAAACCTTGATGTAAAGGAAAAATGTAATTTAAAAAGTTTATATTAGTACAATGCATGCATTAGTACATGAAGGCTTGACATATCCACACTGGAAGACAGAATTGAATGACCAGTTACTGCACCTGTATGAAGAATCATCAGAAATGTGAAAGCTCCCAGTGCAGCCCACTATATGCATGTTCTAGGGGTGGCTCAAATATTGAGAGTGATGTTGCTGTTGGTGACATAATTTCCAATGAGGTAAAAACTCATGGTAAAGTTCTGAACCAAACAAAGTATAATCTCTCTCATAGGTGCAAAGGTTGCATTCCTGGAAAATTCTGTATATTAAAATTATGCCCACAAGTTCTTTTGTTTTTATATATAAATGTTTAGCAGGACATTTGAAAATGGTGCAGGACACTGATAATTCTTCATTGTGGAGGATGACAACCTAAGCATTGCCGGATATCTGGCATCCCCAGAATCCACCCACTAACTTTCAGAAGTGCCTCCAATCATTTCAACAGCCAACAGAACCCTCCACAAATTTCTAAATAGTACCTTGGCAGCTGATAGCATTTCTATTGGGAATCATGACAAAACCTTACTTTATTTTTATTAATACTCATTTTTATGTACACAGGTATTACACAAGTACCTTCTCCTTATAAAAAAAATGAAGATATTAAAGATAAAACTAAATCCCCTTTGACTTCCATCCTCACCCTGGTCTATCTCACCCTAATCTCCAGAGGTAGCCATGGTCAAGTGCTTACTATGTAACATTACACAAGTTTTACTATATATATGTATTATCCCCCTTCCCTACTTCCACCCCTGACATATAGATGTTGCTGTCTCCCTTTTTTTAAGAACTGGATCTCTGAAGGTGGGGCGTCTCCCCACCACGTACTCAGAGCATGCACCTGGGGCCTGGCGCACTTGGGTCATGGTCCGTGGCTCCACCTGGGGCACGAACCCAGGACCTTCTGCATGTAAAGCAGACATGCTAACCATTACACCATGGAGCAATCCCCAAGTTTTACTATATATTAACCTATAATTTATATTCCCTTGGAATATGTATGGTATCTACTATGAATTGAATTGTGTCCCCTCAAAATTCACATGTTTAAGTCCAAGCCCCTAATACCTCAGCATATGACCTTATTTGGGAATAGGGTAGAGATGTAATTAGTTACGTTAAAATGATGTTAATGAGGCTATGCTGGAGTGGGGCGGGCCTCTAATCCAATATGACTGCTGTCTTTATATAAAGAAGAAATTTGGACACAGATATGTACAGAGTGAATGCTATGTGAAAATGAAGGTAGAGATAGGAGTGATGCTTTACAAGCCATGGAAGGCCAAAGATGGCCTGCAAACTCCCGGAAGCCTGGGGAGAGATGCAGAACAGATTTTCCCTCTCGATTTCAGAAGGAACAAACCCTGCCGACACCTTGATCTCAGACTTCTAGCCTCCAGCACTGTGAGGCAATATCTTTCTGCCGTTTAAGCCACTCAGTTTGTGGTACTTCCTTACAGCAGCCCTAGCATGTTAAAGCAGTACCCTCCTGTGTCTTAGAGTTTTAGGTAACAAACAGAGAAGAAACTATCAGAATTAAGATGAGCTGAGGAGGAGTGAGGCCTGGAGGTTGCTGCAGGTCGGATGACCCTGGAGATACCCTCTGGGAGATGTCAGCTGGGCCAGAACCAGAAGGGCAAGCACACTGCGGAGTGCAGATTCTTGCATACAAAGTCATCTCACAACAAAGGACCCATCTATGAAATTGTATCTGTAAATAAGTTGTTTCTATCACAAGAATGTTGTAATTAGCTTTGAGACTTTTTTCAAGTGACAGGTTTGTTTGAGAAATGAAAAATAATGAATAACTCAAATTGTACCCTGGAGCGTGACAGACTTTTAACAGGCTGCAGTTTATAGCCTATGTGACTGGGAGAAATGTGCTTTCCCTCTCATTCTGAATCCTTCTCTACACCTTGCATATGCATGCACGAGGAAATGGGTTCCGGAATAGAGCTTGAAATGTCATACATGACATGCTATCAATGTAAATGAAATGAATGACTCAAAATCATGGACACCGAAAGAAAAAAAGCAGACCCTTTCATATCCAGTTTCATGAAGCAATGCATTTGAAAACAATTCGCAAACTGGAAAGGCAATTAAAAGAGTCCTTTTACTCTGCCGTGCCACATGTCACAACCTTTAAGGTTTAATGAGCGTTGCTCATTGCACCTAGGATTTAGCCAAAGACATTTGGCTTGAGCAAAAACTAAGAAAAGCACTGCCAAAATGATTATATTTCATTTAGTCCTTTTAATACTTTTAGTGATGACGGATTATTGTGAAAGTAGGATTTGTGGAATCTGAGTCTTGTGCAGTATTTCAACTTGAAATGTCTATAAGAATGTTTCTATATGCTTTTAAAATTTTATATGCTAAATAGAAATTTCTGAATATCAAAAATATTGTTAATTTCTATAGGTTAAAATAGTTTCAGCTAATAGATGCCAATATTATATTGCTCTTCATTCAAAACAAAATATATTTGTGCATAAACAATACAGAGATATATATTTTATCATAGAATTCTATAATTATTCTATATGCCCAATATAATAAGAGTTATAAACTTATTTATAGTTCTATCAATGTACATGAAACTAACAATTTTAAAATCAAAATATGAAAGCTTCCTTTTTTGTTTGTGGTTTTTAATGCTTTCTTGGTGTATTTTAACAACATAGAGAATATTATCCAAGTACATAGTGTTTCTCTTGTGCCTATTTGTCACAGCTATTTGTGATTTATAAAATTGTTTTGAATAAGTAAAGCAATTTTGCCAATTCAGCAAGATAATCACATGGTGGTCATTTGATATTTTGTCCAGCTTGGCTCTTTGAAAGGAATGATCAGTTTATCATTGTGTTTCACCATCAAGACGTTAACAGGAGCAAACAAACCCCACTACAATATTTTTCAGTGTCCGATGTCTTTCCTGAAAGCACTTTGGATGTTTTCCTTCATAATCACAATTAGCTCTGATCAAAGCCCTTGAGTGTTTTTCAAGTAATGTGTTTGATGATCCAAGATGAGCTCACCACTTAGTTTTCTTTCTCCCACATCCTCAGACATCCTTAGCGTTGCTGGCTTTCTCTGGTCCCTCTACCTGCAATGCTCTTCCAACTTTTCCATCTCATCTCTCTTCTCATCTTTTATGCCTTGAGCAACTTTGTCATCCCTGTCTCAGGAGAACCTTTCTGGGCCTTCCACTCACTAGACCAGCCCTCATGCCCCATACCTTCTTGTGACACTATTATCTCTTTTTTGCACTTCACCGTTGTAATGTCATGTTGATTTGTGTGAGCATGTGGCTAATATCTATTTCTACCTGTGGTGTGTGAACTCCATAAGCACAGGGGCTTTGTTTTATTTTGTTCACTTGATAGCTAATGAAGTATCTCGCCCATAGTAGACAATTACTAAATAAACTTAATAAATATTGGCGAATACATGGATGAGGGACAATGTTATGAAGTAAGCATTTTTAGTTTGAAAGCATTGTGTTAAGGGCTTATTTACTCTTATAAAAAAAAAAAAAGAATGGTATTTTGCCAAATATCCACTTGCGCCACTCAAAATCAGCCCTGTGCTCAGTGAATTGACCACAGGCCAGCCCCCATGCCTGAGAGCAGAGTGCACAGCATGCTTTTCATAACCAGGAGCACTTCCATGTCGAAAGAGCATGTTATTTCAGCACATGTGATTAAGGCCTTGTGGAAAAGGGAGTTCAGATGTTGACTTGCTTTTGCATATTCTTCATTCATTCAAAACCATGAATCAGAGCACTCGATATGCACTAGAACATGATGGTGATGGAGGCAGATATTCTCTGCCTTCGTGCAGCTGGCAGTCTCGAGTACCACTTCTCGATATGTGGTTCTAGACTGTTTGCCTCAGAATCACTGGGTGGTCATTAAAATGTAGCTTCTCAGCCTCCACTGCAGCTCCCAAATATTTCAGAGTGGGACTGGAAAAATCTTAAAGTGAAAGAAATTCGCTCTATCACTCTCACTGACATTGGAGTTCAAAGAGGTCCAGAAAGGGCATATATGAACCCCACATCCATCACTTCTGCTTCTCCTGGGGCAGGTTAGAACCAAATTGCCCAAAATTCTGGTGAGGCATTACTTAGTTGTAAAATACCTACTGTTCACCAAGGCAGCATGGTGGCTCATAATGGTTTGTGTATCGTCTAGTCTCTTATAACAAACAGTTGCCTGCGCATGGGTCCCTTGAGATGCTAGGTCAGCTGACAGCTGATACAGGGAGATCATAATGGCCCAGGGGACAGACCGACATCCCTTAGCCACTGGCCTGAGATGTGTGATCCTGGGCATTTCACTCTACTGCTCTTGGCTTATAAAATGAGGACTAAAATCTCATTGCCATAGACTGAGAACACTACATGAAACAATGTAAAGTCCCTAAAAACAGTACTGGTTATTTAATAAGCACCTAAATAATTATTATTAATTGGGAGACTGTTAATGTTTCCTAAACGACAAAAGACAGAATTGTACTAGAAGTCTTCAAAAGTCCCCCTTTTTTAGAGACTTTTAGATAAAAAAGTCCCTCTTTTTCCCTAAATAACTGAGTGCATAGAATAACGGTAATAAAACTAAGGTCACCCAAAGGTGCTACTATATGAAAGGAAATGCTGGGACAATTTCTACAACCATCATCACTCCTACTGACAGGCCCAACATAGCCTTGCAGGGAGGGCAATTAAACTTTATATCAGCCATGGGCCCAACAGGAAATAAAAGTTTACCTGAATGGTTCAAGTAAAGAGATTTAATGAAGGTACTACTTGCAAGGAAGCAAGATTAAGGGCATAAAGAAGAAATGTTGAGAAATCCAGAGACTTGTAACAGCAGGAAGCCATTCAGAACTGGAGGGATGTGGAGGAAATACAGTCGTGCTATTGGAGCCCATTGGGAGCTGGAACGGTAGTCACGGAGACACAGGTAATGCCAGAGATGCGGCAACACACAGGGAGGAAACAGGGAAGAAATATTCTGACCCCTCTCCTCTCACCCTCCACTCTCCTGATAGTGCCTCCTACTGGCTGAACCCAAGCAGAAACCAGCCAGGGCAAGCCACTTGCAGGGCAGCCCAGGTATTGAGCATAGGAGAGAAAGGCTGAGAATACACCGGGGAAAAGAAACGGCAAGTGGAGAATAACAACAGCACGCACTCTTTGCTCAGGTGTATATGTGACGAACGTCCCCTTTTTGAGAGATCCTTCTGAGGTCATACTCTAAGCACGCGTGGCATCACGGCAGATTCAGTTGTAAAGCACAGTCGTTAATTGATTTCATGAGAAAGACCTGAAAATAATCCAGAATTGGAAAACCACTAAGCAAGTCAAAACTTGTGTAAAAATCGCTTTTATTATTTTTTTATCTGTCTTATTTCAAAATATGTTTAAGGTAAATCTACATTATTGTCACATTTATTCAATTTTCTCTTAAGAAGTTTTATCTCTTTTGTCATTTTTCTTCCTACTATCATATTGACTCTAGAACATGCTTCTCTTATAGTTAAGCAGGAAATGGAAGAAAATTAAAAAATGGAAATAACACGTGATCTTTTTTTTTCAGAATACCCTGATAATCTATGGCACTCACCTCCAATCAATAGCACAACTATGTGATACAGTCAGTCTTTCTTTTGGCAACCCTAGCTAATCCTAAATTCCTCAGGATGATATGGAAATTCGATGCCAAATTACTTGGGGATGGAGAGGTCTTCATTTTTTGCCTTTGCTTCTCTACAATGTAAGTTGAGAAGCACTGAGGTCTACAGGTTCAGGGTGGGTGGTAAAAGAACGTGTGCTAAAGGATCTTTGATGGCAGACAAAGAATGATCCCAGGGAGGTTCACTGTCATTGTTCTCTTTGGGTCAGAGATGAGATAACTGGTGATGCCCAAAACCCAGGCCCTTTACAGACAGTTCTTTAAGCACTCTTTGTAGGCTAACCTTTTGGGATGACTACTTTGGGCATGTTGACTATATTTTTCAGACATCTGAGCACTAGCCAAGTACATAACTACCCAAGTCAGACAGATGCCAAGGTTCCCATCTGCAGGGCTATGAATTTCCATGTAGGCTTTTAGCACCCTGACATTGTTTTCCAGTCATACCCTAGCACCCTAATAGTCAGCGCTGGTTCTCTAAGGGGAGAAATATTTTTTCTAAAATGCTGCACTTCCATCAAATCTACTGATATCTCTTTAGAGCTATTTCTAAGGATTAGATCCCAAACATTAGTAGTTTAGGAGATCTCTCTGAAGTTTTAAGGCAGAGAATTGAATAATAGAGACAGTGAATCTTCAAATTTCAGTGCATTCTGTGGTGTGCATATGTCACCAGCTGCATGTGTTTCCTAAGGTTTTCCTTTTTCCCTTTTAATAATTTTGATGCATTTTCATAGAATTTTTATAGCATCAGTGAGATATAGTTGGAAAAGCAAAAATTTGAGAGTTGGAAAACATGGATCACAGGTTCTTGATGCTAATCTATGGCCAGTCATCTGGCCTCTGTGGGGCTTACTCTCTTCATCCATAAAATAGCTTTGTTGTGATGTGCCAGTCTCTCCGACTCAGGAAGTGAGAAGGCAGTTCTAGGAAGTATTGATGCATTCTTAGTTCTTGTGAAGAGGCCCCACTGACTCACGGCAAAAAAGTGTGAGGTGGTCAGAATCAAGTCATTAGTAGTGCCAGAGTAATTTTTCCCAGCTTTGAAAACTTCACAGACTCATCACTCTTTAATGTATAAATTCCAAATGCCTCAGTGTAATGTCCAAGAGGTCCTTTCTTTAGTCACACTTGACTCTCCATTACAGCTGGACAATTAGTTCCTTCAGCCACATGCCTTCCTTACTGTTCCCCCATCACCCCTCAAAATAGCTCATGTTTTTCCTGCTGTCAGGAACACCCTCTCATTTCTCCTCTGCCTATCCAACCACTGCCTACTCCTTTCACAGACTTATACTTGTTCACCAGCCCACCTGCTGTGCCTTGAGGGATAAGGCTTTAGGAAAGGAAGAGGGAGGGGAGCTGGCATTATTGAGTACCAAGGAATGGTACATTTGTCATCTTATTATGTCTTCATATAGGTGTTATCCTCTCATTTGACTTACAAGGAAGTTGAGGTTCAGAGAGGCTAAATAGTTTGGCCAGGGTCACATACTACCAAGCTTCTAGTTTCAGATTCAAATCCAGGTCTGGACAGTACTTCCTGCCGCCTCCCTTGCCTATAGGAGGCCTGCGGCTACTTTCTAATGATGATGTAAGTACAAAAGCTTTTATTTACTGATACAGCTTGAGAGAGACCTTCAAATCCTTTCAAACATCCAATGTTTAATCTGAAGCCATTAGTTTCTTCTTAAATATTTGACAATAATACATGCCAAAACGTGATATTCAGAAAGTTTTTATTTTTTTAATGAGGTAAAGGATTTGTGATTATTTTTTTAGAACGATGTAGTGGAAGAATGGTTAGTTTTGTTCATATTTAAACCTACTAATGAGTTGTTACGGTTTACTTCGAATAATCGGGCAGTCACAGTTCAGAGAAGTAATTTCATGTAATTTTATTACCAATGTAACTTTCTTAGACTTTAATTGGCTATGCCTGATTTTTAAAGTATGTCTATTTTAAGGCCTCCGTTGGCACTAACTTCTAGTACTTTCTTCACAATGGAGTGAAACTGGCCCCATGGAAGCAGGTGGGTTGCAGCTGTGTCTGCTGCTGAGGTTTGGGAGGTGAGAGTCAGCCTGACAGGTTGCCTGTTGGAAACGAGTCGTTTGAGGTCTCTTTCTGGAGAAAGTAAACTTGCACCAGGCTGTACCTATACCAGACAAGACGTTACCAAATCCTGCCACTCTATCACATATACTACAAGAGATCTGTAACCATGGTGGTTAAGGTTTTTTTCTTTTAAGCTGCCTGAGGTGATGATGACTCATTGCAAAGTTAATGCATTTCGCCTTTCACCAAAGCTACAGCCAAAATATTTTTCCACCTTTATGACTCACCCTTTTCCCAGGCTTGTTAAATTAATGGGAATTAAAAAATATATATCCAGAGGAGGCTGAGGTAGTCCCCATCATCTGCCTGATGAGCACAGATATGTCCCAGCAGCTACCTGGAGCTTCCTCTGTTTCCCAGGTTCGGGTTTAACTTGGACTACAGGACTCTAAAAGATTCCAACAGAAAATGCACTCTACCATTTAGAAAGCTGCCTTTTCGTTTTCAGAGTCATAGAATTTCTCTAGTTATTGTGAAACAAGAGTCTACTTGGCAAAAAAGAGGATCTATTATAAATCATTCAGGGAACATTTTTAATCGTGGTGGATTAATATAAATCCAAATCTTTAGAGGGCCTTTCATTGTCCACTCTAATCTAGCTTAGCTATGCCTCCCTAACCTTATCTCCTACCAGTTTCTTATGTTTATTCTTTGGCTATCCTTTTCACATACCTGAAGCCTCACCATTATACATTTGGGCCTTTGCATCTTTGTTTATGATTTCCTTCCCACACCTGTAATTAGAATGTCCTCCCTTCTTTACATACGTTTGCTTAAACCTTAGCCTTCTTCCAGGCTCCAGTTAAATACTATCTCTTTCTTTTTTATTTATTTTTTTAACTTTTAAAAATTAAGTTTATTAGGGTAACATTGGTTAATAAAATTATATAATTTCCAGGTGTGCATTATAATTTGACATTTGTATATTCTGTTGTGTATTTACCAAAATCCTATTTTCTTTGTAGCATCTTTCTTGACCAAAATTGCTTCTCCTTTGCTTCTATAACAAATATTCTCTCTTATTGCTTTTATGAACTTCTCTGTGCCAGTGGTTTTATAGCTCTGCACAACATACTTATGTGCAGATTTCCTTTAATTTGCTTAGCTTGAGATTCACGTCTTTCATCAGTTCTAGAAAATTCTCAAACTTCATTTCTTTGAGATAATTTTTCCCTCTCTTTTCCTTTTTTTCCTCATTACTTCTCCTTCTGGAACTCCTGTTTGATATATATTGGACCTTCTCATACATCCTCCCAACTCTCCCTCTCTGTTCCGCATTCTGTGCAATTTCTTTGGATCTGTATTCCAATTTCGACAGTGTCTAATCTGCCATTTAACTTTCCTACTGAATTTTTAAAGACAACTTTATTGAGGTATAATTTACACCCATGATTTACATACATGCACATGGTTTACATATGTAAATTCAAACATTTTAAATTTACGGTTCACTCACTTTTAGCAAATTTATCTAGTTGTGCAACCATCACCATAATCCAGTTTTAGAACATTTCTGTCTTCCCATGAAATGGTTCATGACCATTTATAGTTGATCCTTATTCTCATCCCCAGCCCTAGGAAGTAACTAATGTATTTCTGTCTATATAGATTTGCCTTTTATAGACATCTCATATAAATGGAATCATACAGTATCCTATCTTTTGTGTTTTGTTTCTTTTGCTTAGTATAGTATTTTTGAGGTTTATTTATGTTATAATATATATCAGTAGTTTGTTATTTTTTATCGCTGAATAGTATTCCATTACATGGATGTAGTACACTTTATTAATTCATTCATCTGCTGTCCACTGAGTTTTCAATGTCAGAGACTCTACATTTCTTTCAATAAGTTCTATTTGATTCTATTTCAAGTTGGATTGGATAATTATATTTAAGCTAGTTGTTTTCTCATAATTATTTTATCATTTCACTTTAATCATCTTAAACATTTCCTAGCTGGTTTCTAATTATTCCATAACCTGAAAATCTGAAAGGTCTGAATCTTATGTTTTTTGATTAAGTGATTTCTCTATTTTGCCTTTGTTTCCTCTTATGTTTGAATTTTGAATTCATATTTTGTGGGAATCCTTCATGTGGTCTGAATTGAGGTTTTCCTGGTTGGCATCTAGGATGACTCTTTTTCAAGTTAATTTTTTGGTTTACAGTTTCCTGAACCATGCTGGTGGTGTAAAAATGGATCTCAAACTTGCAAAAGTTCAGGTCTGAGCTTAAAAATTCTCACAAAGAATTTTTTTCTCAGAAGTAAGAATGTAGGAGGAGACATGTTTTCTTATCCTCTGCCTGTCTGATTTGCTCACTGTTTCGTGTGTGTGTGTGTGTGTGTGTGTGTGTGTGTGTGTGTGTGTTTTGTTTTGCTCTATCTTTCTCCTGAGAGTGTGGTTCTTTGAAAGTCCCAGTTACAATGTGCTGTTGTCTCAGTTCTGACTTACTGGCTCATGCAGATCTAAGTCCTTGACTCTTGGTCCTGGAAGGTATTAAACGAAGACCTTACTGTGTCTTCAGGGCAGCCAAAGTACCTGTTCTCACTTATCACTTTTGTTTTTATCTTACTCTTCACTCTTGGTTCCTTTTTTCATTTAGGCATATAATAATATGCATTTTAAAAAGTATGTTTGTTCTATTTTATTTAGCATTTCTGTGTGTCTTACAGCATGAGATTTTTCAGGTATTCAATGTACTTGGGAATACAGGTGGGCATAAACAGTCTTGCTATTCAGACATCAGTGTATCGACATCTGTGAATATGTATATGTGGTTTTATATGTGAACTGTCAGTTGCTTTGCTAAAAATGTGAGCTAACTTCTTAGCTTACAACTACCACATTTGTCTGAACTCTCAAAGCATTTCATTTGTTATTGAAATTTCTGACATATTTTACTTTCTATCTTTTATTATAGTTATTAAGAATTATGTTCTTCTAACTATATTTTAAAATCCTAAAGGTGAAGGAGACTAAGATCTGGGTCTTATTCATTATCATATCCTTTGCAGCAAATAACACAGTATCTGTTACAGTACATCTTTGAAGAATGAATGAGTATATGAATGATGGTAGATGGTATGTTACACTTATAGATTCAAAGGAAATATGGTTGAAAAAAATGCGAGCTAATTTATCACTAGATCCAGCATTACACCTGAATAGAAATAATGTGGTTCCTTATAGGGATAAACTGTATTTTAATTTTAAGAAATAGAATTTAAAGGTCACATTGAATACTTCTATATGGTCCATGGCTTTTTTGGGCTTCTTGACTTGTGGTGTACTTTACAGCACAGTAAATTTCTAGGAAATAATGCCATAGAAATTTTTGGATTTTGTGGACTGTTTTGCATCTTTCTTTCAATAGTTTTTGTAACAAAATTCTGTGTATTGAAATTCACAAACACTTTTTTATCCTAAGGATTGTGTGCCCAGAAGAAATGTTCTTTTCCAAAGATCTTAATGATATGGCATGCTGGGACCATCTTGTCTAACCAGGGAATAGAGTCGTTATCTCCTAATGATTCCTTTTATCTTAAAGTTTCTATTTTAGAAAGAATATAAAATTATCTGACCTTGGTAGGAGAACCAAGAAACCTATTTATCTCTCCAGACTGTCATCTCCAAATGCAAACAATCTTGCATGTTAAGTGAAGATTTAAAAATATCTTCTTATCCAATTTTAAAGCTTTAGGTAGCTATCTTTGAAGGTGTCTATCTTATTCCTATGAATTTCTTAAAAACTTTCTCTCCAGTCTATTCCGGTATTAGTTTCTGAGGGCTGCTGTAACAAAGTATCACAAACTGAGGGACTTTAAAGCAGCAGACATTTATTCTCTCGCAACTCTGGAGACTACAAGTCTGAAATCAAAGTGTTGGCAGGGTTAGGTCTAGAAGTACTGAGGGAGAATTCGTTTTATCCATTTCTTCTAGCTTCTAGTATCTGCCAGGAATCATTGGCATTCCCTGGCTAGTAGACACATCACTCCAAGCTTTGCCTCTGTCTTCACAGGCCATTCTTCCCTGTGTGTCTGCATCTTCACATGGCCTTTGGATAAGGATACCAGTCATTGGATTAAGTAAGGCCCACCTAAATCAATTTGAACTCATCGTAATTAGTTAAAACTGTAAAGATCCTATTTCCAAATAAGGTTGCATTCTGAGGATCGAAGTGGCCATTATTTTTGGAGGGACACTGCTGAATCTAGTCCAGTTGAGTACTGTGGAATGTAGGCTGACCAGCATGAGCACAGGCTCTGGGAAGAGGTAGTCTCCATCCCAGGCATCTTGTCAACATTCTATGTATCATCTCCTAGTGGATGTGTAAGGTGTAAGGAACAGCTTCAAAGATCCAGGGGTTCCTAAATGTGGAGCCTAAATATAGAGGACCTCAGAGAGAAATATCTTCATTGTGAAAAGCATTGACAAAACCACAGATTTTGCTGGCTCCATCAATCTGGGCTGTCTCATAAGAATACATTTCCAAAAGGTAAAAAAAGAACAGAGCTTAAGTATAAAAGAAATAGGACTGGAGGTACCAGGAGACATTAATAAACAGGGAGACTTAATAGTTTCCAAAATTTACAGTCACCTTCTCTAAATCATTAGTGTTCTTAACGTTGTACTGGGAAATTATGAATGCAAATGGAATAAACTGCATCTATTTTTCTCAGTTCCCCCAAATCACACAGCTAAGAGCCTTGGGTGTCTACAAATATTCAGTTTCCTTTAAAACACATGCTCTCATAAAAACTAAACAGCATTATTAGAAACAAAGAGTAAAAATATTCAGATTTCCTTAAAGACCATCAGGACAATACTAATTTTTTGGTTGATTGGACTGATGGGAGAAGTAAATGAAGTTTTTCACCAAGAAGCATTACATGCCAGATCTCCATTCTCCCATCTCCCATTTTTGCCCAGAGAGCAAACAGAGGCTTTTTTTTTTTTTTCATTCTTCTAACTGCATACCTTCCATGCTACAAACCAACATGGATGGTTTCTTCATGGAAACCATCTTCATGGATGGTGTAACTCTAGGTATAAAGGGAGACTATGGTATGGGAGAGAACATTTTTTGGAATTCATAACATTTTTTTCTTTATTTTGCTAATTTTTTTTGTCAGTAATTGCCTGACTGCCTAGGGGGATTTTAGAGGAATTGTTAGCTACATACAAATACTAAAAAAATGAATTAGTTTTAATTCCATAATAGATCCCTGTGGTTGCTACCTATCTAAAGAAAGGATTAGAAAAAGGAAAACGTTTCATTCTATTCACCAAACATCATAGTTAATTCTATTCTGACATGAAATCTTTGTTTACCTAGTGTATTAGATTTGTCAAACTAGTTCTTCCTACTAGCGATCCTGATTTAAATCTCCTTTAAATCAACTTTAGTTGGCTCAATATCCTCACCGACAATGATTTTAATTCTGCAGAAATAATTACTTGGCTTTCCACTCAAGCTTTACCTTTATCTGTGGCTTTCAAAACCATCTGTACTGATATTATAACAGATAGGCAAGAAACTCACACAGAGAAGAACGTGGATTAATTGGATGGTTCCAGTTTAGGATTTAGAAATTTTAACATTAGTGGTCTGAAGCTATCTTCTTCAGCAACTGGGCTGGTTTGTTGTTTCCTTCTTAAGCTCTGGAACTTTTCAAAGTCAAAGTTTGGAGTAAGAGGTAAGGATATAACACACTACCTGAACTCTTGTTGGGAAGGATTGAGGCTAATCTTTAATTTCTTCTTATTCTTAATACTCCCTTCTAATTCTTAATCACTTCTTAAGATTGAAGTCTAAGCATTTTTTGGTGGATAATATGCTTTGTTACTTTTCTCAAAGTGAAAAAGTTTTATTTTGATTATAATTGTTAAAATAATATATTCAAACTGTTAAAAATTCCATCAATTACAACAAAATAAAAAGTTAAAAATACCCATTTGAATCACTTTGAGGAAACAAGTGTTAACATTTTAGGGTACATCCTCTTAGGCTTTTCTATGTAATACACACATTAATATGTAATATGTTTACAGATTATAGTTACAAATTGAATCATGTTACATATTGGCTATATAGTCTTTTTTTTTTCACTCTGTGCTAGCTCATGCATATTTTTCAATATGTGAATATAGAACCTCATCATATTTTGAAATAACCAGATACAATTCTCTAGATTTTAGGATGAACTTTAACCATTTCCTCTTGTTAGATCTGTTATTTTTTTCTGTTACAAACATGACATATTTTGTACATATTATTTTCTTCTCCACAGAAAGTTTCTATTTTGTGGAACTTGATGCAATTATTTGTTGCCTTGAATATTTTTCCTCTTATCAATAAATGTAAGCATCTTTAACCAATCGCTCATGATCTACCACTTCTACAAAACTTGGCCTGATCCTTTAAGGGTCCTTTAGGATGGGGTGTAAATGTGGGTACGACTGCCACTACTTCCCCTTATAGCTCATTGAATTCTCTCTCTTCTTCACTGCATTATACATGTGCACCAGTGAGCATGTACATGTATACACACATGCACACACTATGTGCAGGCACACACATCCATGACTGTAAACATTTGAGGAAAATGAAGTTCCCCTTCCCTGTAATAATGATTTAATATGTCCCCAAATATGCTGATTTTAACATTTTATGGATATTTCTACGTTTCAGTCTTATCTTTGGAAAGTACGTGTCAAATTTCAATTTCAAATGTAAAAAATATTTTGAGCAACCTAAAAAAAAGCAACAAATGGAAACAGCATTATACATAAAACAGATTTTAGCCAAGTTTTTCAGAAAATAATCTCATCTGGAAAAAAAATTATCTTTCAAGTTCTTCATTTTAGGGATGCACTATTTAGTGCTATTGTTAGAAGAAAGTATAGTGCCATAAAATACTAACACATTTGTACAGAGGTTCACAGATCCTGACTCCCTTGCCCTTATCTCATTAATATAATAAGGCAGTGATGATCTAACATTTGCCAATCACAGTTTTGCATGTATTTCCTTTTTGTTATTTATAATAATCCAATGTGGGGAGCTGGGAAGTCTTCTAGTCCCCATTTTATAGATGAGGTAAATGACTTGCCCAAGGACACCTCCAACTTGGGCCAGAAGTCTCTGAGTCAGACTTCAGAGTTCTTTCATTTCATCTGTTTTTTTTTTTTTTTTTTTTATGTAGGTGTCACTGGTTAATTTATGACTCCATAAAGTCTTTCTGTTATGATAGTTTTCCCTTACTTCAGAGTTTGGGTCCACAAGCACCATTTGGAATGAGATCATTTTCCTATAAAATTTCTCTTAATAAAACTGTTCCACGACTGATTTGTTAGGTATCCGTCAAGTGTGAGTTTACCTACCAGGTCCTCAGCGTTTTAAAATGTTCTAGGGGGAAAAGAAAGTTGTTTCTGACATGCTTCAATTTTGAGTAATGTTGTCCCTGGGCTAGTGTGTGTGCTAGATGTACATGTCTCTTCTACCTCCATTTCTGGTTGTCCTCTCTGCTTATCTCCAAAACCCATCTCCCCAAAGTTCTTTTATGAAACTATGTATTTTGTTACAAAATAGAAAAAATTATGCTCTACTAATCATATATATGTTCATCCATAACTATTGCCAACATTTAGATGTAGTTCTTCCATTTTTCTTCCAACCTTTTCAATCTTTTTTACGCTTTTATTTGCTTTTGGTTTATTTTTAAAAATCTGAATCATAATTGTATTTAAAAAGTTTGTATCCTGCTTTTTTGTTTTAAACTTTTTAAAATAATTTATTTTCCAAACACAGTTGACATACAATATTACTTTAGTGTCAGGTGTACAACATAGAGATTAGGCATTTATATACCTTATGAAGTGATCACCCGGTAAGCCTAGTACCTATCTGACGACAGACATAGTTATTACAATATTATTGACTATATTCCCTATGCTGTACTTTATTTCCATTATGGACTATTATGCAACCATGGTTATATATATGGTAATCTTGCAATAGAAGGAAAATTTTCAGGTTGTTTGAAGCTCTCATCTTTCAGCCAAAGAGCTGACAGTAGGGGACACACAGTCTTGGTGTGTGTGACAGGAGTAGTCTGTTTCAGGTGGCCAGACATAAGTCACACACTAGTTCATAGTTCTTGAAATACTGGAAATGTTTTCTAATTCTAACAATAGGTCAGTCACCTGTATCAGTTTTGATGTAAAATATTTTCTTCTTTCATTGGATATGTCTTTATAGATATTTTAATTGGAATATCAGAAGTTTCCATCAATGATTTATAACCGTGCTCTTTAATTTTTTTTTAATTAGAAGTTTTTACTGGTTTATTTTATTTTAATGGCAATATCTGTCATCTGGGACTACTATTTGTACAGACATCATACCTTTATATGTTTCTCTTGCTTTTAAAACTAAGAGGTTTTTTGCCACCCAGAGAGCATGTGACTCATTCTTGTCCCATGTTCTGTAATGGCATTTTGTACAGCCGATAGTTTTTCACAGTGACTTCCTCAGAAGAATCTGCCAAATAAAGGAGAGAATTGATATTTCTTCCTCCTTTGGAACTCCCACCATGTTCATTCACCACCACAAATGCCACCAAACTCTCTGGACAGTGGCTTATTTGGCTCTCTACGTCAAGCTTCCTTATTTTAAAAATGTTCCTGGTTTAATGAGTAAAATGATACAGCTAATTCTAGTTTTTCTCCCTTTGATTACTAGTAAAAGTAATTTTTAAAATATATTTTTGCCGTTTCATTCCTCAAAAACCAGGAGTTCCGGTTTCCCTGTTTATAAAGTGTGGTTCCATTTTGTCTTTTTACTCATCCTGGGGAGGATCTACCCTAACTTGCATATAGTGTTCTCTGTTCCCAAACATTTTTTTTTAAGCCTCTATCTGGAAAACCTACGTGACTTTTTAAAATCATCTTGTAAATCCTTGCCCTTCTCCAAAAGCTTTCCTTAATTCACCATACTTTAAACACCCATAGTCTCATTTCTGTCCCAATTGCTCTTCCGATACTTCTTTCTAAAAGGCCACCCATGACATCCCAAATCAGTAGAGTATCTTTGTCCCTATTCTCCTTTAACCACACCCCGCCCCCTGTGGCATTGGTACTTGTCCTTGTCTCTGCTTCGCATGGAAGCCATCTCCCTTTTTGGCATCTGTGACCTGGATTCTGTTCTGGGGTAGAGATTTGTGACATAGTGGAAAGAGTCAGGGTCACAATACTGCCACTAACTTCTATATGGTACTGAGCCAGATGCGTAGCAATTTCAAGTTTATCTGTTTGTAGAACTTGGGTTATAATATCTAACTAATAGGTATATTATAAAGATCAAATGAGATAATGCAGGTGAGAGCATTTTTACATCATAGTTTAATATTTATTTACTTGACTATTATGCATTTAAAGTGTGCTAAGGACTAGAAACTGTGTTGGGAATAAAAGATGCAACAGTGACCCTGTCTTTGGGAACTTACAGCTTCTTGGGATAGGGTCAGTATACATTAAACGATTTTACAGAAAGATATACAGTTGTAACTGTGATAAGTTCTGGAAAGAAAAAAAAAACACATAAGGTGCTCTGAGAGGACATAATGGAAGGATTTGATCCACTCAATTAGAGAAGTGTAAATAGCTCCCCTAAAAGGTGGCCACTGAATTGTGAATGATGTGTAGAGGGAGATGAGGCAAATACATGAAAGAAAATTTTCTCATAAGGAAAGTCCCTG
Source organism: Eidolon dupreanum (assembly GCA_028627145.1). NCBI lineage: Eukaryota > Metazoa > Chordata > Mammalia > Chiroptera > Pteropodidae > Eidolon > Eidolon dupreanum. The sequence goes on along the minus strand of CM053509.1, from coordinate 133,053,160 downwards.
TGGCAAGAGGCTATCTGGCAGCCCCCAGGGATGGAAAGAAGCCCGCATGGCTGAAACACAGAGGGAGGGAGAAGGTAGTGCTTGTGAGATAGGTGGGTACCAGAATTTGCATGGCCTTGTGGACTATGTTGAGATTTGATATTATCCTAAAAGCGATGGAAAGCCTCTGGAGTGTCTTTAGTGTGCTTATGGTGGTCAGCTGTCATGATTAGATATGTATATCTCAGAGATCTCTGGCTGTCTGTTGAGGAGATTGGAACAAAATCACAGTGGATCTAAAGAGACAGTTTCTCATTCTTTTCTCATTTCCTTTTAAGAGCTACTCTTCATCCTTTTGATTCCTGAATGTTCCCCCTTCGTTCATGGTTTTGGCCTCTATGTCTTAATTTTCAAACACTTGTTGAGTATGTCTACCTGACTCAGAAATTCAGAAATTTAGTCTCTGCAGATGGAGCTTAAGAAAATATTTTCAACTGCTGCCCCTACCTTGGCCCTCATATGCTATCAGTCATCATGTTACGTTATTATATAGAAGATGATGGTCAACCTACAGTGCCTTTGTATTGATTTCCTGGACCATCATGAGACTATCTTCTGAGCCCCATTTTGGTCCTCAGATTTGTTTGGTTTCAATTTATCATACACAGTGCTTTGCCAGAACAGTATTCTAATGGGCACCTCCAATTATGACTTTCTTTCTGCTTAACCTCCTCAAACTCTTCACATCTACTCATAATTCTAGCTAAATGGGTTTACTCATTGTCTCCTGCTTTTCTACCTCCACCTAATGCTGTGGATGGGCTAGTGTGCTCCATCTAAAGTCTGTTCTGTTTTTATTCTCACCTGGTGGAGTTCTAGTCATATTTAATGTCTTAGCTGAAATACTACTGTTGACAGGAGACGTTCGTGGACTCCTCCAATCTTACAAGAAGTTTCCTTCTTCTTACCTCATTTTACTTCTTTTTCCTTGATAACGTATATCACACTGGGATTTGTACTATGCACATATTGTATATTTGTCTTAGTCTTTCTACTCAATTATTTTCTTCTTGATATCTGTGACCACAGATTACTCATCTGTATATTAGTTATAACACTCACATCTGTGCCTTGTGCAAGGAAGATGCTCTGTAAAAATTTATCAAATCAGTGTGTCTGTTATAATAGATCATTAAGCATATATGATTCAAACTCAGTTTTCTATTCTTTACTGCTCTGATGTATTTGCTGCATCATTTTGCAAGTTTGAAGCAAATAATTTTTAAAGACTATTCTCGTGACTATTCTCTAACTCTTTCCCATCTTCAAGTGTACCAATATGACAAAGACATTCTTGAACCATATGTTATAAGAAGAAGAAAGAGGTAAACTAAATAATTCCTTTTACGTTTCATCCTGGTCAGAAGCCAACATAAATGCTTTTGCTACAAGAACAAGCATATTTCCTGCCGTGAAGGCTTGGCTGCTTATCCCGGGACCCCTCTCTACTACTCGCTGCCCTCAGATGACTATTAACCCCTGCTTTGAGCCAGCAAACCAGATGTGGGTTTTTTAAGCAAATTATTGGTTATTTCACCACATGTAGTTTTTGCAGTTAAGTGTTTCCAGCTTCTCAGAGCATTCCACAGGAATAGCATCATATTTTTCCTCCAACCTGTTAATTAACATAATTATTTATCAGCCCTAAACCACAGCTTGAGTTTGTTAAGTGGCTAGCAGAACATATATTCACTGGATGGAGCCCAATGCCGCTGGAGAGAACAATTCAGCAATAAAAAAAAAGGAGAAGTCTTGTGGGGATGGGGAACACAGTCCATTCCTCCTTTCACTTCTGGCGCCCCATCATTCCACGCTCAGGTTACACCTCAGGTGTTGACTGGACCTCCTGATAACTAGTCATTGAGTCAACATGTTTTTTAGAATGAAGGGTTTTTCAAGTGATCTATAAATTCCTATCCAGCTTCAATATTTGAAATCTGTCTTTGTAACTCCAAAGGGTGAAACTGTGAAATGCAGTAAAATCCTATGTTTCCTGCCACTCCTCAAATCTCACTGCAGGGTCTTGGGGCTAGCAGAGTTCTTCCTGATGTCCCACCCACCATATTTCTTCCTGTGTTGCTGTTTCCTTATCAACTGGAAAAAAATAATAGCACCTTTCCCTTACAACAGCAGTTCTCCAAGTGTCATCTGTGAGCTCAAAGAGACTCTGAGACACTTTCAGGAGATCTGCTGGGTCAAAACTATTTTTATCAATATGGTCAAGTATTATTTTCTTCTTTCCTCTTGTTCTTTCACAAATACACAGTAGAGTTTTCCAGTAACAACATAACACATGATATGACAACAGGTCAAATATAAAAACAGAAATAAAACTCCAGCTGTCTTTTATTAAGCCAGATAGTTAAGAGATTTGAAGCACTATAAAACAATGTTACTCTTCTCACTAACTTTTCTTTTTTGGATAATGTACTAATTTTCATAAAAATATAATTTTTATTAACATGTACTGTTTTGATTGTTATTTTTAGGCAAACTAAGATAAAAATTATCAGTTTTAATTTTTAACATAGGAATTATCGATAGATATTATTATCTGTACAAACGAAAGTATTTTGGGAGTCTTCCTAAGTTTAAGAATGTGAAAATGTATACTTGAAACTAATTTAAATAAATAAATTTAAAAAACACATTTTCATCACCCTCCCCCCCAAAAAAAGAATGTGAAGATGAGCTGAAACCAAAAAAGTCTGAGAACCACTTCCTTTCACATGTCATTATGTGAAAATTCTTTATACTATCAAATTTTTGTCATTATATTAGTAAGTGGCATGTTCCTTGGAAAAGAAGTCAAGCATACCAGGCACGTGTACATGTAAGTATTCTAACACTTTGACAAGGATCACAACAAAATGTTCCATACATAAGTTATCAGTTACCTGAGATGACCTCTGACAACCCTGAGCTAGCTTGTTCTAGAAATCAACCTTGCACATGGTTACAACCAAAGTACTATTAGGAGAAGAAGCCAAATGGCCGAGGATGAGAGGAGTCAGTAGCTATGGGGTTAAGAGAAAAGAAAGACTCTTGGAATTAAAGTGGTGTTTGGGGAAACACTCGTGGCTAGGAATATTCGCTATCTATAAATTTCCTCCCTTCAGTATTATTCCTTGAGAGCAGAAAACCATTTTCGGAATTCAGCTACTGCCTGTAGTGTGGTTTTTGTGAAGACAATGATTAGTAGCTTGCAGTGGATTTCATGTGAAAGTCACAGTGGCTCCAGGCTGGACCAGAGATGGATACACATCCAAATGTTTAAGTAGAAGTTTAAATGGCTGTACCACAAAATGTTTGGATTTGGTTCCAATTCCCGTAAAGTCTACCCCATCTTGAGACTTCCTGTGACTACATTCTGCATCCCTCAGAGCTCATTGATAAAAAACCTTTCCAGCAAAGAGTGGTTTATTAGCACATTAGTGTTCACCCTCACCATTCCATTATGAGAAAAACCTCAGCCAAAAGGCATATTCATTATGTTTACAGAACTCAAGTAATAGCTTATTCACACCATTTTGACCAGGATTATAGAAAGAATGTAGCAACTATTAGATTAATCAGTTTTTGAACATCACATGAGGGTGAAGAGAGGTATAACTCAGCCTTTGGGTGCTGGGTTGTAAGTCCTTTTAACATTAATATCCAAATTTCAATGGCTTATTGTTCTTTCCTGTTCATGCATGGCAGCAGCATTCCTCAAAATTACTCTCATTATTTTAGGAGGCCTCAAGACAGGATGTCTCAGTTAAGGAAGATGCCCCATCAGCTTAGATATTAACTCCTATGAGCACTTGTTAGCCATCCAACTCAAAATAGTTTTGTTCAATATTTGGTACTTTAAAAAATGTTATTTATCATTATTTTAACTTGTCTTTTTTTATTTGCGTGTGTGTGTGCACATGCATCTGTACTGGCTCCCTTAGAATTAACTTCGTGAGGCAGAAACTTTGTCCTGCTCACACTATATTCCTAGCACCTGGAGCAGTGTCTGGAGCATAGTAAGTAGACTCTCAGTATTTATTGGGCAAAAGAATGAAGTTACAATGTCCTCTCTGAAAATGTGTTTTCTCTAGGCATAGCCACTCTCTTCTGTGGGGTCCACTCTGAACCTCAGAGTTTTAAGCTCCACTAGCAGTTGTGATGTATCTCAGAGAGAAGCATAAGGCAGGGTTTCTATCACTGAATTGACGGTATTCAAATTGGGTATGGTATCAGTCAGGATCTTACAGGAAACAGAAGTTATCTCTAACTGAGTATCCTGAGGAGAGACTATCTATAAAGGTGTGGGCAAGGTTTAAAGATCCTAATGAAAGATGCTGCCATTCACTTTGGTTAGTTAATGCCCAGGATCTGTGGTCATAAGGAGAGACCTACCTGAGAGGTCCTGGTATAGTCAGGAGAGGAAATATAGCCAGCTGTGCAAAATTCCGTCACAATAGGGCCAGAATTACAAAGTGGAGATAAGGAGATAGAAAGCTGAGAGATGGGAGAGAGGAGGAAAGGAGACTGGAGAATAAAGGCTCTTGGACCTACATGGTGGGAAAAGAAATGCCATGTGGTACATCATCTTCTAGATTCAGTGTGTGTTGATGGTTGCCTGATGGTAACGTAGCAATGTTCTCAAAATAATGACAACCATTAATTCCTGGCTCTATCTCGAAAAAGTACCTGTAGATTCTTAGGTCTTTGGAGTATTTAGAATACAGCATCTTCTAATATTAATTGTCTTTGTAGAAGAACTTGCAAGAGTTATTATGCCAAATAACCTGTGCTACTTCACACCAGGGTAACAAAGATCTATCCTCACACTCTATCAAGGAGGATGAGGAAGACAGAGAAGACTGTGGTCAGGGAACAGAAACCCTGTCCTGCGTCATATAAAAAGCACATTTTATAAGTCCTGCACACAGTAAGTGACCACAACATGGTTGGTAATAGTTATATTAGAGTCCCAGTGGATAGCTTGGCTTTTTTAGATTTTCATGGCCCCACTTAGGAAACTTGAAGCAAGTGAAACTGGAATCATCATGGACCTTTCAATGGTACCTCCCAGAGTTGTTCTGAAAAGCAACAAATCCAGCCCAAATCACACTCAGGCAGTTTGGCACCATAGCCTTTTCTCTTGGAGTGCTGCAGCTGCCCCACCCATGTGTACCTGCTCAGTGCTTGCTGTTCTCAGGCCAAAGGTTGTTTACTGCCGGCCCTGCGTGCTCTCTCTTCCCATGGCTTTCTCTGGCTACAAGCACAGGTAGACCAGAAGTACACAGAAGTACGTACCAAGGACTTAAAACTCCCAATCTTCTTTTTCGTAGTTCCTCATACCTTCCTAGCAGGACTTAGCCCTGGGAGCCCGGGTTGCCCAGAACCTGATCTTGCCCATTAATGCACCTCTGCTGGCTTTCTTCCCTTCCCTGGCCCACTGTCCCTTCCTCTCCTGTTTTTTTTCTGATAGCACCTTCCAAATAAATTGCTTGTACTCCAACTCTTGTCTCAGGGCTGCTTTGGGAGCAAGCCAAGCTTAAAGTACTGCCTACTCTAATCTCGTTACCCTAACCCCTTGTTTTAATGTTTCCATCTCCCTAGTAAACTGTTTCATTAGGAAACACTCTCGTATTGGTTACTTATATACATAGAGTGAATTTAAAACAGTGTATCACCATTCTTGAAGTTTCTTTGGTTTAATGGTAAAATCAACAAAAGCCAGTGCGCTTTGGCTCCATTCTGCTTCATGAGCCATAGGAACAATTCAAAAGAGTTGACCTTCTTTTACCCAAGTTCCTCCTTTGCTTTTAATTCTAAAGTGTCACAAAGCTTTGTCTCTCCTCTCTCTCTCGAGTGACCTGTTCTGTTTTTATCGTTCAGAAAACAGCTGCCTTTTGGAAAAAGAGGAAGAAAGGACACATATGATTCTTGTCCCTCTGCTTATTTCTCTCTAATGCTAGGTATAGTCCATTGATTTTTACAGCTTTAGCTATCATGTTTGTGTGGATGACCTGTAAATCTTTACCTCCACCACTGACTTCTCAACCAATCAGTCTCCCACTGTCTACTTGAATATTTCTACTTACATCTTCCTTATTCTCAAATACAGACATTAGATGCAAAACAGAATTCCTTATCTTCACTTTAAAATGTATTCTTTAATTAAATTTTTACTTATCCCAAAGGAAACACCATTTCTATAATCTTTTAGTTTCAAAATCTGATAGTTATGTGTGATGTGTGGTTCCTCCTTCTCTGTCTCCTCAAACTTTTACCACTTCCTAATTCTTTAATCATACACTCTCTCTGTTCAGGTTGTGCTATAAAGGGTTGGGATAATTTCCCCAGCGTTCTGCATTTGCTTTGTCACTATGCAGCTCAGAACAAAATCCAAATTCCTAAAAATTATGTGTGCTTTTCTGTCTTTCTTCTTTATTTTTAAAAAATCTATTCTAGTCTGGCTAAACACTATTTATTCAATTTACCTTTCTCTATTTCTCAAAGCAAAACATCCCTTCAGCCAGGCTGGTCTATCCAGTGGCTCCAAACATGCACTCCTGTCTCTGGGTTTTTGCTCATGATCCTTCTCTACTTGTGGTTGGGAACATATATTATACTCTTACTGTGTGCTAGGTCTTATGCAAAACACTCACAATGTAATGATCTCATTTGATCTCTATCAAAACTCTATGTGCATAAAATTATTATGTCCACATTTTATAGATTAAAAAAATCGAGGAACCAAAAAGTTGAGGCACATCACCACATCATACAGCTGGCAAGTGGCAGAACAAGATGAGAATTCTCTTCTGCCAGAGCACTGTTAAGGAAAAAACCTAAACTTGGAGATCCTTTTAGTATCGTGCCCTTTCAGCATTACACTGGAGCATCATCTAAAAGGTTTCAGCGGGGAGTACCTGATTCTTCAGGGAAATATACCTTTGTTTGACTTAGATTAACTATTGATTAGGACCCAGGCTCTGTGAAGTTCTTTTAACTTAGTAAAGATTGTCAGGTTGCAATTGATTTTTATGCAGTAGACATGCAATGATTTTTGACCAGTAGAAAAGAGAGCCCTAAAAGTTACAGCTTTGTTGTCCTATAGAACATTAACTAGTTTTGTTTTTAATTTAGTAGCTTTATTTCAGTATTCTGACTCTCATTAACAACATGTACTTTGATTTCTCCTTTGTTCTGTTGAGTCAGCTTTATTATACTACTGATTCCTTCATTAACGAGCTAAGTGGATCTTTGAAAGGTGTATACTATATATTTTTATGAGAACTATGCTTTTAACTTTGAAAATTATACTTTGATAATACAGAGCCTAAACTCTTAATTACTATGCTTAATAAGCTAGTGCCCCCCAGTTCTAGGAAGCCTGCCCCTTATATAATTACTTTCAAATTTAAGTGAATATTCACCTCTCCTCTTGAAATCCTCCCTGAATATTCCAGTTTATGTCCACCATTTTTTTTTTAGAACATCTAGAATACTCATTGATCTTGATGGCATACTACTAATTTTTACCTTGTTGTCTTATTCATCTTTCTATATCTATATCTAGCTCTCCAGCTATCTATTTTCTCTTCCTTCCAGGTAGCTAGAGAACCTTAATAAGTGTTCCTTCAAGAAGCACTTGCAATTATTCATATATTCTCCTATCCCTGCTCTGCCCCCAAGGTGCTTAGAATAGCTTTGGGCACATATATATATTCAATAAATACACGTTGAATAAAACTTAATTGAGCTTTGTAGATTACCTTTAGCTACAGCTCGGAATTCTCCTGATTTATATTTAAGTAACTCCAGACAAAACAGAGAGGCATTGTATCCAAGAACGAGTACCTTTTAGGAAAGAATAATAGTGACTGGGAAATTCTGTTATCACACAAGGAGGGGGAAATGTCTTGTGCAAGCCTGAGGATCCTAACAGTTAACTTTAGAATTTGCCCACATAGTTAAACCTCATTCTAAATGCCACTTTTCTAAAAAGCCAGCCCAGTGGCAATATGTGCCTTCCTTTTTCAACTACAACTTCATTTAATTTCAAAACAAGGGCAGATAAAATATGCTAATACACAGCAAGTCTCCCCATTGCTATTCATTAGGAAGTCCCTGTCCAGTGTGAAAGTCCAGTCTTCCGTGAATTCACAAACAAATGGTTGCCCTTGTTACTGGCATTCCACACCGGTGATAAAACATGTGAGCGAATCAGCCTCAGCCCAATTGTGCGAGTTTTCTTCTGGAAGGTGCTGTGTTCTTTGTGTCTATATACACTTAGATGTTTTAAAATAAGTGCACTTTGATCTGCAGGGACAGTGATAAGAAATCCTCTGAGACTTCCATTTGGTGATGATGGTGGTGGTGATGGCGGCAGTGATGGTAGTGTGTTTACGAGTTCAGAGTCTTTGCACTTGATCTAGGAGCCTGCTGTAAGCAGGGGCCTGTTTAGCATGCCATGTGGGCCGCAGCCTCTGACATCTTTAACTAGAATAGCAAAGGACTGGGAAAAGGAGCACGATGGAGTACTAGCAGCCACGAGAGAGCAGGGTTGGAATGCTCCCTCTGACCACAAATTGGTACATGAAACTTGTGTTTTTCATTAGGGTTGCTTCAGTAATGCTGGTTTCTAGCATTCCAAAGGATATTCAGACTTATATTAAATTAAATTCTCCTTTAAAAATCACTCCATGTTGGAACAACATGAAGGATCAGACTGCAATCAAGAAAACTCAGGAAATGTAAAAAAAGTAAGGCTAGCTCTGGACTTGGCTTATGCTGTTGGTATGAATGTAGAGTCTACATTACCCATGATTCAGTAGGTAATCTAGAATGTATCTGAAAGATGCAGTATTGCCTTGAGCTTTTAATTGACTTGCTAACTCAAGTTTTTATATGTATATATTATTTGTGGATTGTAGAAGACAAATTTGAGTCACCTTAATATATCTATATACCAGAGCACAAACATGAGAATATGTTTTTTTACTGTGAATAGATAAATACTTATATAAACCACATATTTGTTCAAATGTACTTGCACAGCCATTTGCACAATCTATAGCTTTAAGTTCTCAATTGGCAAAAATCAAGCCGTTAAAAACTTGTCTCTTGTTTTATAATCAAACCCATACCATAAATTAATTCTCTTTCTCTGTCTCTGTCTCTGTCTCTCACTCTCTCTCTCGTGTGTACACACACACACACACACACACACACACACACCCCTATTTATACCTGCACAGTGCTGTTTCTGTGTTCTTAAATAAGCATATGTATGTATTAGTTAGGATAAACCAGGCCATGCTGCAGTAACGGACAACCTTGAAATCTCAGTAGGTTAACACGATTAAAGTTTATTTCTCCTTGTGCAAAATCCTGCATGAGTATGTAGTTGAACAATTCAGACTTTTTCAATCTTATGGCACTTTCATATCAGCACATGCCTCCAGGATTGTAGCAACAGGGAAAGGATAGTCTAGAGAGCTAGTCATAGTGGTTATCATATGTCTTTTCCATGCATATTTCATTGGCCAAAGCAACACACACTGCCATAAAAACTTCAAAAAAGTAGAAAAAAGCAATCTTTCCATGTGCAGATATTGCAAAGCAACAAAAAATCCTGTAACATGATCACAATAACCTGATGATGAATGTAACTGATTTTGAAATCAATCAGCTAATGTTTCTCTCTCTCTCTCTCTCTCTCTCTCTCTCTCTCTCTGTCACACACACACACACACACACACACACACACACACACACACACACACACACATCTGTGTAGGAGGAGGAGATTTCAGGGGCATGAGTGAAGGTCCTCCCTTCATTCTCAAAATAGCCAAATCCAGCTTGATGACAGAGGCTACCACATTATTTTCCTGTAGATGTGGCATTTCTTTCACTGAAAGTTTACCTTTCTTTAGGTGTTTCACATCATACCAATATTCAGTTTTCAATGAGGAAGATATTCAGTTCTTTTCCTGAAAGTAAGTTTTCAAAAAGGAAAAACACAGAGAAAGAGTGAAAAAAAGAAGAGAAGGTAGGGGAAAGAATGTGGGTGTTTTCCAAGCAGGACTCAGGCAACATATTTTGTTTAAGGTCAGCAGCACTGGCTAGACTCCCGGGTCCTCAAAAGGAATAAAGTATATTTTCAACTCTGATAAGACTGGCAGATGAGTGGAGTGTAATAGGCTGTCCAGGTTCTGGAAAGAAACAGCGAGGGCTTCCATTTATAAAAGGCTTTCTCTCTTGGCAGCACTTCTCCCCCAAAAAGGTTAAGTGAGAATGGGTCATTGGGAGAGAAGAGAGACACTGTGTCTGGGAGGACTTGTTCACGATATCCAGATGCAATGCAGATAATGGCAAGTGTTTCTGTGATTTATTCAAGGCCTTTCATGATCTGGCCCCTGCTTATCTCTTTCCAGCATTGTCTTAGGCAACTCTCCATCACCTCATCACCTGTCTCCAAGTCTATGCTACCATCATGCTGGGCCTTATTCTATTCTTTGAGTGTGTAATTCTCCCTGTTGCACAGGGTCTTTGCATAAGCAGTTCTTATTGCCAAGAACACTCTTCTTCATCTCTCCTTCCCTAGTTAAAACCTGTTCCTTTTTTATACCTCAACTCAAATGTCACTTCTCAGGGAAGTCTTCCCATCAGAACCAGCATTCCCAGTGCCATGGGTCTTCTTCCTCACGACTTCTACAGTATGTGATTATACATGGATTGGTGTAGTAGTCTGAATGATGTTTAGTCTATAAGCTCCATGGGGACCATATCTGGTTTTCTTACCTTTGTATCTTTATTTCCTATCCAAGTGCCCTGAACATATTAGGACCTCAATAAATATTTGTCGCATGCTGGATTCAACATATGTAAAGAGGTCCTCCAAATAATGAAGAAAAAGTCAGCACTCAATAGGCACATAGACAAATGTATGAACAGGAAATTGCTAGGAGAAGAAATACAAATAACTAAAAATACATTAAAATATACTATTTCTTCATGAAATGAAAATGAAGCAGTGTTACCAAAGTGCTCATATTATAATTCAGATGTCCAGAAGAAGTGCTTCTTTTTTCTAAAATGTAAACTGGTCTTTCTCTAAGTGTTATTCACTGTATAGCATGAAAAAAATGCATTTTAAAAAACATATCCTAATCCAGTAACTATAGTCTACACCAATGCAATAATTTAAATAGTTTATCAAGAGTTTTGCTCAATGGCTCTTGGTAGAAATGCTAGTGTTCCAGAGTTCTACCCATTTTCCCTGCTTTTTTTCAAGAATGTATGAGGAAGATTATCAGGTCTTCATGGTGAGGTATTAGTAGGGCAGAAGTTTCAAATTTCTGTGTTATGTCGATGTAATGTCTTCTGCCCCAGTCTCTCTGTCCACCTGTTTGTTGGGTACCCTGATGCTGAAGTCTATAGACCATGAATTTATTATTTGCTATCTCAGTTGATTTGTTCATAGCCAAGTGGATTCAAGAACTAGCTGTACCTCAACTAGCTGTACCCTATCATTGGCTCTCTCTGTCTCTCTGCCACACCTTCCACCTTCTTCTCATGGCCTGCTTCCAGCTTTTGCCAAGGGGCCAGTTTGCCATGCCATAGTTGATCCCATGGCAAAAATTTCTGGCTTCCAACTCAGCATCAGTGCAACATGGGAACTGTGGGAGGCTTGAAATGCTCACCCAAGAAACAACATCCTCCAGGCACTTACAGCGAAAGCCTAGATGCAATAAGGGGAATTTCACTGGATCGACACAAAGGGGTGGGGCTGGAAGGAAGAATTCAAGTTTAAGAAGCAAAAAACACTGAAACCTGAAGAAAGAGGTGACTTTTAGCCAGCCAGTCTAAAAGAATAGACTCTTTAGGAATATCTGCGAGAGGACAATATCTGGATTATACTTCTTGGCAGCATCCAGCTAGGAGCTGAACTAGGATGCTCAGAGGTTGGGTGGGGACGGAATCCTGAGAATGGTGCCACTGAGAGCTGTTGTACAGGACTCTTACATCCACATTTGTCCCAGAAACTTCAGGGTGTTGCTGGACTTCAAGGGAGATACAGACTGGGACAATGAGACTGTCAGGATAGATCAGCATGAAATAAAGATAGAGAGACCTCCTAGAATGTTCTGGAAGGCATAAGACTTCTAAAATCAGTCCTGATGGTGAAAGTGTCTAAGAGGGAACTCCAATATCTAATGCAGTAAAAATTTAACCAGCCTAGTGGAATAAGGTTCAGAACAGATTATATTTGTTTGGAGATAGAAAATAAATGTGATATTTCTCTCACTCTAGCATATGAACTAAAATTCTTACCCACACATAAGAAAATAAATATATAGTGGGTTTCAATGTTAACCTTTGGGAGACTAGGAGAATAGTGATAGGGGCCTTTTTGGTTTTTATTCTGTATTTATTTTCATTGTTTAGATCATTCACCTCAAAACCCCATTCTTGTATCACTTGTGTAATAAAGACATGTAATCAAAAGAGAAAGATTGAGCTAGATGATCTCTAAGAGTTTCTTGCAGCTCTGTTATTCTGTGATACTATTGGATGACCTCCTCCATGGCCAGCTACAAATGGGAGTGTCCTGGCCAAGCACACCCATTGTAATCATCCACAACAGAACCGACACAACCTTTTAGTTTATACCAGCTCAGCTCCTTATTTTTCCCCTTAAAATTAGCTGGGGGAGATATCAAAACACACCAGAAACTTAGATTCCATCCCCAGAGACTCTGAGTCTGTTGGTCTAAGGAGGGACCTAAGCCTCTGTAGTTTTCAAAACTCTTAGGTGATCCTTATGGCAACCAAACTTGGAACTAGGCACTTCCAGGGGTCAGCCTAAATGCAGCAACTGTTTCCTGCCTCTGCCTTTGTCCTGCTAGACCCTCTGCCCTGATCAGAGTCCCTGCTATCACCTTTTGTCAAAATCCTATCTATTCTGGAAGGTTCTTCCCAAATCCTACCTTGTCTTTGAAGGCTTTGTCCCCTTGTAGAGATCTTCCCTTCTTAAGAACCTTCACTGGACTTTATTCATTCTTCTCATGTGATCTTTATTCTGGCACATTTTGCACTGTAGTTAGTTGGGTGTTTGCTTATGTTCAAGGCCAGAAGCTCCTTGAGGCCGGTGGCTGGGTGTAGTCAGTCATCTTGGCCAGGTTCTGGGGGGTACGTAGGGCCCTATACCCAAACAGTGGGGAGACGAATTGCACTGAAACTTCACAATTATTTTAGTCAGACTACATCCCTGTGGACTGAATTACATAAATGTTTATGGGAAATAGAAGGATAAATAGATCATATTATCTTTCAGAAAAAGCACAGCTAAATACTTCCTTCTCAGAGATGTATTCTGAAGAGCCATAATCTTTGTGCACTTATTGTGGTTGTTGGAAGCCAGATGGAGAAACTGCCTATTGCTGGGATGGTTCTTACTTAAACGGAGGGTCTTGGATTTAGAAATTCTGATTTCACTGAAATGAGCTCATAATTTTAATGTCTTCTTAATGTCCTCTGGGAAGAAAAAATATCCAAAAATTTAGTCCAAAAAGTACAGAAACAGCAAGTCCAAAAATCTTATGAATGTCAGTTAAGTGAGAAAGGAGAGAAAAATATATATCCCTTCCAAAATATGTACACACCCCACTCACTAATTCCTGGAAATTAAAGTGCTAATGAGAGCATTTCCACAGAGATATCATTGTGAGGTCCAATCAGGATACAAACGTAAATTGCACAAGCCTCAGGATTTAACTACCAATTTACGGGAAACAGAACAGATAAATATGCTCAACAACAGAATAGGGGTGGGATTAGCAAAATCTAGTCAGGGAAACTCTCTGGTATAAATGATGTGGTTGCGTCAAGAGATGAATTGTAAAGGGTAATCAAAGAAATAGGGGGTAAATTATAGATTATAAGAGAACTTCAAAGGCATTATCAACCCATTGCAATGTATTGCCGTTATTACAATTCTGATTCAAACAATAAATTATAAAACAAAAAGCATTTATGGGACAATAAGGAAAATTTGAACACTAGAGACATATTTGATAAGTCAAAAATTACTTATTTTGTGATAATGGTATTAAATATGTAATTACATTAAATTATTATTATATTATAATATCATTTTGAATCATATTATAAAGTTTAAATAAGGAAACCAATCTTTATATTTTAGAGCAACGATGTAGAGTTAAAGTTACATAATATCTAAGATTTGCTTCAAAATAACCCTGGGGTCAGGAAGTGAGTGAGGGTGTAGATGAAATGGGATTGGCTATGAGTAAACTTTTGAATGAGTACATGCAGTTTATTATATAATTCTCTGCTTCTGTCACATTTTGAAAAATTACCTAAAGTATTAAAAAAAGATATGAAACTATATTACACTAATCTAAGTAGAAGTAAATTACTAATAAATTCACATAATCATCGCATTTTAAAAAAAATCTAATGATGATAACTGTCCAGTTTGTCCAAGCTGATTCCTTGCAGTATATAGAGAAAAATCACCTTAAAGCTAACAACAGAAGGAGGGGAGGGGGGGAAGGAAAATGTTTTTGATTCAGGGAAATGTTAAATTTGATATGTCATTAGATTTTTGCCTTAAAAGCTGATTAAAGCAGAAACTAGAGTTTCAAAAATTTAAGGCAATTTGCTTCATGGTAAAAACCAGTGCCTGATGGTGATAAGCAAACATCTGGAGATTACATCTGGAAGTTACAGAGTGAAAACTGAGCAGAGAACAACTGGCTTTTATATATTTTCAAGTCACTTGGGAAATAGAAAAGGGTAGAAGTAAGAAATACAGAATTAGGGAGAAACACCAAATCAGGGTGAGAGGCTAGATTGATTGCATGGAGCTGGAGACCCTTCATAGACTGGTGAGATGTTGGTTGTTGTTCCATGATGACATTGGCAAGGATGTCCAAGAACCCTATTTCTTCATCTTAGTTATGCATGTAAGATGAGAAGGAATTCACAATCCATCTTTGAATACAAACTTCTGGAAAGGGAGAAACAGTGAAGAGAAATAATGGTTAAAATTAATGTCAACCCAGAATGAAGCAAGTAGAAGGGAAGGAAGTCAGCATGGCTCTGCATAAGAAAATTTATAATTCTTCCTGCCACTCCCTGGATTTTCCATTATCCCTGCCTGTTTGCACAGTAAGTCTTCAGCTATCTTGGTCAACAATGATTGTCCCAGGAAAGAAGTGTCCCAGGAAAATGAACTGAAAAAGGAGAATTGACTCTGAGTGACTCAAAGCAAAGAAAAATTTTAGGGGCAACTACATCTGTGTCACCTGACACACACCCATAAAAAAGGATTATCAGGAATACAGAGAGTGGGAAAGGCAGCCAGAGAATGAGTGAAGGGAGATAGGCAGAGCCCAGCAAAAATCATGGAAATGCTGGTTGAGGTAGCGTTAGAGACTGCTCAACTTCCTTTCAAGCAACCACCCCACAGAGTACACCTGGGGTCCCTTGAAGTCATAGGTAGCTGTTCTGTGTGCTTTCTACATCAAGGAGTTCTTGTGAAGTTGCCCCACCTACAGTTGTGGAACCTCAGAAAAGCCTCAGGAATTACAGAAATGTTTCAAAATGGGGGGACCGTGGAGGGTTGAGAAGCTTGGTTGAAAATTTGTATAGGAAGCAGTCAGACATCTAAATACAACTGATACCATGTCTGATATGTAAAATATATGTGTAAGAGACTGGGGATGGGTTCTTGGAAATCTAAAAAAAATGTTTAAAAAATTAACGGCAGAAAAAGCAAAATTTTGTAGAAGAGAATGTACTCTTAGTACATTATATGGCTCAGTATAAATAATAATTACATAGCCATGATACTATAAGCAATGGACATCCATTTATTTAAAAAAAAAGTAACATAGCTCTATTGGGAGGAAAGGTGGAACATATATGTGGAAAGGTGGGGAGAATTAAGTCCTCTACTTCTATAGCATAAAAACAATGAATATTTAAAGGCGACCGAAATCAAGAAATAGTAGTATTTCAGTAGGTTATTTTGATATGAACATAAATACCACAAGAAACATTAAAAATAGTTGAAGGGCTAAAGAAGTAAAAATTAGTAGTTGATAAAGGGTCATGGGAATAGGGAGCACGGCATAGGGAAAATAAAGTAATCAGGTGGATCATTTTATAAACTATATAAATGTTTAACCAATGTACTGTATATGTGAAACTATTAAAAATAAGTAAGTAAACAAACAAACAAACAAAAGGAAGTGATTGCCTCTAGAAAGCTGAAATTGAGGCTAGAAAACATGAGGCAGGGATTGCTAGATTTCTTTCTTTTTGCGAGGTAAGGGGTTATATTTGATCCTTGAAGCCATACACATATATTACTTAGATTAAAACTTTAATTTGCAAACGTGTAAGGTATTTGTGTATTAGCTAGATGATTGCACTAATCATCAATAAGTTCTAACTTTAAGAACCTATGATTCTCTACCAAAATATGCACAAAGCCTCCAGCATAGTGCCTTGGGCAGAGGAGGTGCTTGGGCATTGTTAGTTCCCCAAAGCTTCCACATTCAAGTATATTGTGCCTCTGCTGGGGGTGGCTTTGTCTGTTGAGGATGCGCTTTCACTTTTGACAGGAAAATCTGCTTTAGCCCTTCACTTTGCCTTTGTGTTTGAGTGCATGTTTATCTACATGTTACAACATTGTCAATAAAAAAAAAAGGGACTTTTAAAAACAATTTTGTTTTTGAAGCATAACAACATATATTATTTATGATTTTAAAAAATTTATATATATGGAATTTTTCAATCAACTTTTAAAGTTGTTCTTAGAGGGACGGCTGGTCCAAAATAACCTGCTCAGCCATGACTAGAAGTTAAACTCTCAAAACATTTTTTTTTAATGAAAAAAATTTGTGGTAAAGTACACTTACCATAAAATTTACCATCTTACTATTTTTAAGTATATAGTCCAGTGGCATTAAGTACATTCATATCTTTGTGCTATTTCAGTATCATCCATCCACAGAATTCTTTTTACCTTGCAAAACTGAAACTCTGTACCCATGAACCTACAACCTCTGTTCCTCTCTCCTCCCACCCTCCAGCCCTCGGCTGTCTCTATTTTCTGTCTCTATGAATTTGAGGACTCTAGGTGCCTCTTAGATGAGGAATCCCACAGTATTTGTCTTTTTGAGACTGGCTTATTTCACTTAGAATAATGTCCTCAAGTTTCATCTATGTTGTAGCAAAGTGTCAGAATTTCCTTCCTTTTTCAGGCTGAAAAATATTTTGTTGTGTGAAATGTTTAGACATTTTATTTATCCATTTATCTGTCGATGGTCACTTAGATTGCTTTCACCTTTTAGCTCTCGCGAACAATGCTCCTATGAACACGAGTGTACAAATTCTGCTGGAGTTCCTGCTTTCAACTCCTTTGGGTACGTACCCAGAACTAGAATTGCTACATTATATGATAATTCTCTGTTTACATTTTTGAGGAAACGCCATAACTGCCATGCTGTTTTCCATAGTGCCTGCACCATTTTACCTCCCACCAACAGTGTATAAGGGTTTCAATTTCTCCACATCTTCTTTAACATTTATTACTTCCTTTATTTATTTATTTATTTTTCTTTCTTTTGTTTTTTTGTTTTGTTTTGTTTTGTTTTGTTTTCTTTTCTTTTCTTTTCTTTTCTTTATATTAGTCATCTGAATGGGTGTGAGATGGTATCTCATTGATTGAAATACTTCTGCTGCTCATTTTTTAAATTTCAAGTTTGGACTTTATTTTATATCTGTAGATTATCTTTAGATAGAACCTATGTGTCTCCATTAATAGTGGGTAATAGATGTTCAGCTTAAGCTGAGCTGAGAATTTTACTTGTTAGGGCCTCCAGGTGAATTAATGTGATAAGGCTGCTGGAAGTCTGTCTCGATGGTAACTCAGCCTCAGTTGAAGGCTGTTCTGGTCCAATGTTGTCTGTCACTCATTTCTGCCCCAGGCCCAGTCTTTTGAACTCTCATGTGGATCCTAAGAAAAAGCTCGCACTAGTTATAAACTAAAAAAGTGATTTTGATTGAAATCTGTTTATGACATTACTTTCATTACTTCGTGTCTCCCTAAAAAGTAAACATTGAAATAGGAAGTCATTTTGCTCTGGGTACATCTTCCAGTTCTGATTGTGATACACAGAGAAGGTGGCAGAGCCTGAGTGGAGTTTGTGCGTGTGCTTGCTGTCCTCACGAGGAAGCCAACTGCGTTCTGAGGGGCAGTGGGTTTGCTAGGGTTCGTGTTTTGTGTTGCAAGTGACAGCAGCGCCTGGGGGATGTCAAGAAACATCTGTCCAAACTCGTTAGTAAGCTCATATGACCCACCCTGGATTAGGTCAGAAATATTTAGGGGAACTTTTTATGGAAAATTAGAGTGAGAAGCCGAGGACTGGTTGGGTGAAATACAGACTATTCTTGTTAATGTGACTTCATTTGTACCCAGAGCTGGTGAAATAGCAGGAGACTTAAAATGTACGCAGGTAAAAGTTTTGGGATCCAGTTGCTAAAAGGTTGTTGGCTGGAGCCTGCTGGATTTAGCAGCTATTTGAGGAAATCTATCCTCCTAGTCCTTTGCACACATTCCTAAGATATAAATCAACCATGGTTCTAAAGGCCATTTTTCCCGTAACATTTCTTACTTTGTTGTATTAAAAGAACAATAAAAATCCCTCATGTTCTTATATTTTCACGAAGTGATATCATATTTACATAATGGTAAAATTAGCCCCAGGATTCTGTTGAAACATAGCAAAAGAAATCTTCGTCATAAATTACTTATAAACTTATTATTGGTGTCATGTAACTATATAGCAATGATTTCAGCAGAAAAACAATAATCATGTAAGCTATGTATGCCTAAGTACCAACATGACCCACATATTATCAATAATAATGATAATTGAACTAGCTCACTGTTAGGCCTTTAAAAGATCTTAGTTTAGATGTAATGCGCAGGTGAATTGTCTAAATACACTTTGAAATAGGCCCACTTTAATGCCTAGTATGAATAAAGAGGAAAGTGTGTGTGTGTGTGTGTGTGTGTGTGCGCGCGTGCGCGTGTGTGTGTATCCAGCTTATAAGAAATACTTTTCCTATGTGTCAAAACATGTGAACACATAATCACATACATGCACTTTTGTTAAGAATTTGGAATATGAATGTATAACATAGACTCTAATTAGATATAGTGAGTAGTAGCTGTGGGAGAACAAACCTTCCTAGAAGTAGGAAAAAAGTTTGGGTTATAACTTGAACTACCAGATGGGGCTTGGGGAGGCGGAAGTGGTCAGGTTTGGTCAGCCTGAAGGGTTAGTAAGCATGCCAGCACCAAAGGTTAAAGCAACAAGGTAGGAAAACTAAAACTGGTTATGTTGAGATATCCCCAGAAATCCTGAAGGAGAATCTGTGAGATAAGGCTCCAGTTGCCTCTGCAAAGAAAAGAGCCAGAAGATTTCTCAGAGTAAAGAAGAATGACCTTTAAAATGACCTTTAAAAGCAGGACAACTGAGTTAAAATTTTTGCATTAAGTCTTTTATATGCAAAACATTATAACTTCTTTTATTTTTCATTACTGAACTCATCTTTCTCTTGAGTGTTCCAGCTAATGTAAACTTGCCAATTTGAAAGTAATCCAATCTCTTCTGGTTTAATTCAAGTTCAATTCAAGGTTAAAGTCTCTATTAGGACAGCTCCTCTCTTTTCCCTCCCCTCTCTGAGCTCTCAGACTGGAGGCTCTGTGTATTGCCTCTTGGCAATAAGAGCTAGAAGAACCAGAAGTTGAATTCTGTCTGCTTGGTCTTCAAAAGTTTCTAATGCACTGGGGCCAGATGAAGAGAAGACGGTGCCATTTGGTGCTACCGGGCACTGGCATTGGCAGCTGAAGCATGCATAGATAGAATAAGTTGTAGTCCCTTCTCTACTCATGGATAAGTTGCCATGAATGATTGTTTTTGAAAACTTGTCCATCTCCCCTAAGTTGATTAAGTTCAATTTGGCTCTTTTGTGTTCCATAGATTTGACAAGGTCTTGCCAAGTCTACAATGTAGTCCTAAGTGTGGGCACATCATTCCAGAGTCCCAATGGTCTCTTTGTCCCCTGTTTGATAATTCTCTCTGGCAAGCTTTCCTCTCGGTCATCTTTTGTGCACCAGCTACAACACTTTTAGAAACCACTGGAGCCCTCACACCCTCAGCTATGATATTTCAGGCTCATTTGTTTAGAAATCTTGTACTCTCTTGCTATTCTAATGTGCTTGTGCCATGTTTGGTTTCCACAGAAAGTGGAAAGCTAGTCTGGATATTCTCAGATTCCCCTTCATTTGTCTGAGGTTTCCATTGGCGTTTCTACTGTTTCACCCTCTCCCTCTGGCTGAAGCCTCAGCCTGTCAGGGACCCAGGCCACATTCTAACTCTAGTCTTACCTCCATTCCTCTATCTCCTTCACCCTTTCCTGTTTATCTTATCTAGTGAAGAGACCCTTTTTTTCTCTTGAGCTGGAACTTCCTTTCTTCATATCTCCCTCCTTGTCTACTTTTATTCACATAAAACTATGTTTTCTGAGTAGACCAGAACTGATATGTAATGGAGATATTTATTAAAGGAGAAAGATAAAGATATATAAGGAGGAAGTTAGGAAATAAATTTATTCTTAAAAAAAGCCTGGCTTTTAAGAATATTTTCTTCCTATGAACCCAGAATAATCAATTTTGTGAATTGAAGTGGTACAATAATCTCTTTATTTTGGGAATACCTACCTCTCCTTCTCTAGATCAATAGTTTCATGAATTATCCTCAGTGCAAATGAGATAGAATTTCAACTTTACACCAAGATGACACTCTATTCCCCAAGGCTTCTTTCCATGCAATTATTTTTCTAATTGAAAAAAATATTATAGAAATGATCTCTAGACAAAAATGGTTTCAGTTTAATTGATGAATTTTAACTCCAAGATACTCTTGCCTGAAATTCTTCTTACACAGTGAGTTATATTTTCTTTTTAAGTACAAACCAACCAGAAGACAACTGGAATTCCTAAATCTGCCCATAAATAACAAGTTTCTCTGGAGTTTATGTCTCAAGCCCAAGTATTTCTACATTGTCCATCATATTAATTTAATCTAAATGTATTCAATAAATACTTATTGTGCCAGGCTTTAGACTAGGAAGATATGCAAATATGTGTTTATAATATTTTGAAATGATCAAACATTAAAATCATCACTTACTAATACATAAATATCCAGACTTATGTTATGATAGCTAAATATATTTATTTAACTGCCATTAATCAGATAGAGCTTCCTTCCCAAGAACTATGCCCTCAGGGACAGGAGCAAGTAAGATGTTATTATCCTAATTCATAATTCTATCACTAATCTCATCATTTTTATTCCTCTACATACAGGTTTGCTGTGAGTCTTTGTAAACTATAAGGTTCATAAACAATTTTAACAAAAGTCAAGAATAAATTATTTGATTTGACAGTCAATGTTTAGTGAGAAGGGCTTTATGTGAAGGAAGGAGTGGTGGCTCTTTGAAGATGATCTCACTGCTATTTGTTTCAGCGTTTTTAGTCTTGGTTGCTGCTATTTTTCTTCTCTTTGCAAACATTTTTAAAATTTTTCAAAAATTGTACAGTAGAAACAAGAAGATAGAAACTATTTTGATACTGGTGAGAAAAGAGACTTTAGCATATATTAATAATAATAACCATGAACCTTTGTACAGATCTTTTCATTTCACAAGGTACATTCCCACATATTATTTCATTTTATCTCATGATAAAGAACTCTGGCAATATGAAAAACATTTAAAAGCAGAAATGGACTATTGGTGTGGAGCCATCAAAGTCACAGATTCAGGGTAGTGAACCGATTTTCTTTTAGTCTAAGGAATAAAGTCACCTTTTGTTTTTTTTGTGCCATGCTAGCCTTTTGAGTATATGTGCTTTGTTCTTATTTAGATTGCTGGAATACATACTCTTTGAACGCATCCAAAATGGCAGTTATAAATCATAAATCATAAATCTGTGAAGCTCTAAGACAGGGAGAATTTTCTTCCCATGGACCATAAGGATACACGTTAATACGCCCCCGTCCATAGCAGCATGGTCCTCCTGATTCATAGGAAGCCCTTATTTTTTCAAAAACTTCACTAGCTCATTATACTATAACACTGGGTGATGAAAGGACTCAGAAGAGTGCAGGCAGTATATAAGGGAAAGGAGGAAAGGGAAGAAAAAATAGAAGCAGAAATCCAAAAAAATTCTGTATTAAAGGAAGGGAGCAAAATAAATCATATGTGTGAATGGGGAGGGACCAGGTCATGGATGGAGGTCCAAAGACACTCAGATTTATTAGAAAGGATCTAATGATTTCTTTAGAGAAAAGTTTATAATCCTATAGCTCATACAATTTTTAAAATAATGTATCTAAATTAAAAAAAAATTAGAGACAAATATGCTAAACATTACATGTAATTAATTCTGGGTTGAAATATAAGCGTTAATTATTATTTTTGTTTGTTTGTTTTTTTGCACTTTGCAGACCAGACCAAACCAGGCCAAATCAAAATCAAATCAAATCAAATTTTATGAACTCCTTTCTGGCTTTATTAGTGATAATTGACAACATCATTCCCTCTCTGGAGAGATTGTTTTATTTGGTTAATACACAACAGCAATCATTTGTAACCATACCATATTATAAGTCAACAGATTTGTTGATTACCTATTATGTGCAGCTTGTGCTGAATCAAATAGAAGATTAGAGAGCTCTTTGCAAAGCTGATTCAAATTCCTAATTTTTAAAATGAAGCAATTTTTTATTCTTTTGTCAGCAAGTGCTTGTATGCTTTTGGTTCATTTCTAGTCTCTGAAAGTAGAACATAGTATTAGTAAATGTATGAAAACACATTTATGCACCCTGGAAAGTTAATGTTGGTGCTGGCCATTTTCCAAATAAACAATTAAACTGAGCTTTATTGAGATAAAAAAGTTATTACAGTTAACTCCCAGAATTACTTGGTTCTGTCTGGGTTCTTGTTTTAATTGATTTAAATACCGTATGCTATCAAATTCCTGTTTCCCAAGTTCAAAGAGAAGTGGATAATCTGGAGAGATGAATGCTAATGATAAGAAAAAGACAAATTCAATATTCCCAGACTATCCAAATAAAAACACAATATATTTTGATCCTTGGTCTACTACTGAAGGAATTTAATCTCTAGTAACATAAAGCTTTTGGATCAAGATTTTTGGAAAGGCTGAGTTGGCTATTTACAACAGAAGGTGGTTGTGAATGATTTATACTTGTAAAAATAATTTGCAACTCATTATTTATTCTTAAATAATAAACTCATATTTATTTAAGACCAAGTCTCATGAGTGATATTGACATAAGATTTACTTGCTTATTTAAATGGAGTCAAAAACCTTTAGTTTTTGGACTTTTTATGCATTTTTGTAAGCTGGGAGGGCTAGTTTCTTTAGTTTGGTACTAGTATCAAATGATATGTTTCAGAAACTCTGGTCATTACTGTGTGTTTTTATAGGAGAGAAGATTGTTTTTAACTTTTTAAAAATCAAATGGAGGCAGATCATTTTTATTGCTCATTGACTATCAATATAGTATGGACATGGCCACATCCTAGAAGTGAAGTGTTTAAGAGTGAAGGATTTTGAGTTCATTTCACTTAGTCCTACTTTAGCAAATCTCTTTCTTCTTTGAGCTTCATTTACTGTATCTGTCAAATGGAAATTAAAAGGTCAACCTCACAAGGTTATTGTAAGAATTAAATGAGATGATATAAGAGAAGCATTAAGGTAGTTTCATAATGCACATTCAGTTTTCATTAAGGAACATACTGCTGTTTTGTTATTGATGAAGGTAGCTTATTCAAAATCAATCAATTCCCACAATGTCCTTGCTGAAAATTTACCTAAAGCATTTCTAAGGTGACTTTCCCTTCCCACACTGCCCGTATCTCCTTCATCTGTTCATTTGAAGCATGGCTGGTAAAATCTCTTATTATGGATGTCATTTCCCACATCATCACTTCTTTCATTAATCTCCTCTTCCAGATCCTTGTCCCCTTTAAACATCTCTTTTATTATGAAAACATCTCAGAGAGAAAGTGTAATGGTAGTGGTTAATATTTTCTTTTATGGAATATGCTTTCAAAGTTATATCTAAGAAATATTTGTCTGACCTGAAGTTACAAAGATTTTTCTCCAATGATTTCTTCTAGAACTTTTATAATTTTAGTTTTTATACTTAGATCTGTAATCCATTCTGAATTAATTTTTGTATATGGTACAAAATATGAATCAAAGTTTATTTTTATATACATGATAGCCAGTTGTTCTAGCACTATTTAAAAGATTATTACCTTTATCCTGAATTATCTCTGTATTTTGAAAAAATATCAATCGTCTATATATATGTGGATCTATTTCCAGATTATTTATTCTGTTCCATTATTCTACTTGTCTATCTCAACAACACTACCATAATATTTTGATCATCGTAGCTTTATAATGTGTTTTGAAGTCAGGTAGTGTAAGTCCTTCAACGTTATTCCTCTTTTTCAAAGTTATTTTAGCTATTTTAGGTCCTTTGCATTTTCATATTATTTTTTGCAATCAACTTGTCAATTGCTACAAATAAAATTCTGCTTGGATTTTGATTGGGAATGCTTGTAGTATGTATATCAATTTGAGAAGCATTGTGTCTTCCAATCCATGGATATGGTATATCTCTACACTTATTTAAGTCTTTTCTAATTTCTCTAAGTAATGTTTGATAGTTTTAAGCATCCAGATCTTGTACAATTTTCTCCTTAAGTATCCCTAAGTATTTTAATATTTTTGATGCTATTGCAAATAATATTTTAAATTTTTTCAATTTCAGACTGTTCTTAGCATATAGAAATACAATTGATTTATAAAGTGATCTTGTGTCTTGTCAACTTGCTAAATGCATTTATTTTTTTCATGTAGCTTTTTAAAATAGAGTCTATCAGCAATTCTACATGGCTGACTATGTAGTCTATGAAAATAAGACAGTTTTACTTCTTCCTTTCCAATCTGGAACTAATGTATTGGCTAAACCCTCCACACTACAACATTGAACAGAAGTGTTGAGAGTAGATACATTTGCTTCTAATTTGAGAAGGAAAGTATTTAGTCTTTTATAATTAAATATGCTATTAGCTATAGATGTTTTGTAGATGTTCTTTATCAAGTTGAAAATGATTGTTTTTATTCCTAATTTGCTGAGAGTTTTTGTAATGAATGGATGCTGAATTTTGTCAATTTTCCTATATCCATTGAGATGATTATATGGTTTGTCTTTTTTAGTGTATCAATATTGTGAATCATATTGTTTCTTAATTGCTACACTAAATTGCATTCCAAAACAAGCTTCATTTGGACATAGTACATTGTCCATTTTTAAATATTATTATTTGCATCTCTGTTCATAAGGGATATTGGTTTGCAGTTTTTTCTTATAATTTTTTTTCTTGTAATGGTTTTGTCTAATTTTATATCCCTTCTGCTTCTTACTTTAGGTATCATGCTCTTTTTTTATATTTCTAAAATGAAAGTCGAAGTCATTATTTGAGGGCTTTCTTCTTTTATAATATAGACTATAAGTCTATGTACTGCTCTAGCCACATAAGGTAAATTTTGGTAGGTTGTGTTTTCATTTTCATTCTGTTAAAAATATTTTTCAATGTTCCTTTTGATTTCTTCTTTGATTCATGAGTTATTTAGTAATGTATTATTTAGTTTTCAAACATTTGGGAAAAATTTTTCATTTTTCTTTCTAGTTTATGATTTCTAATTTTATTTCATTGTCATCAGAGAATATACTGGTTTCACTTGAATCACTTTAACATTTCTAAGACTTGTTTTATGGCCTCAAATATGTTATATTGTGGTCAATGTCATGTATGCACTTGGAAAGAATATGTATTCCGCTGTTGTTGGATGAAGTGTACCTCTGGATAAGACACATCGAAAAGAACACAGAATCACTTCTGGGACAAAAAAAACTACATAACTTGATTCTAATCATGAGGAAACAAATCTAAATTATTAGAACTTTTCAAATATATCAAGTTCTTGGAGGAGAAAGGAATACTAAGGAACTGCTTCAGATTAAAGGGGACAAAGGAGGCATATCAAATAACTGCAGTATGTGATTCTGGATGTGACTTTTATTTTTATTTTATTTTATTTTTTGCTGAAAAATAACATTATTGAAATAATTGATGAAATGTAAGTTCCTGGTTTTGATCATTGCACTATGATTTATAAAAGAATGTTCTAGTTTCTAGGGAATATGTATGTATTTAGATATAAAAGAGCATCATATCTGCAACCTACTCTTAGGTAGTTCTGAGAGTACTGCATATGTATTTAGAGAGTCTGATAAAGCGTACATAAAATGATAGCAGTTGTGGAATTTCCGTGAAGAATATACAAGAGTTCTTTGTACTGTTGTCACAACTATTTCACAATAAAAAGTCAAAAATAAATGGACTTTTTCTATAATGACGACCATGATTTATAGTATGCCATTTAGCAGATTTATTTTTTTTGGGGGGGGGAATTATACTTAATATGCTGCTATTAGGAAAAATGACATTTTAAACAATAAGTAGTTAGAAATGCTTTTTAAACAAAAACTTTCATAAAAGAAAGAGCATCTGGGGAATGAATGTTTGAAAATATTTCTCACTATGACTCTAAAAACTTTTGAGTGTGCCCATAAAAAATGCTGTATTTGCACACTTGAATAAAAAAAGTAGGAATAAAATTTCCTCACCTGTTGAAAAGTTTTCCAAATGTGTTGTTTCAGTAAAATTCTGCTCTAGAGTCTTGCATAACAAATCACTCTACAACTAGTTGGCTTAAAAAAATTTATTATTATCTCTCACAGTTATTCAGTGAAGGTGGACACAACTAAATGGCTTTCACCTGGGGGCCTTTCACACAGCTACAGTCACACGGTGAGTGAGGCTGAAGTCACCTAAAGATTTCTTCATTTTCATATCCGGTGTATGGGCTGAGATGGTTGAAACATTTGGGGGCTCACCAGGCATCTCTGTCCTTTTCTCTCCACATGAATTGTTTGGGCTTCCTCACAGCATGGCAATCTCTGGGAAAGTCAGACTTAACATGTGGTGGCTGGCTTTCCTCAGAGCTGGTGTTCTTAGAGAAGCAGACAAAAGCCAAAAGGCTTCTTATGACCATGTCTTAGAAGTAAGGCAGCAGCTTTACTTTTACCATATTCTATAAGGAAAGCAGTCATAAACCAGTCAAGATTCAAGAGAATAGAACGACTCCTCCTCTCGATAGGAAAATGGCTTGCTTTTACAAGGAGAGAAGAAACTGATAGTGGCCATCTTGGAGAGAAGCTACTAAACTTTTGAATTGATTTGTTAAAAATACAAAAACTGCGATATCTTCTAGTTACTTCATAAGGAAAACATATTGATGTATGGGAAAATGAACATTTATGAGTTAAACTTTAGGAAAGGACTTTGATTAATTGGAAGATGGCATTTAAAAATGAATATTATAATTTGATCCATATAGCTAAGCATGTGCTTCTTCCCTTCGAGTCTACCTTTGTGGGGTATCATTTTCAGCTGTGACAGACAATAAACTGAGTTTTGAATGGTTTTATTATAAAGTATAGAGTCAAATTTTAAAAACCCACATATTCAATCACTTAATTCTCACTACAACATTACTATTAATAATAGTTTTATTGAAAGAAAAGCTTTTGACTATTAACATAAAATATTAACTACTTTATATCATCCCTTTTAACTTCTATTTTTGAATATAGTTTATGTACATAATATATCTATATTATAGAGAAAAGCAGCCTACTATTGTACTAAGAGCATAGATTCTGGAGCAAGATACCTGGGTTTGAATTCTGGTTCCACTATTACTTAACCTCTCCGTGCCTCACATTTTTCATCTTTAAGTAGGGGTAATCATAGTACCTATATCATAGATTAAGAGGATTATTTGAGTTAATATAGAGCCTGACTTGTAGTATTTAGCTATTACTACTTAGCAGTATCTTTAAAAATAAAAACCTACAGACCATTTGACCTAGTGATTCTACATATATGTATGACTATAGAGAAATACTCATGTGCACCAGGAGCTTTGGATAAAGATGCCCATTGAAGCATCATTTGTAATAAGGGAAAATGGAAATCATCTAAATGTGTAGGGGAAGAATTTCATGAAATATGATATATAGATACAATGGAATACTTAATAGTAGTTCCAAAGAGTGAGGTAAAGTTACATCTTTTGATTATGGAAACATCATCTGGATATTAAGTTAAAAATCAAGTTGTAGAACAATGAGTACAATATGACTTCATCTATGCGAAAGACAATCATGAAATTAAATTATGTATTTATATATTTATAGTTGTATATAATATAAAGATTTGTATTTGTATATAAATATTTGAATGTGTATATATGGGTATAAAAAAGTCCAGGAGGACATATGCCACACGTAGTTTACAGAGTGGTGGGTCAAACAAGACTGTGGGTTTTTTGGTATTTTATGAATATTTTATAAGAATGTATCAATGTAATGACAGTATAATTTAATTTTTGAAAAGAATATGAGAATAACTCGACTAGATTGAGAAAGGGAGGGTGCATTGAACTTGACAATTAGTTACATAATTGCGGTCAGAAAGGGGAAAACAGACAAGTGGATTTTTTGTGGTACTTTGTCAGACTACATTTCACCCATTAACTTCAATGTAGTAAAAAGAATTTCTTTTGGTATTTTTTCGTTAACAAATGGTGGAGAGAGATTTCTTAAAGACATTTACTATAGCTAATAGCATAAGTAGAAAGTTTAAGAACTGCATTTTGTTCCTTTCAATGCTCACTATCAATAATAGTTTACTCAATTTTAAAAAAATCTATTAATTTATCTCATCTATGGAGGAGAGATTCCTTCTGCTACTCTAAGTTTTCCACTCATTTCTTGAGAAAAGAAAGAAGTAGTACGGCAGATTATTAAATTCATATCATATATTATTCCTAAGTGAGAATCACTTTTCAAAGTCCTGAGTGTAATTGTGTCTCGATATATAACTTCACTACATGCCTCGAAGTCATTGGCAGTTCTCCAAAGAGAGCAAACAGAACTTCAAATATTATTTCAGAACACTGGGGGAAAAGGGGAGAAGTGAGATTGATTTTGTTTTAAATGACTGGAGCTGGGCTCTGCATGAGCTAGTCTTTTTTGCCTTATTTCTATGGTTTTTGTTTGCCATTAGGAAGTATCACCTAGATTCCACAGTTGGGCTAAACCAAGAGCTCAAACTAACAAAGAGGAGAAGGAGGCATGCTCTCCCGACAGCTGTCTGTGTGTGTCAGCCCAAGTTACAGACGGGAGCAGCTGTGCCTGGGCCCACATGTGCCCCCGTGAGAAAGCCAGCTCAGATCTAACAGGAAGAAAAAATGACTCCTGTGATTTCAGGAAAGCAACTTGATCCTCTTATGAAAAGTGATGGTGTTTGTGGTCATTTATTAAGGGTTAGGGAGAGTCTGAGGAGAGACGACCATCCTCAAGCACTGCCCTTCAATGGGGACCCAGTGGCCCTGATGAAAACCAAAACACGACTCCTGAGCTAGGAAAAAAAGCCATTCCACATGCCAGATGCTCAGAGGTCTGCTCTTGTGAGGTTTTGCTTTTGGTGCTTGGAAGATGGGAGGGAAGGGGAAGAACTCACTTGCTCTGCCTGGTTTCTACAGGAAATCATAAATATAGATTCGGAGAGCGGGGAGCTGTGTGAATGTCCATCATTAGCTTCATGGTATTTTCAAAAAGGAGATCTTTCCAAAACCTGAAAAAGGACTGTCCCTTTGTGAAGAGTAGAAAGCAGTAGGGGGGTAGGAAGGGGAAGTAAGCAAGCTAAAAGCCCCAGCAGCCCAGGCTGAGGAGAAAATGTATTCCTAACCAAAATACTTTCATCCTAACCAGTGTTCCTGGTGACTCAGGTCTCTGCTTTCTTATGGGGACCATGGAAGGCATGTGACTAACATGCTAAGACTGAAGCTACATTAATAGAAATGCTGGATAGGTTTATTTCATCCAGACATAAAGGAACTGCTGTGATACATTCCTGGGGTTGGATATTAAGGACTACTTCTGCTCTTTGTATTTGTATTTAATTGTTTTTAGCTTAGGGTTTATTTGTTTGTTTGTTTTTGTTTGTTTGTTTGTTTGATAGGCAACACATTCACATGATTCAAAAACCAGAACATATTAATAGGCATAAAATCAAGACACCCTCCTACCTCCCCAGCCCCTACTCCTCCCCATAGGCAGCCACTTCTTGCTACCTATCCTTTCAGGCTTTCTTTATGCATCACAAACACAAGCAAATATAGATTATTGTTTCTCCTTTGATCTATTCAGTGATAGCAAGTTATAGATGGGGTTTCATTCCTTTTTTTTTAGCTTTATAATTTTCCATTGTGTGAATGTATAAGAATGAATTTAACCAGTAGCCTACATTGATAAATATTCAATTGTTTGTCGTCTCATGATTACCAACAATGTAGCCAGGAATAGCATTGTAAATACGTCATTTCATCCACTTACAAGCTTTCTATGCAATAAACTTCTAAAAGTTGAATTATAGAGCCAAATGGCATGTGGATTGTAGCAATATGGCCAAATCGTTCTAGATACTCATAAGCAATCTATGAGAATTTTCCAAATGATTGCCAACATTGTATATTCACACTTTGAGATTTGGGCACTCTGACAGTTGAAAGCTAGTATCTCAGTGTCATTTTAATTTTAACTTTTTAAATTATGAGTAAGTTTGAACACCTTTTTTATATTTGTATTTTCTTTGCTATAAACCGATATCCTTTGCCCATTTTTCCGCTGGGTTGTTCATCTTTTCCTAGGAATTTCTGTTATTGAGTCCATACAGTGATTTTTAAATTTTTGGGGAGTACTGTATTTTTCAGTTTTAGAATTTCTATTTGGAAAAAAATAGAATTTCTATTTGGTTCTTCCATTTATTTTCTAGGACTTTTTTTTTTCCATTGTTTCTTGCATTCCCAATTGCTTTAAAATTACAACATTTGTGTAATAGCTACTTTAGAATTCTCATCAGGTAATGCCAATATCTGTGTCATCTCAATGGTGATGTCTAGTTAATTGCCTTTCTTATTTCAAGTTGAGATTTTCATGGTTCTCAGTGTGTTGAGATTTTAGATTGTGTCCTAGACATTCAGAGTATTACGTTATGTGACTCTGGTTCCTACTTTTTATTTCAACAGACAGTCAACCTGCATTCAGGTTCAGAATGCAGGCCCTGGTTCACATTGTGAGCTGTGGTTCAAATTTCAATATTATTTTCAAAGCCTTGGCTGTGTTTTGGTCTGCCCCACTGTGCAAATCTGCAACCTGGGTGAGTTAAAGGCTTTCAAAACTCTATAAACTAGGTTCTTTTCATAAACCATGGTTATCTGTTGGATCAGTCCCTACATTTATCTCCTGAGTACAACCATAAAAGCTCAGAGGCAGCATTTAAGCCCATAGAAGAATATACTTATATAACCACCTCATAATATGCAAAGTCTTGAGTTAACAAATATCACATTATCATGCCTCTTCTAACACCTTGCTTCTAAATTATGGTCCCTCAAGCCTGCCGGTCAAGGAAAGGAACCCATCCCTGAACCAGCTCTGTCTCAGACACTTACCTCCCTGCCAATGCCTTAGGTTTCCACCTGCAGGACTTATATTCTCAGTCAAGGGCCTTTACTTGAAGCCCTTTCTGTGTTTCTCCATTTCTTGGTTCTTTTCTCTTATACTCATATCTCTCTCTCTTTAGCAAACAGTAACAAAGCACATAAACAATAACAGCAACAAGAACAATAACCAAACAAAAACTTCCTTTACCCTGCTGCTCTCCTCTGGCTACCAACACCAACCTTTTCTTTTCCAGCCAAGTTTCTTAAAAGAATAATCTATGAGTCCTCATAATCCCATTTCAGCTTTGCTAACTTCCCACCACATTATGAAAAATTCTCTGTCAAGGTTCTCAGCAACCTGAATATTGCCACCTTCACTGAGAACACTAGTCCCCCCTGCCTCTAGCTTCTCACTCTTTCTCAAAACTCCCAACCCTTGTTTCTGGGACACTCCTCTCCTTTTCCTCTCATATTGCTAACAGAGAGTTGATGGGGATGATTCTCATTTGGGGTCTTCCATGCAATTGCATTCAGATGGTGGCTAGGACTGGAGTCATCTAAAGACTTGATCTGGCTGGACATTCATGATGGCAACACACATAATGGTTTTTAGCTGAGAGCTCAGCTGGGGTGATTGACTGGAACACCTACATGAGGCATCTCTTTGTGGTTTCGGCTTCTGACGGCATGGGTTTGCTTCCAAGAGGCGGTGTCATGTTCCAAGAGTGAGTGTTCCAAGAGCCTAGACAGATGCTCTAAGACTTCTTAAGACCTCCCCTTAGAATGCTGCTTCTGTTATCTTTTCTTAGTCAAGCACTCTCTTAGGCCAGCTCAGGATCCGAAGGGAGAGGAATGAGATCCTGTCTTTTAATGAGATGAGAGTACACATGTTCAGGGAGGGAAGCCATTGAGGTGATTGTTGTAGAAACTATCTACCTCAATGACCATATCACTTTCTTGTCTTTAACTCTTTTACTTCTCCCCAATTACTAAGAGATGAAGTCCAAGCTCCCTATAATATCATGCATAGATTTTTCAGAGTTTTCCAACACTTACTTCTCCAACATCTTTTCTATCCACTCCCAGCCCCTCACAATTATTGCTTATAAATCTCTCCATCCCACCTCTGCCATAGATCTTAATGGTTATTCTCTCCCCAAAACACTTAAAATCTCTTCTTATCCTTCTTCACTTAGCCAACTCCTACTTCATCATTTAAGACTGTTTAGACACCACATCCTCCAGGCGGCTCACTTGAAATCCCAGCTTAGGTAGGGTTAGTGACTTCTGTGAGCTCCTATTGCACTCCGGGTGCACTTATTATAATATTTGTATTAATATTACCTGTTTATGAGTCTCTTTCCCCTCATACTCCTAGACGATTAGCCACCTGAAGGCAGGAACTAGGCCCCATCAATCTTTGTACCTTCGGTGCACAGTGCCCACACACAGGAAATGCTGCTCTAGGGTCTGTTGACGCGGCAGTGTGCTCGCTGTTTTCTCCATTATCTTTGATTATATTCTTTTCCACAGAACACTGAAGATACTTTAAGGCAAAAACAAACAAACAAACAAACAGTGTAGGGTTCATGGTGGCTTTTAAAGTGTCAGCTTGCCTAGACTTGCCTGATTCTTTCTCCTGTATGTTTCGGGTGAGGGTAGTCTATAAGAGAGACTCTTACAGGAGATTTGGAGTGGAAGTGAAGGAGCTGTGATGTAACTCACACGTTTTTACTGATCTGCAGGCTCATCCTGTGGGTGGGGCAGCAGCTAGGCCTGCAGTCGTTCCTCCTTCCCCTGCATCCTCCTTTAGCTTCTCTGGCTCCTGGGCCAGCTCTGTGATGAAAGGCACAAGGTTATCCTGGAGGACACCAACCCCATCAAAGTCAGAGGCAGCAAGAATTGACATGTGTTTCAGTCTGTCCTTGAGGGTTCCAGGTTTTGTCTTTGCTTCTCTATGCCTGCCCTGTGGACAGCAGCCTTATGAAGACTGCCTGGTCAGCTCCCACATTTCGTAAGGTAAAAAATCCTGTAATAAAGACACATACACACAT
The DNA here is from genome assembly GCA_028627145.1 of Eidolon dupreanum. Lineage (NCBI taxonomy): Eukaryota > Metazoa > Chordata > Mammalia > Chiroptera > Pteropodidae > Eidolon > Eidolon dupreanum. The sequence continues at coordinate 133,019,224 of CM053509.1, read as the reverse complement.
AATATATGTATTACCTCCTAGTGATTCTGCTTATCTAATCAAACCATGACTTATATGGGTGAGGGGAGTTTACATGCAAAATTTGAGACATATCAAAAACAATGGCAAACCATCTGGCTTTTTTAGTAACTTGCTGTAATAATAATACAACCCATTGGATCTCCCTGATAACTCTTCACCATCTCCTAGGAGAGCATGGGTGTTAACGATGAGCCTTTGCAGTCAGACAAGTTGGATTTCAAGGCTAATTCCACCACTTTCTAGCTATGTTCATTGAACAAATTCCAAAGCTCAGTTTCCTCATGTATAAAATGGAAGAAACAATTGTATCTACCTCATGGATTTATAAAGGATTAAGAGATAGTCCGTATAAAATTCTTAGATGGCACTAAAGCATAATTAGTGCTCAAACCAAATTAGCTAATATTAATTATGTAAAATACAACTACTTTAGCTATCACTTTTGTCCCTAATTTATAGTCCACTGACTTACATTTGTACCCATAATTCATGAACTGTATTTATAAATTACATGCACATTCCCTCAATTGAAGTACAGAGGTTAAAATACACTGTAGAGATGATGAGTATAAGTATTTTGAGATCATCCCTAGTCATTTACGGGTTAAAGAGTTTATAATAATAAAAAGTCAGGAATATTAATAAGATACAACTGAGGATTAAAATTGACAAAGTTAGCTTGTGCTGATAATGTAAACTCAGTTTTGTAATCCTTTCATTCCTTTTGCTCTTTTATAAATCTTCCTTTAGTTTTAGAGTTTTAAATACTTTCTGTTTTTAAAATGGTGTCAATCCATGTATTTAAAACTGCTTTTTAAATTATAAGTCCTATATTTGGCACTTCTTTCCATTTTAACTTCTTAGGGAGTCATTTAAGAAGGTAGACAGAGACATGGCATTCAGAGATAGTTGAAATATTGATCCTTCCAGAAGGTTTCCATGACCTACCAAAATCTTAACAAAATGGAGAAATGAACATGTCTTAGAAATTTCATTGGCTCTCAGGGAGGAGGCTTGCAGGCATGTGCAAACAGATAGCGAGAGAAGATCTTGGAATGATTTGACTTTTCTATTATTTTTGCCTTTTGGAACATTTGATTTTTCTGGGTTCTCTTTGTTTATGAATTAAAAATGCTTTTGTTTATGAAGCTGATTAAATTATTTTAAGAACATAAACAATGCGAGATAAGGGACTCAAACATTGTGAGCCTCTCTGTCTGTCTCTGTGCTAACAAACGGCCCGTGTCATAATAAAACAAGTCTATTTCTAAATAAGGCAAAAACGACTGGGTCCTGTCTGGTGGAGCAAGACACCAAACAGAGCGTCCCACTGTTTCTGCTGCCCGGGCTGCACCCTGGGAACTTCATGAAACCTAGTATTATGTAGCAGAGACCAAAGGTCAGTTCCCAGACAACAAAAGACAATGGCTTGGATATTTGCTTATCATCCCTCAGTGAGTAGGGAAAGCTCTAGATTGTGAGAACTTAAAGCAGGGCCTCCTCCATAGCTTCCTGAGACTGTAAGGAGCTGAATTTATATATGTTCCTAACCTTCCTAGCTTACCTTACCTTGAGAGAAGATCACGTTTTATAATCCCACCTCGTATATAGGAGACATTAAACATGAATTGTAGTCTATAGAATAGAGAAACAATTTTCAATTTTCTTGGCAGTAAAATTTAGTTCAAATACAATTTTATATAAAATTCCAATTTGAGAGATAAAGCAAAGCCTGAGCTTTGAACTCGGCTTTCTTTCCCCTCATATGAGTTCTCCAGGAATCCCTGGAACAGTGTCTTGAAGATAAAAGATGGGATGAAAATTCTTGCATTTTTAAATGCTATTTTCTGAAAAACCCAATGTAATGTTCTACAGGTCCAAAAGATGGGGGAGTGTATGTATGTTAGGCACAGAAAGAAAATGTTTGTTCCACTTGGTGCATCTCTGAGGGTGCACGTCAATGATGAGCCTTGCACAGGACTGATGGGTGCTGACTCTGGGTCCTGGTACCTGTGGCATCTCCAAGGCCTACGTCCTGAAGGATGCAGATCTCCAAGGTCAGGGCTCAGGGGCCTGATGTGTTCTCATCTCTTTCCTGCCTGTATCGGCCCACCTTCCCATACATGGACCTCCTTCCATGGCCTGATTCACCACAGCTCCTGGGAATTCACAGGAATACAATGGAAGCTGGGCGAATCAACATTTTTGGGGATGTGAAGAGAACCAGTATTTGAGTTGCTACCAGGTGTGTGTATCATTCTCAGATCAGAAGAAAGTGGATACAGTTTAGAGTATATTCTCTCTCTTCAAGGAACTCATGGTGTCATGGGAAAGATAACATGTGCTGTTTTGGGCTATCGATTTGTCTTGAGGGCCAAATGGTGTTATGCCATTTGCAGAACTGTTTGGTGCAAGAGTAGGGTTCTAACCATGTTTAGGTTCATCGATCATTGTGAGCATGTGGTCATGATCCACAAGACACTGTCTAGCCTGTTCTTCTTACATTTTTAAGTAAATTTCAGGAATCCAAGGAAACTTTTGTGTCATAATCTCAAAAATGAAATTCTGGGATAAAAGACAATACTTCTGCTGTTAGAGGAGGGATGGGTTACAGGAAGCAACTTCCCTGGAGGCGGGCTCCCTTCTCTGTGAAGTCCACTTGCTGCCCTTTTGTCCCTGGTGTCCTGGGTGTGCTGGTCAGGAGCATGAGATAAAGTGTGCTCTACCATGTTTGAGCCACAGAACTGAATTTATAAAGATGCAGCCTCTTTCTTGCCTTTTGGTTCTCATTCCTGCCTTTCATGGGATTCACTGCTAGCTGTTGTAGATTAAAATATCTACCAGCAGACACAATCTCTGGCAAGTTTAGCTGTAGCTAGTGGGACTGGCATTCTCAATGGTCGGCTCAGTATCCATAGTTTCCTGTTTGAATGATAGGTTATGTGAACATCCAGATTATAGCCAATATATAGGTAAAGACCTGACTTGTTACATGTATAGTGAGTGATTGTTTTTTATAATGAGCATTTACAAATTTTTAATTATCAGTTATGTATATTATGAGGCTACTTGATCCTTATTGCTTTGCATTTTACCTCAAAACTGTTTATTATGCTGTTTTGATTCTTCATAAGGAACCCTTGTTCACCATAACATTGCATGTTTTCCACTATTTTTTAAAAATAATTAAGCAGACACTCATTTATGAAGACATTAATTTATTCAGATAAGGGAGACAAAGGCCCTAGAAAATGATCTGTGATGGCTGCCTTCCAATGCTTTCTCTCACACTCATCTTAGCCTGTTTTTCTTACGTTTTTAAGTAAATTTCAGGAATCCTAGGCATCCATAATGCAGGTTTTCTAATTTCTTCTTCTTGACATTGCCCAAGCAGCCTTCTCACTTGTCCCTTGTCCCCACCCTTTGGCAGGGGGAGCAGTGTCCTCCCAGTGAAGGGAGAGAGAAGGAAGGTGGGGGCGGCGATCGCCAGTCAGTCTGACCTTTCCCACCTCTGCTCACTGGCCTGATGTTGGTTTCCTCGGCACCATCTTTATCCCACACCTCTTCTGCCTTCCCTTCTTTCCCTTCTGCCCTCCTCTCCCTCCCCTCTTCCTCCTCTGCTCCTTTTTTTCTCTCTCACCAGCTCCAGACTCAGCTGCTGTGTTAGACCAGGAGAGGATGGTTTAGTGGGCTTCTTTTAGAAAATCTTTTTTCTTTTGCTCTTCTTTACAAAACCGAAGTTGGGTGAAGGAGGACACAAAGTTCCAGATTCATGAAGGAGGAAGAGAATGCTGGTGCAGCAGGGCTGAGGCCCACGGAGATGGGAATGGAAAGACCCCCCTCCTTCTCAATGCCCCTTTGATAACAATCTTTATTCTCAAAAGGACCCTAGGCAGAGACTCAAGGACACAGCTTTGAAACTTCACCCTGCTTCTCAGAGGTCTGAAATAGCATGACAACAGCTGTGGTTGGAAATAATCAGAGTTGATGGTAAAGGAAAGGAAGTTGATACCCAAGGAAGAGAGATGGGGGTGGGAGGCACATCCTAAAGTGTCTCCAAGGATTTCTATCAGCAGGAGATACTGAATTCCTACCCACTTCCTGCCCCAGCCCCTAGGAACACCCCATCTATGCGGGTCAACGATGGGGTCAGCGTAACTTTTCTGCTCCTTACGCCATGCTTAATTCTTGCTTTTCCTCAGCCCACCTCTCTCCAGGACAAAGGACCCTTTGGATGACTTAGATTGTGAGGCCCTTTGCTGCTCCTCACAGTTCCTAGTGTCTGTGATTCCACAGGAAGGCAGCTGGACACCAGGCAGAGGCAGCCCTTGCTTATGGCATCAGACAAAGGGCAGAATGAGGGTGTTGGTTTAAAGCTGACCCCAAACTACTACATGGGACTACCCCAGAAAAAAGGGGAGGACACTTAAATCTCAGAATGCACTACTTCAATTCCTAAGCTCGCTCAGAATTTTGAGGCTACCACCTGCTTGCTTCTGAGGGCTTGGTGCTCCCTGGGAAGGAAGCCCCCCGGGCACTCACATTCACATCTGCTGTGGCGCTAATGGAGAAATTGCACTGCCAGGCGTGCTTGGAGGAATAGCTCATGAAACAGATTGTAAAGCCACGGACATGACTCGCTCTCCTGTGACTTGGCACTTACGTAGCTTTTTCCACTGGCACAGAAGGAACAGGAGACCAGCTTTCCCTCCTTATATGAAGGATGGCTGTGAGGCCCCAGTTTGCACCCTAATCATGCTTGTGAGTCCCCAGTTCTTTACCCCCCCAATTCTTCAATTTTATTCTTGGGGTACCTGGGGATTTTTACTGAGTAGAACTGTGCTAGACACAGAGGTGGCAGCTTGGAGGCCATCCTCGTTACACATTCCAAATTTGAAATGACTTGAATCTGTGGGCTCTACCCTAGGCGTCCCAGAGGCTTGACGCTGGTTCCCAGACAGTGGCTGTCCTGTCACTGGGTGTGAATCTGTTTCTCCTGGCTGCCCCATCAATATGAGGTTTTCTGCTGCTGCTTGTGCTTCGCATTCTCCCTGGGCTGTGTTTGCGTTGTAATGAGCGCACATTTCCGGCCTGCGGGGGATGGGACACCGGCCAGCTTGTTCCCTGGCCAGTGAGGCCCGGCTGCAGTCGCAGCTGTGATGATTTCATGACTCTCAAATGGCCATGGGGCCGGGGAACAGGGCCTGGATTGTATTCACAGTGTGGAAGTAGCAAGTATGAAAGAACTGCGTCAGACTGGACCTCCTGCCGTATTATTTTTCGAAAATCGCTCTTATCTCCCGCAAAAACTCTCTGAGTGCCTCTGCCTACTCCTCCAAGCTCCTTTAATGGCCTAAGAGTCAGTGGGGCCCTCTTCAGCCAGGGTCACATTGTAGGGAATGTTAAATACTAAACCACCTCTAGACAGATTTTCAGGTTTTAGGGGATATAATAAAATTTTGCATTTGAATCTGCAAATAAACCCAAGTCAGCAATTGGGGTGGAAGAGCAATGACAAAAGAATTGGCTTTAGTTCTATTAGCTTGTCTGCCCCACCCAGGGGAGATTCTGGCAGAGCGATGTGGCTATAAGACCCCCAAGAGCCCTGCTCCACTGAGGTCCAGATTATCCGAGAGCTGAGACTGAGGCACTATGGGTCTTGATGGTCAAGCTTCCTGACATTTCAATGTGGTGACAACGGTCCTGGCCATGACTAAATGAGAGGAACATGCCATGGATGGTCAGGTAGGATTGTGTTCATTACAGCTTTGTTTGTGATGGTGAAAAATTGGAATAACCTAAATGTCTATCAACTAGGGAATGAATAAGTACAATGTGGTATATTTATATGATGGAATTGTATACAGCAGTTAAAATAAATAACCAGCCTGAGAAAGAGCTCAAAAAAAAAAAAAAAAAAAAAAAAAAGGAACAAGTTGCAGAATGATAACTGCAGTAGGAAACCATTTACATAAAGAGAGAGGGAGAAAGAAAGAGAGAGGAGTGAGGGAGGGAAAAGGGGATAGAGAGACATTGAGAGGGAGAGAATGGGAAATTAGAAAGAAAAACCCACTAGATGTAATTTTATGTTTTCTATTCTGTTTAAATCCCAAACCCCAAACTATCTATGGGAGAGTGAGGGGGACTGAAATTGGGGAAGGTAGTTGAAAGTTCCTTTTGAGTAAATAGTCAACTTTTTAAGGGGAGAATAATTTTATTTATTTCTTATGTAATTAAAATTCATTATAAAACAGAGGAAAATGAGGTGTTAATGGTGTACAAACTTAATCCATTCAGATTTAACAGATGTGGAGCTTTGTGTTTTGACCTATTTGTGGATAATTAGTGGTTTCAGTTCTTTTTTTCTTTCCCTTTGGTGAGATGTAGCAAATCGATATGATTAAAAGGGTGAGACAAGGTGGCGTGAGTGTGGGTGTTCATAAATCAACAGGTGACTGTGTTAAGTAACATTCAAGAAAGTTATTCTCTAAGTCCTTAGCCTGTCATACTGTGGACTTGCTGAGCCATAGGGTCACAAGATGGGGTGGCAGCATTTACTGCTCTAATTGGGTCGTTTAGATTGTGGGGTGAGGCCCAGGTAATGAGACTTGGTAAACAGACTGACATATTGCATGTTATCCTGACATTTCCCTTTGTACCTTCCACTTGGAAAATCTTGCAAATAGATGTAAGTCAGCAGTGCAAACATCATGTTGGAAATTCACTTTATTTGGAGGTTAAATGAATAATATAGCTAAGTATTCTGCAAACCCACAGGTGGTGATCGCTAGAGTCACAGAGATTTTTAAATACATGGTATAGTTTGTCTGTGTGTGTATGAATTAATAATATAGAATTTTAAAGATAATAAAAAGAAAACACTCAGAAAGAAAATTTAAAATGAGAAATTATAAACTTATTAGGAAATGGCTTACTGTTTTGTAATTAGTATTAATAATTAGTTCTTTTAAAAATAATCTTTTCTCTAACTATAATAATCATGTACTCATTATATAAAATTTAGCAGTTAAAAAATATAAATAACAAAATTAGAAGCCAACAAAAATGAAGCAGTGGCTAACTCTTGATGATTTGATTATGAATGCTTTCTTCTAGACTTTTCTATTATTAATATCACAAAATCTTCATCCTCCTGGTGATATTGTTTTATAGCTCGTTTTTATCATGATTTATTAATATTTGAAAGAACATCACCCCAAAATGTTCCCTCCTACCCTTTTCTAGTCAATTTCTTATCCACCCCAGGCCTTGGTGACTACCGATCTGATTTCTATCCCTATAGTTTGGCCTTTTTCCAATGTAATATAAATGGAATTATACAGTATGTGACCTTTTGTGAGTAGTTTCTTTCACTTATCATAATGCTTTTGATATTCTTCCATATTATTGTATAAGAAGTTTATTTCTTTTTATTGCTAAATAGAATTCCATTGTATGGGTGCATCACAATTTGTTTATCCAATTATCATTTTGGGGATTTACTAAGCTTTTAGAATCTCTGGGGTGAGGTCTTTCATCGAGTTTGGAATATTACTGGAGATAGCTTTTTCAAATTTTGTTTTTGCCCCAGTCTCAATCCCTCCTGTCTTTCTGGGGCTCACGTTGCAGTTATGCTGCAACATTTGATTGGGTTCCCTTGTCTCTTATGCTCTCTTCCATTCCTTCCATTCTTTTTCTCTCTGTGCTTCAGTTTGGATCTTCTTTAATTGACTTCAGCTATGCTGCATTTTTTTTTTTAAGTTCTTGAACATTCATAAGGCTATTGCCATCAGGCTTGTGCAAATGAACTTGAAACTCTACTTCTATTCTTCTTTAGCTTGGTTAACTCTTAGTCATCATCCAGACTTCATGTCCTCAGGAGTGACTTATCTGATCTCCAGGATGAGGCCAGCTTCTCTGCTACACATTCTCAAAGCACCACATACCTTTCCTTCTGAGAATTAACCAAAATTGTCATTTTGTTGGCATTTTGTTTAACTGCAGAATTGTTTGTCTGTTTTCTCCTCTAGATCATAAGCTCCACAGCCCAGGTGTCATGTCTGCTGTTTGTTTATCATTGTTTCCCCATCTGTAGCCTGATGTCTGAAACATAGTAGAATCTTAATATTTTTGAAATCTATATAGAATGAGTTTCTCTTTTGTAACTTGGAGGCCTGACTCCCAAGACTATTCAGGCTGCCTCATCCCAGCCGAGTATGTCACCTGTGCCTGCATACCCAGCCTCTACCCTCAGTGATAGTCTAGTACTATGTACTGCATCAGTTGACTTCATGGGAGGAAGATCAAACCACATTGGTGAACCTTCTGCCATAGCATAGATAGAAAATCAAGTTGAAAGCAGAAAACAGTTTGAACTTAATTGTTGTAGACAATTCTTGGACTCATGGGAAACTGCTGGCTCTTTTGGCCAAATTCTTGGTTATATATTTCTCATTTTGTGGTTTGACCTAGCAATTCTCATTTCTGGGAAATGACTGAGCCAACTCTCTGTTCTCCTATTTGCCAAGGAGCTTCTATTGTTTGTGACTACCCCTGAGTTGCCATGCTGCCTTACTTTCACTGCTTTACTTATCCTTCCTTCTTTCTTTCCCTTTTTGCATTTTTCTTTCCTTTCTTTCTATTTCTTCTTTCCTAGGGAAGACAAAAACATATAACTTCAAACAGAGAAATTACTATTTCAGCATAGGGAGTTCTACAAATGTATTCTGGAGGAAATCAATTGTGAACTAGGTAAGAAAGGTGAAGTAGAATCTTCTACATAATACAGCTAATTACATACGAAGTGGGGAATTTTCATATTTCCATATACATGTGTATAGAAATTTATGAATCTACAAATAGCAAGGAGAAAAAGATTGAAGAATCGCTAACATTTACTTATCACACACATTATCTCATTTAATCCTCCTACATGTCAGAATATGAAGATATATATCGTTATTATCCACTTACAGAGAAGAGAACCAGATGTTTAATGCACAACATCTGTGTAAGACTGAGAGGAAGATCATGGAGGATATGGATTGTGGTCTTTTAACTTATTGTCCTTTATTTTTAGGGAAATTGCATTCAGCAAATTTACCTCGCCAATACATAGCTCTGATCAAGTCTCTCTACTGTTTAAAATTTCCCAGTGGTCCCCTATTTTCTAACCAAAGACATGCAAGGTTATATGTCATGTGACTACCCAGATAGTTTGCTATTTTACTGCACACTAAGAATTTCAAAAGGGGAACATTTTCCAAACTCATTTTACCATGAAATGCATTTTCTCCAGGTGCAGCTTTCAGTTTTCCAGTGACCTTGGAAATGTTAACCTATAAAAAAATTTAAGTATCTAAGTCTTAAGTAAGTTAACTAAGTTAAGACATAAGTACTTAATTAAGTACCTAACTAAGTTAACTAAATACCTAAGTAACTAAAGACTAAGTGACCCAGTCTTAGGCACTTAAACTAAGTTCCTCATACCTTAGTTTATTCCTTTTTGGTTATCTCAAAGGTTTTCAGGGGCCAGGCAGGTAATGAAAAGGAAAGAAACCAGGAGTGAAATGATACATGATGACTGACCTTCCCCAGTGATGGGAGGGGCAGAGCACGTCCAGCTAGAAAGCATATGCCTTGTCCAGAGAAGAGAATAGCTGCTCGCTCTAGCTGAATGTTTCTTGTCCTATGAAATGTAGGTTCAGCATTGCAGAGCTTTTGGTATTCTAAGAGAATTTGGAAACCTGGATTTTGACGTAAACTATTCTTATTTTTAAAGGACAGCAACTAATGTATGTTTAAAATTCTAAGTGGGTGAACACTGTGTGAACCAAGCAAAACACATCTACAAGCTGAATTTGGCAGATGGAACAGCTGGTTTGTGACATTTACTCTATATTATAGGATCTTGGCTTCCTTCTTCTGCTTTCTTTCTAAAATGACACAAAATTGTTTAATATAAACTCTTTACTTTAGGCAGC